>OX359281.1:32504466-33099466 GCA_947179155.2 Hedera helix
CAAACAATATTTTATATTAACTAGAAAAGTCTAACTGTTATAATATGAGTTTAAACTCAATATATTAGTAAAAGCCAAGAATCGGCTATTAATAAATTTACAAACCTAATTACACTTTGTGCTTGGCCTTCAAGGGATAGCCGCTCATCGAGAAGCGAGACTCCATTAAAATATGAGTCAATTCTAACATAGAAGATTGATATTATCAGTTTGTGCTCTTTTAATTTCTTTGACCTATAAACTGCTTTAGGTTTATAGCAAAATCAACTTTCAAAATAAGGAAGGCACTAAAATTATAATTCTGTCCTTGTCTTCTCTCTGTAATTTTTTTTCCTCTCTTTTTAATTTAATCTCTCCCTCTCTCGAAAATTTATTTTAAAGGTGTTCTGGTCATTTGTCATTAAAATTATTTCATTTCAACCCATCTTATCAAACCTTGTAATGAAATGATAATTTTATTTGAACAAGTTTTCAAGCCACCTACTAAATATATTCTAGTTCTAACTGACATTACATTAGTTACACCTTATGATAATTCTGTTCAACTAAATAGTTTATAAAACTTATAATTATTCGCCTTGTATGTCTAATTATTTGATTAGCCCAACTACAGTAGTTTACAAGTATTAGTAACATGCTCCACAAGTCATTGAATTTGCTCTCCTATTATAAGGACTAATATCTTAGAGTTAAATAATACATTGTTATTTCCTTGACTTTCACAACGAAAAATGGGCTTGCTTTATATGAAGCCTACGAACACTAGAGATATTAATTACAACCCAAGAACAAATTACCGAGCTTCCTAGTTCATAATATCTGACAGCAAAGTATTAATATAGGCAGAGGCTGAACCAGTAGTTCATGTCGGGAGGGATCAAAATATCTATAAAAAATATTATATTAATCATTTAATTAATTGTGTTGCTAAATATGTAGAAAAATAGTAAAAATATTTAATAGGAATGATATATATATATATATATATATATATATATATATATATATATATATATATATATATATATATATAATTTGTTGAATATTTCGTTCATTTTAAAATTTAGGATTAATTTTGGCTTCTTGAAATTAATTTGAGATATTCTCAAATTTTAAATTAAAATAATTCAATTAATTTTTGATAAATAATTATGAAAACTTTAAACTAATTAAAAATTACTAATAATTACTAGATTTTTTGTTATTAAAAGTTAAATGAATTATTTTTAAGTTTGAAAATATCACATATCACCATAAATACTATTCAAATTTATATCAATTAAGTATTATCCAAATTTAAAAATATTTTTACAGGAATAAAAAAAAGTTGATCTTTTCTTTTTCCTATTCAAATTAGTATAAGTACTATATAAATTTAAAATTACTAAATATATAATATCCAAATTTGTAAAATATTCAAAAGAAACTCAACAAATCTCTAATAGAATAAGTAACTTTTGAAAGAATATTTATTTTTGGTTTTATCAAATTTAATTACAAAAAAAAAATCAAATTTTATGTAATTAATTAAGACAATATAACACATTATACTATATATTACCTAAATTTATTAAAACTTGAAATTATACCAAATGTCGCGATAAATTGTATTCATAATTATATATGTGAATATTTTAAAATATAATAACTGTAAAATTAGTTGAAAAATTATAGTGATTCATTACTAACTAAATTACAACTTAATGGAGTTTGAGTTTCATACTGCTATTTGAATTAGAATTTCAAGTAAATTTTTATTAATATAAACACTAATATATAATTTTATTATAAATTTAAATAAAACTAAAATACTTATTTTTTTATAATCATAATTAGATAAATATACACTCCATTCAAATATTTAATTTAATAATTGATTGAAGTAATTTATAATATATAATTTAATATCTATTATTTAAATAAATATTTAATAATCAAATAACTATAATTATCTTTTCAAAATTTTAATTAATATTTATTTATTTAATATATAATATAATAAATCATTATCCACGGGATTGATGAGGTTGTATTAATAAAATCCCACACCATCACCATTTCTCACGATCGAATAACAAGTAATCAATCATTCATTAATCATTAATTAGAGTACATACACCAAACAATCTTTTTCATTTTTTCCCATAAATTTTGAAATAAATTAAACACACGGAAAGCTAAAGTAATAAAATCATGAATAGTTAATTAAGAACCAAGTGGCGGTTGTACGGTTGGCTATGGCCGTCGCTCTGGCAGTAGAGCTGGTGAATGTGGTGGCGGAGGCGGTGGTGGCGGTGGAGGCGGTGGTGGCGGTGGAGGCGGAGGCGGTGGCGGAGGTGGCGGACTTCTTGGTGAACAACCAAAGTCACCACAATCCGGAGGATGCAAATAAAAAGACTTGCACTCCATAACTGACCGTTGCAATGGCCTCTCAGGCAAACAATTTTTCCGGTCATTTATATCCGCCAACTTCAAACAAACCGCCGGTTCTCCACAAAAGTAATTAGACGAGTACGTAAAATTCTCCAACCTCGGCAACGAGCATATACTTGCCGGAATATTACCGTAAAATTTATTATTCGCCACATTAAGCTGCTCCAAGCTCTTCATTTTTCCCATTGACTCCGGCAAAGTTCCGGTAAGCATGTTAGAGCTCACGTCAAAAACCGTTAAATTCTGCAACTCTCCAATCTCCGGTGGCAAACACCCCGTTAAACCAGCATTCGAGAGAATAATCTCGTTTAGGGTTTTCCCCATTTTGGCTATACTTTCCGGAAAACAACCATTAATCTTATTGTTAGCAAAAACCACCACCGAAACTGGAGAGTTGCCGAAGTTTTTAGGGAATGTTACTTGGAAGTTGTTGTTATTAACGAACAAAGCGTCGAGTTTTAGATCATAAACCTTCGAAGGAATGTCACCTTTAAATGCATTGAATCGAATATCGAGGAATTTGAGCGAAGGAAGAGAAAGAACAACGTTAGGAAAGTTGCCGGAGAAGCGGTTGTTACTAATATCAAGCTCGTAAAGAAGACGAAGATCGCGAAAAGATTCAGGTATGGTACCGGAGAAGCGGTTGGAGTTTATATGGAAGAGGGATAGGTCGGTGAGGAGGCCGAGGTCGTCAGGCAAATAGCCGACGATATTTCCATGGTTTAGGTCAATTCCGGCCACGGTTTGAAGGTTAGGGTCGTCTGGGGCTGGTGCACAGAAGACTCCGGTGTAGTTGCAAACATGTGGGCCATACCAGTCGGAAGTGAAGTTTTTGGGGTCTGATGTGATTGCATGTTTCCATGCTTGGAGGGCTATGTAAGCTTTTACGAGTCTAGGGTTTGGGATTAGGTCAGGGAATTTACGGTTTGGGAGAAGGGGAGATGCTATGGGGGGAAATATGGGGGATACTGTGGGGGAGAGTATGAATTGGTGATGAGAGGGTTTGGGAAAGAAGAGCAATGTTATAAGGGAGAGAAAGAGGAAGAAGATAGGGTTTATGATCTTCATTTTTTATGTTAGAGGAGTTATGAAGAGGGTTCGTATATTTATATGGATGTTGTAAAGTTGATGAAGGGAAGGGAGAAGGTTGGATGGTTCTATATATGATTACTGATTTGTTCATTACCATAAAATACTGTCTAATTAAATAATTGGATTAAAACTTGTCTCATGAAAAATTACTCACTTCATGATGTTTGTCTTAATTACTCACTTTTTTCTCCAAAAAGATGGAGTTTAATTTGTTCCATGTTTACTCTTAAAATTATTAAGTGTCTAGTTTAATATAATAATAATTGCGATGTTGCACTTGATAATCTAGTGTTAATTTTATATTATCATTAAAAGAAATGAGATTCCATTAATTTTTCATAACAAAATATTTTTGGGAATGAGAATCTTTTTTTGTTTGGAATGAAGGGAGTATTGGCTTGTAGATCATGTTTATAGTTCATAAAATATGGTTATTGAGGTGAAGACGTGATCAATGAAGAGTAAGACTTAATGCCAAGGGGACGGACGGTGATTATGAAGTTAAAGGTTGAACTGTTAATTACGTTCTACATATATATGATTAGTGATTTATTACCATAAAATATATCTAATTAATTAATTTGATCGATTAAAACACTTCACACTTGTATTTTTATTTAGAAAAGTATAAGTACACACAAACTAAACAATATTCAAATACAACATCATCATTATCATTGAAAAGTGTTGTATTGTACGGATCTCAATGTAAAAACACATTTTTTAATAGCAGGGATGATATTGTGTTTGATTTGTGTGTATGTATACTTGTCTTTTTTATCTTAATATGTGATTATCAGTTTATAGTAAATAAAATATGGTTGTTGAGGTGAAGACGTGATTTAAATCTCAATTAAGCAACGGTAGGTGATCCTCAAAGTCTAATTCATGCTATACAATGTCCTAATAATTTTTCTTTTGAATAATTTATTTTTGGTGGGAATGCACTGGCATATGTGGTAGACTAAACAGATAGCGATGATGTATTTAATTCACAAAGATGGAATTTAGTTTCTGTTCTCACTAAAAACACGCAAATACAAAGTACCAAAAGTTATAATAATTTTGCTTAATTAGTGCATGTTGAATTAAGTTAACAAGGATTAATTATATTGGTTATTGATAAATGCGAAAGGCTAGGAAAGTAATCAACTAACACAAGAAAACCTTCTTCTTTCTTTTAATTTTTGTTTTTCTTTAAAGTAGTACTGTTTTTAGACTTCACGGGTATATAAAGCTTTTATTTAGAAAATTGATATTTTTACAAGTAAAATTAGATATTTTTATAAATTCTATCTCACGTAAGTGTAGGGTCCATTTAATATTCATGTGATAGAGACATTGTGAAACTATCATTTTTGCTTATGAAAATATTAATTCCCTTTATTTATCGGATATGGGTGTGATAATGGATTATTTTTTTTGAACAAGATATTATAATGGATTTAAACAAGTTTTATTTGACATAGGCTTTGGTACAATATATATATATATATATATATATATATATATATATAATAAAAAATAAAAAATATTATTATAAATTTAAATTTAATATAGTGATAATTAATTATATAAATAAATATTTATGTCAAATACAATGACATAAAACTAAGAAAAAATTACAAATCTTTTAATAAAGTAGAGGACCAAGACTATTTAAAATGAGCAAATCAATACTCATGTGGAGAAAAAGATATAAAATATTGAATAATATATAAATC
Source organism: Hedera helix (assembly GCA_947179155.2). Taxonomy (NCBI): domain Eukaryota; kingdom Viridiplantae; phylum Streptophyta; class Magnoliopsida; order Apiales; family Araliaceae; genus Hedera; species Hedera helix. Next base: position 32,509,716 of record OX359281.1, read on the forward strand.
TAATGGGACTCAGACAGAAATATAAATAAACCAAAGAAGGAAAACCAGTAAGGACGATGCCGTACTTGGACCCCTTGGTCCGTCCTTGAGGAGTGGCGACTTGTATTTTACTATATTATTATCTTCCCACTATTCTTCATTCCACCTATTTATAACTTACTAATTTTATATATATAATAAAGTATAATCATGAGCATCAAATTCACACGAAAGTCATCTAGCTGTTGTCAAAGTAAGAAATTATATTCTAATAACAGCTTGATTATTATACACAAGCCACCCAAATTGCAGTTTTAAAAAGAATGTTGGTTGAAAATTTGGAAAAATTTGTAACAAATAAGCCAGCGTATTCTATACCTACACATATCCAATTTTTCAAAGCATGTTATTGCATGCATTTACTAAGTAGAGGATTTTCAGAAAGTTTCCAAATATATCAATTAATTAATCTCTATATTATTCTCTCCATTTTAAGATAAAAATCTTTATTATTATATTAAATAATTCCAAATTAATTATCTATTTACTTTAAATAGTCTTTTTTTATAATAATTTGTCTATAATACCCTTTAGTATTAATTGTCATATTTTTAATCTCTATGCGTATTTATAAAGTATCACTAGTCATGTATAGAAAATTATGCAATTAAATTATAATTTAAATATTACTAACAATTTTGTTTTTTATCCTTTTTTTAATATGCACAATTTTTATGGAGGGAGTAATTAATTAATTAATTAACTAACTGGATCCGTCAAAGTTCAAATAGGATCAGTTAACTTAATCCTTTACCTGCTCCATGAAATAGCCACCGCCGAGCGTTTGAATCCAAGTCCTTTCGTAAATTCAAAAAGCCAAGGTCAACTCAGTGAATTTTGTGGGGTTTATCAGTAGGCGGTGACACCGTGTTTAAACGATAAATTTGAGAGTAAATCTAGTTATTTCCTTTGTCCAAGTACAATTATATATATAGAAAATAATTAGATAAATATTTGTTATACGAAATTGGCTTGTTAAGTAAATGAGTCGAACTTGAGTTAATCGAATTTAAACAATTTCGAGAGAGCAGCAAAATGATTAGTGCTTCTCCTATTATATATTTAATCATTGTCTGGAAAAAGTTGAAAAGGTGGTATCTTGGTCTAAAAGTTGTAAATTTAGTAGTAGTTGGCAAAACTCATTTTCCATGATCCATTTTATCCTGAATTTTTAAATTTTTTTTGCCATTTAAATAGCTTTTGGTGTGAAATTAGCTTAATTTAAACCAACTTGGAAGTGGAAATTTGTTAAACGCCAGAAAAGAAAAGTTTGGTGGGAAACTTGATATATGAATAAAGACAAAAAGATGGGAAATCTATGAAAATAAAGTTCTGAATGTAAGAAAATAAATGGAAAGTTACTATGAAAATTGAAACAGAGTTGAGAAGATATCAACTAAATGAATTGAGACGTGCGTAGAGCACCGTCCTTAGAATAATTTTCGCACTTCCGATGTTATATATTACCGATGCAAAAAAGTCGCAATGGATATCTTTCAGAATTCAACAATTTCATCTTCTTTAATGTGCACTCAAACAAAAAAAGTGACATGAACAATCTACTATTTTTTTCTTGAATTTTAGAACATATTATTGAAGAAAAATATCATATGAAGTATACTGATTTATCTTTTCTAAGTTCAGAGGTCACTCTTTTAATCAAAGTAGTAGTTCCACTATTCTATTATGTATGCAAGGCTTATGTAAAGAGAAAATTTTCAACGATAAAGTATTCAATTAATAGAAATCAAGTTATATACCAACGGTAGAAACTTAAAGATTTGCAACAAAAGAAATCAATTACACAATAATTTTGTAACGGAAGAAATGGCAGGAAATAAATCACATTAATTAATTAACTTGACTTTCACATTGACATTTTTTTAAAAAAATTAACACTGAAAAGATATAATATATATACAAACACACACATAATTAAATAAATTTGAGCAGCTAATAAATTCGATAATTGGAAAACTATATGCCAAAAGGAAAAAGATACTAGCAAAAATGTCCACTCATCAAATATAAATCAAATGAACCAATTGAATTAGTTCTAGAATGTTGAAATTTTAGTAAGTCAACTACCAAACACTAGAGAACAAGTCATGATTCAAAATACAATTACGCACAACTGGTCGATGCATGCAAACATCGTTGTGTTATATGTATATATATAATCAGTGCCGGTAGAAGTTCTGACGACAGAGCTAATATTTATAATTAATTTAAATTTTTAAATATTATAATAAATAGAGTAAAATATAATTATTAGAATAGTATTTTCAGTAACTAGTTGCTATGGATAAATTATATATATATATATATATATATATATATATATATATATATATATATATGAGAGTGATCCATAACAATCATTTGTTATAATAATTGTTTAAACAAATCTTACACTTTTCAAAAAATGATCTAATAACTATTTTTAAAATCAGCTTTTTAATTTTTAACCGCAATAAGAGTTGGGGTCAGAAAAAAAATTATTTTTTTTTCAAATCCACCACTGAAAATAGCAGCCGAAAAAAAATTATAAAATTACCCTGGGTGCCGCCAAGAGTGGTGGCCAGTAACTTTCAGCACATTTGAACTTTTATGTTTGGTCCTGAGCTGATTTTTTAGGGTCAATTTGCCAGCAAGTGCAAAGGGAATGGAAGTACTGTATTGTTTAATACTTTTCTTATATTATATAAATATTGCCTTTGCACTTCATTGCCCTTAAGTTTGAGAAGACTGAAGGAAACTAGAATAAAGAAAATATGTAAATTTATAAATAATATAGTATATTTAATAATTTTTTAATCCCACTCCATTATTAACTATAAAAGATTAATAAAAAAAATAGCTACACAATTACGTCGTGTAATTTTCTTTAACTAATAAGATAAATTTTAAACTATAAAAAATTATAAATAATATAGTATATTTAATATTTTTTAATCCCGCAGCATTATTAACTATAAAAGATTAATAATAAAAAAAGTTACACAATTACGTTTTGTAATTTTTTTATAAATATTAATAACTAATAAGATAAATTTGAAATAGTAAAAATTTATAAATAATATAGTATATTTAATAATTTTTTAATCCCACGCCATTATTAACTATAAAAGATTAATAAAAAAATAGCTACACAATTACGTTGTGTGTAATTTTTTTTTTTAAATATTAATAACTAATAAGATAAATTTGGAATAATAAAAAGAAAAATATAAGAGTAAAAGATAAGTTACTAAGTAAGAGTAAAATGTGAGAAATTAGTTTAGGTTTTAGTATTTTTATGTTAGTTTACATTTTTCTGTTAGTGCTATTTAGCTAGAGTGGTTGGAACTTGGAAGGAAGAGACGATTATGCTGCTGATATATCAATTTCATATCCAAACGCTATTGATATATATATATATATATATATATATATATATATATATATATATATATATATATATATATATAGACAACTTGTAGTAAAAGCTCTATGCAATAATAGTGTATCTTAAAGTACAGGACTTTGACTATATTTTTGTAATTTTAAACAGTGTTTTAAAAATTTTACATGGGTTCGATTAATTCTCACCTAAATGTGAGGCGGCCCTTTATTGGCTCGATTTGAGTGAGCGCCTTGCCCCTGCAGCCCTGCTTAGGACATATACTTTGAAATTTTATAATATTTAAAATGAAATTTTTAAATCATAAAATATTATTATTTTTTCTACTAATTTTTCATCTAACATTTAAACAAATAAGATATATTATATACTTTGATTAGTATAACAAGTATATATAATAAAAAATAAATAAATAAAATTATCGAAGGAATTCACGTATTCTGTCCAGAAAAATGGCCTAGATATTATAGATTTACAATTTATCATGTACATAAAGAAAAATTATTTCATGTTTCTGGAACACATGAATAATATGTTCCTCTTCTCATATATTTGTAGGTCCCACCATAAACGAGTCCTATAAGTATGTGAGGGGAAATTATACTGTTCACTTGGGATGAGATCTTTTGTAATTAAATTCTCTGTTTGTCTATGTCGAGACATATGACGACAGTTTTTAGAGTTTATGATAACGATATGTACTGTCGCTATAGTACTATTTTTTTGGAGGGCTACGGCGATGGAAAGTATCATTGTCATAGATTTTAAAACCCGTCGCTATAAATTTTAAAAATCGTGGCCTATACAAAAAAATAAAAAATTTCATGTCATTCTCTTGCCCTAGGAGCGTAAAATAATCTTCCGTACATAAATTTGCATAACTGACTATATATATATATATGTATAGCCATAAGGTAACCGGACCAAGAATTTCAATTTAAAAGCTGACATAAATTATATTAATGGACGAGGGGCAATTTATTGTTAGCAGACAGATATCATCAGAACAGCTAATTTAGATGACAGAAAATTTTAATATAATCCTCACAGTTCCTCTAAACTAACTAGGATGGAGAAATGATCCTCTAAACACCTTATAGCGAATTAGAAAATAAGTTAATACTGCATTACAAATTACCTTCTCCACTTGTAGTTGTAAAGGGTTTGAAACACCCACAGAAACGACCCTTCTTTCGCCTTACGCTACTTCTTTTGCCACTGTGAATAAAGTCTCTCGGAATAATCGTTGTTCTGCTCGGGGTCCGGGAAAATCTGCTTTTTCCTTTGCTGCTTTTCTCGTCATCCTCCGGTTTCAGCAAGACATATTGGATTTTTTGAATCTCCAACTGCAATCTTCCAATCTTCTCGGACCCTTTTCGTGCTTGTTCTGAAACTCTCTTTTTCTGACCACTGGCAGCCTCTTTTAAATTGGTAGAATTCTGCCCATCTGAACCAGATGGAATCTCTTCAATCTTCCTAATCATTTGACTATTCAAATCAAACAGTTGTACGGCGGTTTCCTCAACTTCTTGCAACTGTTCCTTAACCGTCCCTAAATCAACATTCTTGGCCTTTTTGCTCTTCTTGTTTGTTTCCAGTTTCCTTCTCAGATCCTGCACGGTTGTCTGGATATCTGCCAATTTCTGACCATCAGAAAAAAGTCTCTCCAAGATCTTCTTTTTCCCTCCTCGATTAGGCGTAGACATACTTGTGGAGACCTGTGACTTGTCAACAAGCAACTCCTCTATTTCTAGCTCTGAAGAGGGATTTTCGTTCTTCTGCTCGGCATCTTCAAATTGATTATAAACAATATCATCATCGGTTGGTTCACAAGCCTGCTTTTGTAGCTCGGCCAGATTTTCACCGATGCTGCGGTTGTCATCAGCTGTTTCCCGTAACACGAGCATCTGATCATCTGCCCGACTACTTCCTCTTCTGCTTCTTCCATAAAACGAGCAATCTGAGACTTGATCAAGTGGAATATCTTTCATACGAATCCCATTCTTCACGTCAGGAAGTTCGGGTTTAGTTTGGCGCAACTTAAGATTATCACTGTGACTGGGCTCATCCCGATTTCCTTTTCCTTTCCCTTGAACTGGACTGCATTTAGATTTCAAGTTTTCAATCTCTCTCATTGTAGCTTCTAGTTTGACGTTGGTGCTTGAGCTTTCCTGCCTCTCAAGCCTGTTCATTTCTTCCACAACTACCTTCTCAACTGCTTTAATCCTATTCTGCAACTTCTGCAAATCCAAAATTCCATCTGGTATAGGAGAACTTTGATATTCCACGAGTTCTTGACAGCTTTCTTCAGGAGCATGAACCTTCACTTCCACATCCTAGAAATGTGGACGCAATAAAAGATCAAGTTTCCACTAAAAAATTTCAAGCATCACATACAGTATAACATTTGGTACATTTTATGTAGGAAACTTGGAAATGACTTGCAGGGATGTGCTCAGTTTCCTTAAGTTCAGATATACTAACTTAAAAGTAAATACTCCAGAAAAATTAATGTTCTTAAGTAGATCAAAGTCTATGTGAAGGGTGTTTGGAAATCAATTAAAATGCAGTGATCTGATCTCAACCTAACTTAGCTATTGAAATAAGAGCCTCAACATTTAAATGGACAATTTAGAGCCAAAATGATAACTGTTAGAAACAAGATCATATTGAAATGAGTAAATACTACAGTTACTAAGAAATTATAAGATTGGTTAAAATACTAGGAAAGTTAAACTGCAGATCTCATCTACTTTGGACACAAGTTTCCTATAGAGCAATGTAGATATAATTATCTGTCAATTAATAGATCAATAAAGTTCCTACACCTAAAAGGGATATATCTTAGTTGAACTCAAACATTGTAAATAACTACAGACCTAGAAGAAAGAGAACTGGAAAATTCACTAAAATTAGGAAACCTAGCTAAATGACGAAGTAATTCAACCAGTTTATCAAAGAAATAACATTACCTTTGGTGTCTGATAGTCAGCTACATCAAGCTTTGCCCGAACAAGGTTACGCTGCTCAAGAGATTCTATGCTCTCTCTTAGAGAAACTTTAGCAGGGGCATATGCAAGTAGCTGGGCTTTAAGTCCTCCAATTTCACTCGCTTTGAAACCAACTCTTTCTTTCATCTGTTCAATCTCCTGTGTTTTTGAAGCACTTTCATCTCGAAGAATCTCGCACACTCCAGTAAGCTCATGAACCTTATCTTCTAACAGAACTTCACGAATTGCTGAGAGTTGAAGATCAAAATAGAATGTTGCAGCCTCAGCATCCCAGAGTTCAAACTCATATTGTTTCTCTTGCAGCTCTGAATTCAAATTCTCTTCTCTGATTCTTCTCTCTTCAATTTCTTCATTTAACATACACAGCTCAGACTCTAAGTTTCCTTTCACTTGAAGAAGACTTTGAATTTCCTTGTTCTGATTCATATTATCTCCAGATAATTTGAGAATTTGCACCTCTAAATTTTCTCTTACGAATTCTGATTTTTTGGATTCCCTCTGCAGTTCCTCCACAGTTCTGCACAATTCTGAGTTCAAGTCCTCTGCAACTATAAGCTTCTGTTCTGCAGCCAAAAGCTCTTTTTCCCTGTGGCTCAGAAAATCACCGCCACTTGATATTTCCTGCTTCAATCTATAGTTTAAATCTTTGAACCCAGATAGCTCCATCTCTAAATTTCCAACTAAATCTTTCATATGTAAATCTTCTGTTTCATTCATGCTCAGCTTCTCTCTCAATCTGCTAACCTCCTTTTCAAGTTCATGGTTAACCCCATGAAGTTTGTGTAGATCTTCAGAAAGTAATTTCAGTTCTGCTGCATTATCAGTCCTAGAACTTTTGAAAATTGTAGAAAGGTTACCAAATGTTAACATTTCTTCGAGAATGGCATTATTTTCCTCTTCCACCATGCATTTCTCCTCCTTCAGGTCTGAGAATCTTTTCAACAAAGATCTGTTTTCTTCAAGGGCTTGGGAATATTCTTCCTGTAATTCAAGGTAAGCACTCTGAATACCAGCCTGCTTCACAGTGAGACTATCTACTTTGGCCATAAGCACCTTGGTATGATTGTTTCCTGTGCTCACCTCAGATCTCAACTGCCTGTTCATCTCAAGAAGTCCGTGCTTCTCACTTTGCACCATCAAAAGCTGTCCGGACATAATTTTAAAGGCCTGATCCAGATTGGTCTTCTTCGAACCAACTTCCAAGCCCTCTAATCTCAGTTGCCCAAGTAGAGTAAGCAGAACTGAGTTTTCAACAACTAGCTGCTCCTTATCATCAGTGTATTTCGAGAGAGAATGCTTCATATTCGCAATATATTCCAAAATATGATGCACAAAGATTTGCTCATTTTCAATCTTGTCTTCCAACCCACTATCTGGACCAATCTCAAGAGCCTTGAAAACTTGATATATCCCCGACCTCAGCTTCTCAATTTCTACTAACAAGAGTTCCTCTTCCACCTGTTGCTCAAGATTTTCATTCTCCAGCTCCGAAATCAGTTCCTCTGTCAATTTGGAAGCCTCAATATGTTTCTGACACTCCATCAATAGTGAATAATTTTTTTCTTCCATATCTTCTACAAATTTCTGCAAGATGAAGATCTCAAACTGAGAAATCACAGATTTGTCAATTTCCTCTTGGAATTCTTTCTTACTCCACCTACTTTCTTCTTGTAGGAGATGGATATGGTTTTCCAGACTAGCCAATTGGGATTCACTCCATTGTGCTAAACTAGCTCGCTCTTGTTTTTCCACTCCGAAAGAAACCCTCAAGTCTTCTAGTTGAGAGTGTGCGGAAACCTTCTCCTTCTCCAGGCCAGTGTATTTTTCTACAAATTCTGTGAATTTCTTTTCCAGGATATTTAGTCTCCGTTCAACAAGTTCCAACTGCCCTGCCAACGTGCTTCTTTCAGTAAGGAGATTAGTTTTCTCATTACCAAGCATCAGGCATAAATCTTCCAAGCTCTTCGATTTTCCTCTCAAACCTTCAAGTTCAGCATTAGCACTACACAGGGAATTCTCAAGAACAGTGTTTTTCCCAAGCAGTTTCTGCATATTCTCGGTGATAATTTGTAACTGGGACAAAAGAACGGCCTTCTCGGCAACAAGGGAAGATTTTTCTCCATGGAGGATATGACAAGACTCTTGCAATACCTTGGCCTTCTCTTGTGAGCCTTCTAACTCACTGTTTGAATCTGACAGGGAGCTCTGAAGTGCAGCATTCTTCTCCAGAAGTTGCTCCATGTTTACTAACTTGTTGAAAAGAGTTTCCTTTTCATCTCTGTCCTTCTCACAGATCTGTCTTAGCCTTGAGTTCTCATCCTGCAACTCCTTTACTGAAGTGCCAAAGCATTTTGGGTTCAAACCGACCATCTCCACTTGCTTTATCAATTCCTGGTAGCTAATATTCAAACCATTAAGTTCCTCTTTCAGACAGCCTATTTCTTGTTGGAGGGCGTTACTTTGGCCCAATTGTACTCCAACTTTATCTTCAAGTCTCTCCTTCATCCTTGTCAATTCAAGTATTTCATTTTGCAGATCCCGCATCGACATGATAGAAGATGAATTAAGTTCATTCAAGCTCCGATTTTCATCCCTAATCTGCCGGATTTCTTCCTCCAGGCCATTTTTGCATATCTCCAAATCCTTCACCATCTGAAGCCCATTTTTAAGCTCCAATGCTAGAGTTCTCTGCTCCTCTTTAGACTGAGAATGCATATTCTGCAACATATGGAGAGTGGCTTCAACTTGATCATAACGTGAACGCTCATCTTGCACACAAACCTGAAGTTTCTCAAACTCCTCATGCTTCTCAGAAAGTTCTTTATCTTTCAATGCAATCTTCTTAACTAGATTATCCGCCTCAAGCCGCAGATTTTGATTTGACATCTCCAAGAGACCGCACTTGTCTTCAGCAGTCCTTAATTTTGTAGCCCCAATCAAAATCTCACTATTAAGGCGTCTGACATCCTCTTGGGCACAAGAGATTTCACTCTCCAGTTCAGATATTTGGTCCAAGCAAAGCTTATACAGGAGTGCTGTAGCTTCTTTCTGTGCAGTAACTTCAGCAAGAGATACTTTAAGCTTCTCAACTTCTATTTCAGCTCTTTCAGATTGCTGATTAAGACGTCTGGCATCCTCTTCCACAACAAATACTTCTCTCCAAATCAGATATCTTCTCTAGACACTGTTTGTACTGTAGAAGACCAGCTTCCTTTCCAGACTCTAATGTAATAAGTTCATTCTTCAGATATTGAGCTTCGATTTCTGCTTTAATTGCTCGCTCATCAAGTCCTTTTGCATCATCTTGGGCACGTGAAAACATAACCTCCAGATTAGATATCCTTTCCAAGCAGTCCTTGTTTTTATTATAACTGGCATCCCTTTCAGCCTCTAATTTGATAATGGTTTCCTTCAATGTGAAAAACTCAGATTTAGCTTTGCTTGCTTGTTCGTTGAGCCTCCTTGAATCCTTTTCTGCACAAATAAGTTCTCCTTCAAGAATTGATAACTTCTCTAGACTCTTCTGATACTGAGAAAGAACAGCTTCCTTTTCAGCCTTCATATCAATCAGGGCCTTCTTTAAGTTTTGAATTTCAGTTTCAGCTTTACCAGCACGCTCAGACTCTGAAAAGACCTTGGTCTTGAGGTTCTGATTTTCATTAGATAACTGGGAGACTTCATTATGTAAACTTTCTTCTTTCTCTTCCATATCATGGTTCAAGTGCTTTCTTATCTTTCCTTCTTCAGACTTTTTGCTAATGATGGCATCAGAATCTCCAGAATAAGATTCATTCTTTGTGACAGAATGTAGATCAGATACAGAAAGCCCCAATGCATCCTTGCGAAAGTTATCCAGGTCAAAAAATGCACGAATTGGGTTCGGCTTTTCTGGCGTGTGAGGCTCTGTCCCATGAGCAGATCCTGAAGGTGAGTCATCAGCCAGTACAAAAGGTACCTGGTTGGGAAGTACCTCTGCCATGGTTCTATGAGCTTGCCGGAGCTCCCCTGTTGCATGGTCATACCTTTCAGCTAATGCACGGTACGCTCGGTAAAACTCCTCAACCAGCTTCATGAGCTCTGGGCGTTTCTTGTAATACATCTCGGCCCTTCTTGCAAAGGAATCTGCGTCTTCTTCAATGAACTTGATCATTGCTTTTACTTTGGCATCCATATCTGTTCAAAACAGATAAAAAAAACCTTGGTTTACTGTATGTACAATAAACAATCATGCACATATGAATTGCGAGGTCAAAGTTGCAAGAGTGCATAAAGGCATATATTAAAGTTTCAACTGCATCACAATCACTTGACAAAGATGGAAGTATTCAAGTCTTTCTCTTCCACAAGGCAGTACCTATTCTTAGGTATCTCTAATTTGTGATAGTTGAGTTAATTTTTAAAAGCTGGTATGATAAAGTGCAAAAGGATGATGCTAATAGTGCTACCTACTCGAGTTCAAGTGCTGCAGAAACCAAAAAGAGACGGCCAAAAAAGTAAGACACACATGGTTTGAATACATAATAACGTTTTAAAGGTGAAAAGATTTTGTATGAAGCAGAAAAGGTTTCATGTAGATGACCCGAGCAGTAAGGGCAACGGTTTGTCCAGTTGAGTAGTACTGCTAGTATATCCATGTTATCATTCTAAATTTCTAACTACCATAAAATTTTCTACAAAATTTGACTCAATCAATCAAAAAACTATAATTTAGGATGTCTATTGTTGAATAATTAAGGCAAAGGATTTGGTCTGTTATTTGAGTAGTGTTAAACCAGATTTAGTTTAAATGGTGCAAGTGGTGAAATTATACAAGATAGATGACAAGATTTGAGAGTCTGCTAACAGACGCATTCAAAATAACATGATGAATGAAGTTATTTGAAATTCATCCAATCAAGTATTCTACATCCATAGGGATCCTCCTACTAAGACGTGTAATTCTACCTTTATTATGTTAATCCCACCTATCATCCAGATTAGCTCAAATTCCTTTTTCTGCGGGAACCCATCTAAAAGAAATCGGGGGAGTTCACTTTTGTAATTTTTCCTACTATATGATAAAATATTCATCTCCTGCTTAATCACCCTTGGTATGATGAAATATCAGAAAATTTCCAAAATAAGTTGAAGTGAAGAGGCATATAACAGCTGTAAGCAAAGTTTACCCATGAAAAAAAGAAGACATAAACCAGAATTGAAGGAGAAATTAACACCTGTAAGATTTTCTTGAAGCCATTTGGAATTCTTTGGGCTAATGTGGCTGTCCCACCACCATGAATACAAGCGACTTGAATCAGAGTGTAACAATGTCGCCATGACTCAGGCAAAGAACAAAAAACAATTGGTTTCGATGACGGAACCGAGGTAAAGGGTTGAGGCCAGTGTCTCACTCCTTGCACCTGTCCACCAAGATTACAAAGAAAATACAGCAGATCATCTTTACAACAGTAGACAGTTGATATCAGCTTCAAACTAGTATTAGTAAAAAAAGGAAAAGTCATACAAGAATTGCACATTTTCCTGATCAATGTCCAAACCAGTAAATCATAAAAAGACTGATAAAAGAGGGACAGAAAATTCAAATCAGATCTTAGACCTTTTCAATCTATACCCAACAGGCTGCCAAAATTTCAAATGATTATAGCTTGGCCATATCAAATTATTAAGAAAACTATTATGTAAAAGCCTGAAACCATTGCACAAATACTTAACAGGCGTATATGATCCAGAACCAATAAAATATAGCACCAAATTATCTAATCAACAAGACCCATATCAAAAATCAACAGAAATCATTAAGCAAGAATGGACCCATCAATACCCATATAATCCAAAAATACATAAAATAAAAAATAAAAACGGTTCACATCAAGCAAAGCAGCCAAGAGAAAGAACACAAAAGCATGAATCTTTATGCAAATGGGTCTTCTCAAACTGCAAAAATGATTCTTTTTGTCAAAAAATAGAATCAAAAACTTACCCAAAAAACAGTGAAATATGGGCAATGGGATTCTAATCAGCAGTGAAAAACCCCGGCTGCATATCCTCCGATCACCCCATTTTCTCTCTCCAACTCGCATACTCTCTCCAATCTCTCTTTCGGGTGCTGTTCATTTTATTCTCTAGCTGGTATTGTGTCAGTGTTACTCTGTGAGAAACTGTAAAAAAGGGACATAAATTCCATTTATACGAATAAATAGATACACGTATATATAATCGAGGGAAAAGATTTAGAAGATCAAGAAAATATATATTTTTAACCCAGCACAGTTTCAGCCGTAGATTGCCGTTACAAAATTATAAATTAATTGGTTAAAAGGTGATTTAGACTTTGCTGTCAGTTGTCGTTACTTCATTTTTTGTGAATAGTGTGATTAATACTCAAATGGAAATTGAAATTTTTATGACTAATCTAGCCTTGATTAAGGTATCAAAACTGTCATTTCTTGGTTTTACAATATAAGAGAGGTAAATCTTAAATGGCTAATTTACTTCTTGGGTTTCCAATAGTTTGAATAATTTGTAGGTTAAAATAAATTTACAAGTCTTTAGTATCATTTTTTCTTCTCCTTATTTTTTTTTATATTTTTCAAAAAAAGATTAAATGTTAAACGGAATAAGTACTGATCGAAAGATTTAAAGAAAAAAAAAATGTTACTCTTAATTTTTATAGTAAGGGAGTGTTTGATAAAAACTGAATAAAATAATTCTAAATGCTTAAGTAATATGAATGGAGTAGATTTATGAATGCTGAATGAAAAAAGTTGTTTGATAAGTTACATGTCTGAAAAACATATATTTCCTATTTTACCTATCTGAAAAAATTCAAAATTGTTGTAAATTTATTTAATATTACTTAATATAATATTTAATATTTTTTTAAAAAATTAAAATTTTTTTTTACTTCATTCAGCCGGAACTTAACTATTCAGTCAAAAAAATTAGACTTAGTCATTCAACCCAAAAATATGACTGATTCAGTCATTCAGCCCTAAACAAATGCACTAAATAATTAACTAATTTAGACATTTAACCATTCAATCTCATTCAAAAACTATCAAACAGCCCCTAAGACATATGATTTACTTTTAAGTACTCTATCTTCTTTATTATAATTTTCACCTAAATTTTTTTATATATATTTAACGATATAAATATTTTTTTTCAGGAATAGTATCAACAACATAATATTTATTATGAATTTTATTATGTTTATAAACATAATATTCTTGTCATTAAATATATGTTAAGAAAAATTAAGTGAAACTCAAGGGAAAATTTTATGTTATAACATTTATTATTATTGCTATAAAGAAATGAGTGATATTTTTATAACGGTTTTTGATATTTTTATACATAAGATTCATATAAAAATCAATCAAGACCTTTTAAAATAATTAATATGTGGATTATATATATAAAAATATCAAAAAATATCATAAAAATATCAATTTTTTAAAGAAAGACAAAAATGCATGGTCCAAAATGACGATGGTTAAAATATGGTGCGTCCCAATTCGTCATAGCTCAAATAAATTTCATATGATTGTTGCAACTTATTTGATAAGGACTTCACGTGCGTTTTTATTATTATTCAAATTTAAAGATGAATCATAATATCTTCATAATTGCTAATTATACAGAGTACGAATCTCTTAGTCTTTCATTTTTGCAGGTGGGCCGTGGGTAGATAATAGGTGGCGCCGCCCCTACGCTGTGTGGTGTGGCCTGAGAATTGAGACATAAAGAATAAATGGCTTAATGATCAGCCGTACCATATATGAGTACCCCTTCTATTTTTGTACGTATCTTTTGTGTTTAATTAAAATTTAATAATTTGCTTCCTCCAAAATAAAGTTGGCTCAGTGATTGTGTGAGGAACTTGGGGGTATTATTCTTTGGGTCCGACGTACTTTTCCCCAGTTTTAAGGCAATGGTATTTATAAATTAAATAAAAAAAATTGTATATTTTCTTTTAGTTTCAAAATATTCTATTTCAAAATTAGATATACAATTTGACTTTTAAGTTCAAACGACAATATATTCAACTTTAAAATTGATATGACTCCAAAAAGTTAATAATGAAATAAATTTGAGGGTACAGAATGAGTGCTACCTTACGCTCTTGTATGAAGTATCTCTTTATAATAATAATATTTAAAAAAAATTATAAAAATATTCTTTTGTACATAACATATGAGGAAGTTTATTTAATTATGAAAAACGACATTGTTTTGAGGGCTATCTCACGTAAGAACGTGAGTTAACCCTCATCTCTCTTTTTATCAATAAATTTTGTGATTAATAGTTTTTATTATATACTATATAATTATAATAATTGTATCAACTAAAATTAAATAAATTTATATCAATTTAAAGTTTAATATATCGTCATTTGACCTTATAAGTCAAATTGTATCTCATATTTTAGAATGAATGGAATACTAATTTTAACTTTTAAAATCAATTTAAAATATTATTATGAATATTACAATATATTAAAAAAAAATACTACTAATTCAATTTAATTTGAAAACCTCTCTTCATCCTAAAATACTATGATAACAAAGCCTCCCTCTTTCACTTTGCAAGCCGAAAACCATGACTATGCATTACTTGTGACTTGTGAGCAAGCTTACAGTCTTTACACTGCGAGTATGATAGAACATCACAACATATTGAGCAACAAGAGATGAGACTGAGATTGCCATTTCACCAACAACGAATTAAACGCCTGGTATCCTTTCTCTTTCATTTATACTCTGGACTAGATACATAAACAAGGCAATAATACTGTGGTGGTTAAAAAATTATTACTAAAGAGGGATGCAAATGATATGGTTGGCTATAATTAGTTATCATCAATAGCTTCCATATATGATGGATCATCTCTTAATTATATTTTGTCACGTTATTTTGTACAATTCTTTTTTCACTGTAACAATACTGAACGTTGACTAGCATTTAAAGGGGATCGGTAGCTGGCCAAAAGTAATTATTCAGTGGTAAAAATCTCTTCTTTTATTGTATAAGGTTAAATGTTCAAGTCATCCCTTAACAAAAGTCAAAACATTCTCCAGCCTTGATCAAGGCACTACATAAAGAAGATAAGATTTCCATGGATTATTCATCTTACAAGTAATGTTGATTTAACCCTCCACCATTGTCACCATACTTTTAAATTTTAATAAAATTTGGCTGGTGAATTCATTCTACAAGTAATGTTGATTTAGCCCTCCACCATTGTCACCGAACTTATAAATTTTAATAGAATTTGGCTGGACCTCACCAACAACTAATGTAACCTCTCTCTCTCTCAAATGACGGTGTGAAAAAGTAGGTGAAAGAGAGCGAATTCTGAACAGACTTGTCCCAGTATCATCAACCTCCCATAAAATCAATCAAACTTGAAAACTCAACACCCTCTCAACCACCACCCAAGATGCAATATGGGCCCCATTAGAAAGATAAGATCCATATTGTGTTTTTGTTATATAGTGGAGCTAGCTATATATATGATATATATCTCATGTTCCCTAAAGATTCTGGAGGAAAGTTCAATGGAATGGGGTAATATTTGTTGCTGGGGTTTGTGTAAGCAAGTGAAAAATATGAGCCACACATAGCTGCAACAATTGAATAAAGTCATGGGTCTCCATTGCCCTTTTTGGTTTTAGGCTGTTCATAGTAGTCTTTTAAGTGATTAGGGTTTGGAATTACTCTACAGCATCATATGGGCCAACTTTAATGAGTTTGGATGTAAAGTACCTTTAATCCTATATTACTGTTTCATTTTTAACCTTTTGGTTCAGTGATGAGGAATGCTCAATAAGAGTTCCACGGCAACACTCAAATAAGAATAAATCCTCCTTACATAAAGAATTTTTTTTAAGCAAAAAAAATTTCATACAAATTACATAAACACCGTCCATATAATTTTTTTGACTAAAGTATTTTACATAAGAATTTTATGGTGTACTTAAATACGTTTTAAACATTATGATATAAAACTCAAAATTCCTACAACTTTAGGATCCAATCTGTACTTTAGTCTAATAGAAATAGGTACGTGATAAATATAACTTTGGGTCCAATCTGTGCCTTAGTTTAATAAAAATAGGTAAATGGTAAATGTACTTACTAGTTGGGCTCCTCTGTAAAACAAAATTTGTTTAATTTTAACTTTACAGTGGGCTGGCTAAAAATCACTTACTTATCAAACTCCCAAAAAATATTACAGGAAGCTTGAATATGAAATGGCTTAAAAGCCCAATCTAAAAGCTTGTTGCGTTATGTTTGTAGCTTTTTCAGATAGTTTTGTATGGTCCAAAGAACTGAAACAAGCCATTAAAGCTATCTCTAACTCTCTCATTGATCAGCTTTAATGATAGATAGGTTTTCCGTCTCACAATAGTGTTTTACTTCCATGGTCACAAAACTAAGCCTAAATAAATAATTGCGTTAATTTTTCAGAATAATTGCACTTTGTTCATGTATAATTATTTTAACAGCAAATAAAAATTCAGATCTACAACTATAAGGACTCTATGCAGCCCACGGTTTACTTATCTTTCGTAACACTCCTCTTAGCTGTGGACTTTTGCATGGGCCAGAACCATAATTCTAGTTCATGGTTTAGAAGTATGCTCTTCACTCCTCAAATGGGTCAAAAAGGCATCTTCTTATGGCTCAGACCACTACTTATGTTTGGTCCAGTGGTTCTAGTGCGAGCTCACATCACATTTATTCTGGCAAAGGTTAAAATCTCATCCTTCTTCCCTGCAATTCCACTGGGAATTTGGAAAACAAGAAAGAGGAGAGCGGGGTAGGAGATGATATCAAAATATTTCAAGAAATTTATCAATAGTCCTACAATTTTAAAATTAAAAATATGTATATATATTAAGGTATATATAATTAGAATTTTGTACATTACGAGGGTTTCAGGATTAAAATTATAAACCAAGTATCAGGATTTATACATACATAGTACTGGCAAAGTGTACGATATGGATTGCTTCATGTATAGTAGAATGATTCAGCACTTAGCAAAATAGGTGATCAATAAGATAATTGATAAAAGCAAAATATTATTATACAAGCACATAAGGTAAAAGCCCAAATGGCATACAACTAACAACACAACTAGCATTTTCGAACAAAAAAGTAACGCATAACTACCAAGAAGGTAAAAGAAAAAGAGGGGGGAGGGAAGCCAATCAAGTTCACCAGAACGTTGATTTTCTCAGTGTTTGGGAGTTAGAGAAGGAAACGAAGGAATAGACTGCAGTATTAACTTACGGCTGCTTCTTTGGCCAGGGGGCAATCTGATGTTACCGTGAGGAGGAGAAACTCTCTTGCTGTTGGGAGAAGCTGACTTGACACTGCTGATGGGAGAGCCATTCCTTTGGAGAATCTCAGGCATTTCATCATCTGGCTTGCCTTGAGTTGGAAGAGGATTCAGCTTTCCAAGCCTTTGGCTACCATACAACCCGGAGGAGGATCCAATAGCAAGAAAAGAAGAAGAACGTGGTGGTCTCTTGCTCTGCGATGATACTGGCAGTTGAATCGATTGCCTGAAATGCAAAGTTACATTAAAAGATAATAATAGTAGATAATGCCAACATAATCGGTTAGATAATTGTTAAACACACCTGCCAAATTGTAAAGGTGTTGCAGGAATAGCAGAATTTGTATTCTGCTCTGCGTCATTTGGGATTGTAATTATCTGTAAACTTTTATCAGCCACACTCCTTTCAGATTCTTCTACTTCTTCTAATTCTTCTGGTTCTATTGAAGTAGAGCCTATATTAGAGAGGCAAAGGAACTTAATCAGACAAACACTAGTGTCATGCATGAGTAAACCAAGTCGAAATAATTCAGACACAATTGCTAAATCAAGAAGTAGAATGCAATAAATTTAAGATTTGAACTATCTTACACACAACACTCACCATCCTTTCTACCAAATGCATTCTTACACCCTTCACATCTGCAGTTAATGGAGCATCCAACGCCACCCTGTAAAAGAAAACTACTAAGCCAGAATTAGCTTTAAATTTAAACTGGAAGCACACAGATTGCACCTAGAGGAAAAGACCTGATAGCATTCACAGTATTTCTTTAGGCAACCAGATTTCTTGCAGTTGCATCCTCTTTTATGTCGAGCTGAAGCGGGGGTCTTGCTGGATTCCTCCTGCAAAATCAATACATTTTAATGAAACATTAGTTCTTCAAAAATCACTGAGCAAGTAAATGATATAGCTGGATGATATTCTCACCCCAATTTCAATTATAGAATCTGAGCTTCTGATCACTTTGGGAGCAAATGCAAGTGGATTGCGAGATTCAATCTGCTTGCGAGTTGCAAGGACAGTATCTTCATGAATAGGCTTGTTGAAGCATTCTTGACATGAACATGGCTCAACACAGTAGACACCAGCAGCAAAGCATTCACAGTAACTGCTTTAAAAACTTCACCAAGTTAATAATGAATACAGTTTGTTGCACAGCTTTCCTCAACTATTTGCTTCAGTCATAGAGGTAGTAAGGCTAAACCATACATGGATATTAGGAGTTCTATTGAACTTTCCAACTAAAATCAATTCCCCTTGCATCTACTGAAATATTTCTCTCTATTTTCCACTTTCTTTTTATCACGTTCACAAAGAACATCCAGATTGGTATATCTGATGAACATGGTACGTACATGATAATGTCTTCGGTCATAATTTTATATTGAATGGAGAAAGGCACAAGCCATTTTGCTTCCAACCCCTAGCCTCCAGGAAACCATATAAAGATACACATAGAAGAGTAATTAATTCACACAAGAAGTTTATACAGCAATGGGCCGAGCTTTATACAATTTATCTGGAGCAAGCTTGAAGTTGACATGACGATAAAGAAAAGTGGCTAGACTAAAAAGGAAAATTACCGACTCAGTGAGACCCTAAACCATATTAATAGATACTGAGCATCTCAACGGCAGGATTTAATACCCGACTCAATGGTCACTGTTAACTGCTTTTGGTCCCAAATCTTTGGGGTTGCTTTTTCCGATAAATGTTGGTTATATTTATTTATGTTATTTGTACCAGTAATTGCTTTATGGATGAGTGCTCTTGGAGTAGTTGGTCTGGCCCTGAACCTACGTGCCTATGACTTTGTTTCTCAAGAAATTCGTGAGTGCTGGCGAATAGGGAAGAAAAATAAACAAAATGTTAATAATCCTAAACTAGAAGGCGTTAATTAGAGTCCAAGAGCAAGTAACGAAGAGATATAAAGTGAAGTGTTAAGCAAGGCAGCTTAAAGGAAATGTAAGAACTTACAGCTTCAAACACTTTGATTTCTTACAGTTACAACGCTTACAGGCCGTCTCACTTTCTCCAGCATTCTCCAACCTACGCCTGAAAAATGCAATTTATCCTGTCATGCACACACAAATGGGAAAAACACTAGATATGGAAAAATAAAAATTCATGCAATATTAACTCTATAATTAAACCAAACATGCCTCTTCTTTTTTGGGCTACTGTGATTGAACACTTCATTCACCGTGTATCCAGATGTCTGAGCAGCATCTTCCACAATTGGAGCTCCACCTTCAGCAGGAACCATCTCTCTTTCCAAAGAGGACACAACCAAAGAATTGTTTGAAATTTCTTGACTATTTGATGAATTGAAATAAGCAGCAGAGCGAGACACACTTATTGGTTGTCCTCCAGCTCCTGTAGCCAAAGCTTCATGTTTCACAACTTTGTTGTCTGGTGTTGTTGCTGCAAGAGCATTTAAGTGCAAACCAATTCCAGGTAGAACACGTCTTGGAGTATCATTTCCAGGCTTGAAAGGAATAAGACGCTTGTCATTGGCAGCAATGGTATCATGAGACTGTGATGACATGGAAGGGCCACAATTCGAACCATCACCAAATTGCTTTCTGCGAGACCCCATCATCTCAAAAACCAGACAGCGTCTTCTCATGCCACGTTGCAGATTAGAAGCAAGCTACACGATGGACAAAATCACATCAAGTGTTGATTAATTAAAAGTTTGGTTCACATTGAAACAGAAACTTAAAAATATCGTAGCACACTTTAGACCATATTCAAGGTCAGAAACTTTCGGTCAGGTGGTCACTCTGGAGACCAACTCAGATGAAATATATGGCCAAAGCAGAAAAATAACAGTAATTACAATGAAATGAACAAAGCATTCAAGCAAAAGAGAGAAGTTGGGATAAGTGAACAATAAAAAATTCATCGGGGGTAAATCACACAGAAATTTAGCCAATTCATTTGAACTGAGTTTCTTTCTTCATTGCATGAAATTTATGTCACTACAAAGAGAGAAGTGAAGAATGCTAGCAAGCTGACATTCAGGAAAACCTTAGGCAGAATTGAGGGAAAGAGAATCCCCAATTTAGTCGAAACGTCTAAGAAACTAAGTATTAGGTCTAGCAGTCTAGCCTATAGATAGAGCAAATAGTATAGTCTTTGCAATGGGAAAATATCTAATACGAGTCCAAGAAGAAGGCCCAAAGCATGTCATATCTGAGTTAGCAGATAGATGTTCAGTCAAGTACAAAACAAAGGCTATGACAACTTGTGTACCACAGATGTAGTTGTTTGCCTATGACAACTTGGTGTTAGTCTAAAGTTCTAAACAAGGGTAGCTAGTCAATCATGACATAGTGTTCCAAAAACTATAGACCACAATTTCCAAAACAAGAAATGATATGTATTTGTGTAGAATAGAGGAATTGTACTAATAATTTTAGAATAGCCAAGTGCATAAAAATTGTGCCAACATAAGCAAGAACAAACAAGGTGAGACTTTAACCTAATATGTGACTGGACTTAAAGTCCTCACCTCATCATCAACTTTCTCACTTGTGTCCCCTGCCTCGGAGTTGCACAACGAAACAAGGATGTCTTGATCCTCAGATATTTCCTTTATATGACTGCCGTTTTCATGTTGAGAAGAAGTATTATCTGCTTCATGTTGCTGACTTAAACCAACTGCCTCAATAGCTCCAGCATTTTGCACATCAGTCAGAGAAGTGCAGAAACTTGTTCCAGGTTCGAGTGATTTCCGACTAGGATCTGTCAAGCACTTTGAATCATTTGGTGAATCAAACATTAATAAATCGGTTGCATCAGAAAATAAATTCTCCCAATCACATCCTGCAGCATCTTTATTTTCATCAATTTGGGTCATCCCCCCTATATGTACTTCACTTCCAAACGAACCTTTTTCAGAGTCAATTTGAACATATGGAACAAGTACTATCGATGAGCCGTTCAATTCTGGTACACATCCAGTTTCCATGCCACACTGAGTGGTTGGGTCACAGTCAGGACTAGCACATTCATAACTTAAGGTTCGTGAGAGCTCAATTGCAAGACTTGATTCATAAGGTGGCTCAGCAGAAGCTTCACCAGAGGAGCTCCCTGGATCAAAATTTTGTTGTTGCTCAGCGGAGATATGAGCAGTGTTTATAACTTCTTCATTTCTACCAACTTTGTTCCCATTCTCAGAAGAGAACTCAGGTTTTGATGGATCAGAGAACTGATGCCTGAAGTAACAACATAAATTTTTTATTGAAAAAAAATGGTAAGTTCAATATATATAAAGTAAAAAATGTGTAGATATTCAAAAGTATTCATCAAGAGTAATTTTTTAATTACCTTCTTAAGAATCTAGATTCCTTTAGGGAACTGACATGAGGTGAAGTGAAAACAGATGGAAGGGACGCAAAACTAAGCGAGTTGAATGTATGAGTAATGTGCATTGACTTAACGGGCTTGATAGGAGAAAGACTGTTGAGATAGTTAAAGACAGGGGAGTCCTGCATGTGCAAATAGATATGTAAGAAAAAAATGTAACTCGACCAAATCCAAAGATAAGTTATTATTCACAGGAAACTTCATATATAAATCACAATGTTGCATTATGATTCATTGAAATAATATAACCTAATATTATTAAATTACAATTATACACGTATGTATGTCTACTCTGTCAACTGGAAAAGTAAATCAGACTAAAATTAGGAAAAGACAGCTTACATCCAAGTTCACAAGTATACAAAAAAGAAGAATTTGCAGTAAATCTATTACTACTAGTTAAGCAGGAACAAATGGGGCATATAAAAATTAAACCTATATTATACAGACACACACACACACACACACAAATGGTTATATATTCAAATTAAATGAAATGCATAAACGCTGAAAGTCTGCAACTTTTTTGTGAAAACAAATAAGTATTTAGAAATGTTAGAATTGCTCCTTTTCAAACTACTAGTAGGCATAATAAACAGCCATCTGAGTTGCTTCAAATTTTACACCAAAATGCACCATGGAATAGAACACCACCTCCAATAAAACTCGTAAAATGAATGACTAGTAAATATATACTCCATCTGTCCAGAAAGAAGAATAACAATTTCAATGGAAATTACAAAGAAAGTATGACACTTTTACATATAAAGAAAAAATTCAATCCGTTTAATTACATTTTAATCACCCATTCAGAGGCATTGTAAAAAAAATCCTCTGTACAACACGCCAGGCCTCACTCTCGGAGGTGGGTGCTGTGTCTGTGGGGGTATATAGAGAAAGAGAGAGAAATCACAGACATTGAACTCGATTTCCAAAGAAATAAACATCGATCAACAGAGGAGTCTTCAATTCCATAGCTTTAAAATAACTTAAAATTACCCAAAATAAGAAGGGGGGGGGGGGGGGGGGGGGAACCCTAATTTCAGTGAACACAATAGATCAGAAAGCAGAGAAACCAGATCAAAGACATCCAAATCCCTCACACTCTCACTCGTCTAAGTCAAACCCAGTATAGACCATCCAATAAACACAAAAAGATTCACAAAATAACCCTCAAAATCCACAAAAATCCCCAATTCACTCACTGAAAAAACAAATTAAACGACAAAAAACTGAAATTTTCATCAAATTAACCAATACCCACATCTCAAAACTTCCCAATCAATCAAATAACACAAATCAATACATTAATCCAAACACCCACAACTCAAATCTATAAATAAATAAACTTTGAAAAGGGACCAAATCACCTCAAATTTAGAGATTGGAGAAGTGATCTGTTTCCGCTCAGGAGTATCCATCACAACACCTCCTCCTCCTCCACTTTCTCTCTCTAAATTCAGTCCCTCCTCCCCAATTTCCTCACTCTATAAACACAGCAAAAAGACACAGACTTTCTCTCTCTATGTTTCTCCCTCTAAGAAAGGATGAGATTCAAGAAGAAGCGGTAAGGCGGGAGGAATGAAAGGGAGAGAGTGAATGGAATAAAGATTTTCTCGTGCTGAGGAAACCAAACCCCACACTCGACCCTACCACCATTCCAACACACATTTTTCACTTTCACAAACACTGATAAAAAATGAAAAGAAAACACAGGGACTGGTAAAATAAGGCAATAAAACAAACACGACAAAGGTAACGTACACTTGGAGGATCTATGAATTTAACCGGGACGGATTTTACTTTTTTATTGAAAAATAGGTCCTTCAAATTTTTGTTATTCATAATTTCCACCACATAAGTTTTATTGTAACTATATCCAATATCTTACCACTGAAAATTCAACCAATTTTAGTCGTTAGGTTTGATTGATGCATATCCATAGGTTTATGGCTTTGTCAAAGCAGGGTCAGTCATCTCATTTGAAAGTAATTTTTAGGTTGAAGTGTTGTAATTATGTTTGTTTTACTAAAATTATGTTATATAAATAGTAAGTGGATAATACGCTTATTTAAGATATTTTAAAAAAATATTAATTTATTTATAAAAATAACAAATATTTTATTTTTTTAAAAAGAAACCTATACTTTTTTCTGAATTTCATCCTACTTTAGAGTGATTTTAATAATAAGATCGTATTGGAAGTTAAACTAATATATTTTTAAATATCCTCTCATAAAGTGAATTATTCGTAATTTTTTTAATTTTATGCTTTTCAACACTGATGATAAGTAACGACGGATGTTTATGTCTATGATCTCAAATCTTTTTTTCTCCTAGAGTCCTAGTAATGCCGTAATATTTAACTATGCTAATTCTTTTATATTTTGAAAATTTGGTGTTATAACTTTTAAGGATAAATATAAACACAATACAATTAAATACTATATCAAATACTATATTTATTTACATAATTAAAAAATGAGATATGTCTTTAAAATTCATGTTATATTTTATTTTTTAATAATATAAATAAATATAGTATTTAATTATAATATACGTAAATTTGTTCAATTTTTAAATTCTTTTTTACAGAGAATACAAGTCAATAGTTAATTATGTACTCTCTGAACATGTCATCGTACATTTGGTGTAGCAAATCCTAAGGTACATTTAGCGTGGGTAAAGTGCTACAAACTTTTTGAGATTGCTTAACATGGCCAACTCAGAAGAAGATAGTCGTTGTTCTTTTTCTAATGAAATACAACGTGGATGAAATTATAGAAAAAAAAATAATTAAAACAAATAGTAAAGTCTTCCATTCAACATTATGAATATTAATGATTGATTGTTATATTATATCTTAATCAAATTCGTTTTTTAAAAGAGATAACAGTACAGTATACATTTAAGAGCTTAATTATTTATTAAGTATCTAGAATTTCTAGATATCTCTCTTTTCATGCTGCACCTTTTTTACAATTAGAAAAAGGAAATATAAAAGATAACAACACCTAGGAGTGGAAAATTTTATAGAGAAATAGTAATACACGAGTTAGGGTCGAACTTTGCTTTTTCGATGTTAAATTATTCTCTTCATTTCAAAATATAAAAAAAATATTTTTTAGTTTATTTTTAAAATTAAAGATATATTTATTTTTAAACTATAGAGTGTCATTACTTACATTTTTATTAATTATAGCTAGATTGTATACTATTACAATTATGCTATTGTTATTGTATTATTGTATTATTTTCATCAAAATCGTCATTATAAAAAATATCTCTAATTTTAAAATAAAATGAATATGTGATACGGTATAGAATAAGGGTTCTCTTAACATGTGTCATAAGGGTACATATTAAGCATAGAAAATAAGAAATGAGACCCGCTAAATATTATTTGTTTATGTATTTGTAATGAATTCAATATATAGAGTATACTAATAATTTTTTTTTATGCATTGAATTCAGTGTAAATGTATAAATAAATAATATTTAATAAATTTTATCTATTATTTTTTGTGCTTAACATATATTCTTAAAACACATGTTAAAAAAATTCATAGAATAATACGCTTACTTATGAGCAGGTGAAAAAAAATGACGGAGACACGAGATATTATTCTATTGTCTATAGTTTTTAACATTATGGATATCGTCAACATAATAAGATCATAAATTATAAGCATGACACTAACATATTACCAAACAATTATTTTGCGCGGGACATTTTTGAAAATGCCGGCTATAGTACATTCGGGGTCCATAATACGAAATGGTCCCTCAACTCCCAGGATCCATCTAGAGCAACAAGATGCTCATAACGAGTTGACTTTGACAACTTTTTTGATCTGTTGTACTTGACAAACTCTTAGAGGAAAATAAAATATATAATAAATATATTATACTTTTTGAAGAATATTTAATGTAGTTTATGTATGGCTAACGTTTTTTTTAAAAGAAAAAAATATTGACTTGGCGACTTAGTGTAGGGATTAAAAACTTGAATATTTAATGGTTTTTATATTGAATTTATATACTTTTTTTTCGGTTAAATAACAAGGGTATTACTCGTATTATGACAGTTATTAGGGCTCATTAGAATGAGTTTTCAGTTTATTTTTGTGTTTGGAATATGTTGAGGATATGTCTTCAGGCAATGATAATTAAATATTTTCTGAAATTAGGATAATTTGTTATTTCAACTTTCAAGTTAAATTAAGAGAATTGATATTTTCACAAGAAAAATTAATATTTTTATAAAATTTTATTCACATAAAAATGAGTCTTATTTAATATTCATGTGAGTGGAGTTTTGTAAAAATATTAAATTTTTTTATAAAAATATTAATTCCCAAAACATATGATAAGGTAAGAATGCAGAAACTTATCTAAATCTCTAGCCACTTACTATCCCAAGAAGGCAAGAATTCAGAAACTTAAGAAATAGGCAGACTGTAGATTTGTCAAATGGTTTGTTGGGTTGTTCACATCATGCCATGGTCATAAATTCAATTCTTAAGATGGCACATCAAACTATATAAAAAATGGTAAAATTGTTGATGGTCCGTCATCCAATTGAAATCATGTGATGACAGCATGGAAAATATATATGTATATGATTAGATCGACCTTATATCATTTAACTCAATAATCTCATGGAGTACTATATATATATATATATATATATATATATATATATCTTACATTTACAGCTATGATAAGCAAAGGTCAATGGTTGATGCAGTGGTTGGTTCAACTAAATATTAA
This sequence comes from Hedera helix, assembly GCA_947179155.2. Lineage (NCBI taxonomy): Eukaryota > Viridiplantae > Streptophyta > Magnoliopsida > Apiales > Araliaceae > Hedera > Hedera helix. The sequence goes on from OX359281.1 coordinate 32,536,670, forward strand.
TACATTTGTTACACCCAGAAAAAAATTATAAAATATATATTTATTATGTTTATTTTTGAATTTATTAATCTTTAATTTAGTAGTGATGACATTATCATAAAATTAAGAGACTACCATGAAAGAAAGCAAGACCATGTTTCGAATTAAATAATTTAATAAGAAAAACTGATATTTATACATGATTGTGAAACTTCTTATCATTCATGTGAGAGAATCAAATAAAGTTTATTTCGTGAAATTATTATATGGATAAGTATATGTATACATAAATTAAACACAACATTGATCCTAGCAATTAAAAATATGTGCATGACACGAATTTTAATATAAATACACATTTTTTATTATCCTTATTATATTTTATTAATGAATATACTATAAATTCTTGAAAAAATATAAATTAAGATATAGGGAGTAATGAGTTAAACTCCGACTGTTGGCGCAATGGTTTAAGCTCAGTCCTGGGACGAGCCGTAAACCCGGACGTCCTGAGTTCGAGTCCCACTAGCAACAATAGTTCTGCCTTCTCAGAGCCTGTGATGAGTTATATAAACCCAAATGGACTTGGCATGCAAGAAATGATAAAAAGGAGGAGAAAAGCCACAAAAATGATATAATGGATTTCAACAAACTTTACAAAATTATTATTTCTACCTTTAACTTTCGACTTTTGTCATGAAATCTTAAGCGGTCGATGCCCTTTATTTTAGGCCAAGTGGTCCTTGTTACATAAAGGACTCCATCCCTATCACGTGACCCATCTTAAATAATGAACAACATTACCCAAAATCCTTACGAAATTATCACTCCACTACATGCAATTATACACCTGCACTTTCCCAGCCAGCCTCCCACATTCTCTGTGCAATTTATCATAGTGTTCATCCCATGCGTGGTCCGGCACGTGACTGCATTTCTTTCAACTCACCTTTATACTCCGACACGTGTCAGTAACCCAGAGGTCTTTAATTAATCGGAAAAATATATTATTGGAAACTTAGGCCAGTAATTAGCCTGTGATTTAGAACTAATCTCGGTGTCTTTTTCTTGTAGACTTTTTGGCAGATGTCAGATTCCATTTCAGTATAAAATAAAATAAAATAAAATAAAATTTTAGTTGACTAATTGTATACACACCAAACCTTAACTTTACTTAAAGATTGATCTAAATGGAGCTTGTTATCGAAAAATACAGTTATATAAATTTAATTTATGGGTGGATTAATGTTGGTGTCAGTCATGGTAAATTTTGTTCCCGATAAATGTGGACAGTTATATATGGACAATTTACCTTATTATTTTTATTTGTTTGGTAGGGCTTGGAAATTGGGCTTCTGTCTGACATTGGACTTCACAGGATTTTGTGTGTAAAATATAGTAGCCCAATGAAGTTTTATACAGGTGCGTTAAGAGTTTCTTCAAATATGTATAGTTGTTGTAAGTGTAATATCTTGCGTTGGGAGTTTAAAATATCTTATCTATTTTATATTTTTTGTACTGAAAAGAGAAATAAATTAAACACAAGTATAATGGAATTTTATCTAATGGTTGAAATCGAGACTTTACATTCTATTATTGTCATTATTGTTCGAGTTTTTCATTCTTTATCAATGTGATGTTTTATTTTCATCGCAGCGAGGCTATTGATTGTCGTAAGGTTTTAACATTAAAATTGTTGTAATATTCTCACACTTAGTGTGAGATATTTTAACTTAATTCTAATTTTAAAATTGATTACACTTGTAATGATATCCTTTTTAAGTATATATATATATATATATATATATAGGAATTTGATCCATAACAAACGTTTGTTATAAATACTATTCTAACTAGTGCATTTGTGACTGTCCGATTCCAGATCTAAGGGTTAGAAGTTCGGTCGAGCCGTTAGTAAGAGTAGTACTAGCCGATATTCTTACTAGCGGTCAGGCCGAGCTCCTATTTTCTTATATTTTGGATTGACCGCCATTTGTACTAGCGGCCAGGCCAAACTCTTAACTTTTAGATTTGGGATCGAACGGTCACAGATGCGCTAGCTGGAATAGTGTCCATAACAAACATTAACTATAGATCAACTCCCTATATATATATATATATATGTATATTACTAAAAGTATTTTTTCTTTTAATATTATTAAATACTCCCTATATAACTGGTTTATTTTTGTAAAGGTAAAAATATATTTTATTACTGAAAAATCCATATCTATAAGAAATAGATAATGGAATATGAAAATACAAATCATAGTTAGCAAAAGTCACAAGCAATACACAATGTGATCTCTGTCCCTCTTTCAACGACCGAAAGTCCTGTCGCTCTATCTCAATATTCTTGGCTGCATTAGTCACTGCCGATACATCTTTAAACTTAGTGTTTATGAGATGTTGACGATACTTGTAATGAATTATCCACTTAAATTTCTCTGCTTATTCTGCTGCAGTCTCTGCTGAAGTTCCTGCAAATCCTGCCAACCTGGTGAACCTTGTCATGAAGTTTGTGATGGACTCGTCATCCTTTTGTTGAATAGACAGAAACTCTCTACCATATGTCTCTTTATCAGCAGTTGAGAAATACTGCTGATAAAAGACATCACAAAATTCTGCCCATGTAAGTGCCTCGACGAATCTGTCATCCTTTGTTACTTTTATAGCTTTCCACCATCTATGTGCATCCCCATCTAATTTGTAAGCAGCCAATAACACTCTTTGGTTATTCGAGCACCCCAACACATCAAAGATCTTCTCTAGATGGACAATCCAAGTTGCTGCTTCGATTAGAGTTGGAGCTGAACTGAATGAATGTGGTCTCTGCTTCTGAAACCTTTCTAACCATACATACGTTGGCACCACAAAATGGTCAATACCATTTGCATTTCCTTCATCTTCATTTGCCCGTGGGCCACCATTTCCTGGGTTTCCTTGATCGAAATTTTCTGGCAGTTGTTGTTGCATCTGTATCGCCTGAACGACTTGTGCCACTAACTGCGGTAAAGCATGATTAACTGCTTGATTTACCAAAGATGTCATATCCAGATTATTAGGTTGTACATCAGGTTGCGCATTAGGTTTGGCCTCGCCTTTTCCTCTACCATTACCTCGCCTTGCAGCACATCTAACGGATCTACAAGCCATCTAAGAACAACGGATGGAAGAAAATAGATTCGAGGCAAATTCGAATATAAACTAATATTATAGCTTAATAGAATATCAAACAGAATAAAACTTAACCCAAAAATCTACCTATAACTCACAGGTCGAACCTAAATAGGTTTTTCTACAAGAAAGAACCTTACCTCTGATACCAACTCTGTAACACCCCCTTCCCGAACTGGAAAGAGAGGTTACGCACAAAACATAACAAAACTAATAAACTGATATCCAAAACTTGAATATAAAATCGAATAATCTAAATAGATAATTGTCAACTGGCTAAAACACGGTCTAAGTATTACTACAATACTTAGAAACGAAAATATCAAATCCTATACAAGATGTCTAAACTATTTACATAAAGGAGCTCTCTTCACACTTGCCCTTGCTCCTCCTGATTACCTGCAGGAAGAAAAACACAGTATGAGTCAAATGCCTAGTACGGGTATAGAGTGCAAGAAAATAAGAACTAAAATAAATAACAAAAGTAACTGAACTGAACTAATCTGAATAGCATAATAGGTTGAATCAAATGGCTGGGGTTATTTCATACCGAGCTCAAAATAGAACAAAAATATACTTTGTCACAAAGACAAGTCAAAATACTGCCACACAGGCATGCACGCATTGGACTGCAGATCCAAATGTATGCAAAATCGGAAGGTGTGTTCGACACAAACAGCACCAAACCGCAGAACAGAACAGAACAGAATAGGGTTGACCTATACGCCTCTCATAACAAAACACCAATTGGCCAACTCTCATCGGAGCACATAAAATAGAGACGTCGTGGACTAATCACACCGCCACGGAAATGTCATGCCTCGGTGTCAAGAGGACATGCTTGTGGTACCCCTACAGGTGGTTATAGCTTAGGTATACCCTACGATACATTCTAACAAAAATATCATGTCATAATATATGCGACACAATACAAACAAAAGGGGTTATAATATGCACATGCTAAACCGAAACGAATCAACACAAATTCCTCAAAATATATTAGCATGTTATACAAAATTTTATAAATACTAGATATGCTCTCTATGTCCAAAAAGTACAAGTTATGAATTTTCGAATATCTAAAAGCAAACAATTCTATCATAAGCATTTGACTATGAATAATATATTGAAATAGTATTTGAATTCTAATCGAGAGACAAAACGAATAAACTTAAAATTAAAGAAATATCGCTGAAGGAGTACGAAATCCGTACTTGAATTAAGCAATAAAATATCCGAAATTATAATCCAAAACGACTCATTAAATTTCTTCCGTCGGAACTAATTAAACAAAACAAAGGAATAAATAAATAGTTAATTAATTGATTAAGTTTTACACATTTTCTTTCTATTAGGCAAATTTGAAATCCTTTCGTTCTTAACAAAATTCTACCTAAAGTTATACATATTTTAATCATATATAATATTTTAATAATTAACCACCTCCTTGTTCTAAAATAAATTTAAATATATTTACAAAAATATTCTTTCTATTTTTAATTATGTTACAAATAAATATTATTATTATTATTATTATTATTATTATTATTATGTCAAAACTCTAAAGTTACAAAAATAATAATTTAATATCCCAAAATGCTAATTACTAACAAAGATATATACCCAAATATATACACTAACAAACTAAATAACATACAAAAATTAAAGCTACAAAATTAAAACTAATACAGAAAATTAAATAATTACACAAAGAAAGAAAAAGAGACATACCCGAATTTAAGAAAAGATTCACCGTCTCTAAAGAAAATCAAAAGAAATTTGAACTTATATCAATACCCAAAATCCAAAGAAGGAAAATAAAATATTTAACTAGGGAGGTTGTTACTTAAAAGCCCTTTACACAATAAGGTCCTTTCTCACAATGGGAGATCCTTATTATTTAGGTGAATAACAAGAGAGAGGGTGATGTCATATATATATATAGGCTAAGGAATGAAATGATTTTACTTCAAGGGGCGATGTGGGACTTTGAAATGAAATAACCGGTTATTACAATGCATGTATTAAAATTGTATTGATCATTGAATGTTTGTAGAAGAAAGATATATTTTGGGTTCATAATGTCGTGTCCTTGATTTTTTAGTAAACAACAAAATAATTTTATTTCTCGGAAAAAATTTATTCCAAAAAGACTTGCATTAACCTTATCATCCTTAATTTAATTGTTTTATAGCTTAATAAATCTTAAAATATAATATATTCATAGATTTGTCGTTAATCTTTTTGAGTAATTGTCATTATCTTATTAAAAACAGGAGAGTAGTATAGGTGTTTCACATTTTAATAAAAAGACAACATATTCTTCACATACTTAGTTTTTTTTTTTTTTTTTGTAATATATTTATTATTTCACTTAACCCTCGCCCCCTAACCCCATGAGCCTTTTTTTTTCTTGGTATCTAATGATTACTAGATCATTGCTAAGACTTGAACACTCCCTCCCTTTGCAGAGGTAAATTGGGAACCAATCAACCAAATGATCATTGATTCACACATATTTAGTTAAATCATTCTATTCTTAAAATACAAATCAAATATAAAAAACATTTTTCAATAGCGGATTAACTGATAATACCAATTTGTGTTATGGTGCTAATAAATTTACCAAAATTTAACCATCAAGTGCCTTTGGATTGGACCAGTGTGGTGACCACTGGCTCAACTGCTACCCTGGACCAAACATGTATGGTCCGTTATTCTCTCTCTATCTCCCTATTTCTCACAATCAAACACACGCTTAGTTATCTGGTTTGTACCGATTCGTGGCCGGACTATAATCTTCCTTTTTTTGGTATAAAAGCGGGTAGAAAGCCAAATTACGCACAAAGTCTAAGTCCTCTAGGAGTCGAGACTCCTGTCACATTCATATTAAGAAACTCACCCAGCCCTTCAAGAGGTTCCTCAAGAATATAAATACCTTCAATATCAACTGCCCTTTTTGTCAAGAAATTCGCACATTGATTCCCCTCTCCAAAAATATATTTATCTGCAAGCCCAATCCTTACTATCCCAATCTTTACTAGCTCACGACTTCTTCAAACGAGAGAAAAGTTTGGGTCCTCATTAAAAGTTGATTTAATTAATTCAATGATCACTCGAGAATCAAATTTCAACTCTATCTTACAATATCCTCTATTCTAAATCAATTTCAATTCTTACCAAATAATTCATAATTCAACAACTGTGTTCGAGTTTGATTTAATGTTAGCCATAAAACTTACTTATCATCGACCTAAACAGTTTACGATAAGATCTATACTTTCTCAAGAATATTTTACAAGGTACTTTCTACTTTCATTTTTATCTATTGATCATGCGATTTTTGCCAAGTTATAAATCTCAAATGTTTAGAAGTCTCTACACGAGTATGTACCATTGCTTTGTTAATTTCATCAACTTGCTTAAAAAATCTTTAGACGGTATTAGAGGGGGTTCCATCCAAGTGCTCGTGGTGTACTATTTTATTGTGATGGAACGAAAAATAATTAATTGCTTCTCTGAAAACCAACCCCCAAATTTCAAGACGAATCCAGAGTTATATGCTTTGTACTTAAGTTCCAAGCCATAACAATGCAAATTGATCCTACATATCTGAATAAATTAATTTCCACAAAGTAGTAGCGCCCATAGCCAATCTCTCACCGCATGAATGGTAATCTCTAGATTCAAAGAGCAAATTAAACACAGATTACTATCCAATAAATTCGGCCTTCATTTAAGAAAATTAGTTATAAAAGCCTATCCATTTTGTTACATTTCTTATCGGCCCGACTGTAACCTTCGAACTTGATTAAATGTACACTTTTCTTATTGGGTTGCGTATCCGGACTTCGATTATCCAGCTCAAGTCCATAGTGGACTGGAGGATCTCTTATTTTAATTGGACGCTTTAAATTATGCCACCTTGTTGAAAAATAATGTTGTAAATAAAATTTAATAATAACAACACCATTGTTATCCAAATGATTCATCTAAATACAGTGGTCTCAAACACACCAAAACTTTGTTACCACCTTAAAAGAATAATTTTTTAAACAGATAGAATTCTTTGTCATCCACCTAATTCAATTAGCCACATTTTTTATTAGACGTGACAAACTGTCAGGTAGATGAAAAGTTATTTAATAATTTTGAGATACCGTCACGTAATATTACAGTTTACTTATATGTTATCACTTTAGTATGTGTAGTGGACTTTTTTATTATACATGTTAAAACGATAATACATAAGTGGTCCTAGAGCACCACGTAACTATGTGAACTATAAAATAATTTTTTTGGGTAGACCCAACACTTTTGACTTAAATTGCATAATCAAATATTTTGAATGCTAAAAAATTTAACAAGGCAAAATCCTTTGACATATGTTGTCAATAGTTATTAATAATGTTACGTAACATTTATATTATTAAAGTTAATATTTATTTACTCGACACTTTTATTATTAATTTTATGTTTTAGCAATATTTTAAATTTTAAATTATATTTATTATTGTGACAACATAATTATTATTTATTATTCTAGAATTAGTACAGGTAATTTGGTTGGAAGGACAGCACGGAATAGTATATACGTTTTAGGTTTGGCTTCTAATTCCTTAGCGTTTCAGATCTTTCGTAGCTGCCAAGATGAAAAAGTCATTATTTTAGCCAAAGCCCGCGCTTTTCTCTTTCTATATCTTTGTTTTCTTCCCTCTTTCTCCCTCTACATCAAATACATTCATATCCATCGTCCAATTCCTCATCTCCTTTCTTCAATTCAATTCTGCTTATATATGCACACACACACACACATATATATATATTGATTCCCTGTTTCTCTCCCTATATTTATCTCCCTGTGCTGATGCGCCATTTTCAGGCCATTCGAATCTGAAGGAACCGGGAAGAACTTTATCTGCTAGTGGGTAAGCATGTTCCGAATTTTTGATAAAATATTGATTTTTCGAATTGGGTCTAATTTTTTTGTGTAAATTTTTTTGGTGGGCCTTTGGTTTTTGTATTTAAAGGTTGGGATTTGGGTCATTTTCGAAGGGTTTACTTGGGCCCAAAAAAAGGTTTTTTATTTTATTTTTATTTTAACAGAGAAGAAATGGTTGGTGATGACTGATGAGAAAGTTGTGAGGAATATTCTAATTATATATATGGTCACTTGAAATTATATTTTGACTTAAAAAATTAATTTATTTGGTGTCAATTTTTCTCTTTATGTTTTATGTTTTGATATGCGATTTTATTATCACGTCATATTTCAATAATATATTCTTTAACGGCCATCGACATTAAATTACTCCTTGAACTTTGATCTTTCTATATATATCGACACCAAACTCCTCTTGAACTTTAACCATACACTTTTTGAGCATTAACACTCACTTCTTCTAATTGACAACCAAACCCATCAAGTCTTATGTCTTTGATCCATCAAAAGTCTCTCCTTACTCAAAAAATAAATAATTCACCAAACATTTATAACTCATTGAGCCTGATCCTGAATAACTCATTAAACTTAGTCCATCACGGCTCTCCCCAGTGATAAATCCACACTTTTTAATATCTTGTGTTACCAACCAAGAATTTCTACAAGAAGAGTCCACCACTTATTTAATGAATTATTTTTTACAGTCTATATCGTATTCATGACCTAAGCCCATAATTCTCAGACTAGTTGTTAAAAATATTCGACTCATATATACTCATTTGAAATCACTTGTTAACCCAAAAAGTATGATTTGAAACTTCTAAAAGCCTAAAGGTCATTCCGTTTTTAATTCAAAATCTGAGTTTAGCTAAAATTTCTTTTTGGTTATTGGTTCTCAACTAGCGAGTCAATATTTTTTGTAATTGACTCATTTTCATTAAAAGAATAGAAAATTTGTTGGAAGGAATTGGGTAGGTGCATTTAGTTCTCATAGAATAATTGTTTGTTTCTAATTTATTTCTCTTTCCCATTTTCTTTTTTGTTTTTTCAATTAATTGAGGTTTGACCTGAAGAAGCTTATTTTGGCAGGGTGGTTCCAAATTTGAAGAGGGTTTGTTTATCATCTCTATAGTCTATTCAACCATCTGACTTTTTGTCTAATTCAAAACTGCATACAAAAAATTGGGGAAGAAATGTTTGATGTTCAAATACTCTAGAATTACAAACACCTGAGACTTTTGTGCCTAATTGATTTACGGAGGCTGGTATTTTTTTCGTTTGTGATATCCTTGGGAAATTGAGGTATTGTGGTACTATTGGTATTTTGGATTATTGATTCTTCGTTTTGGCCCTTCAAAATGGATTTGAAATCAAGCGAGGAAATAAACGTGCCTCCAAAAACTTATACATCAGAAAATCAAGAGGAGGGGGGTTTGGGCTTGAAGTTGAAGGGCACAGGAAATTCAAGTGATAAAAATATCTTGGGAAAGAGTACAGGAAGTCTTGGTAGTAAAGATATGTTTTTCAGGGCTGATAAAATTGATCTCAAAAGCTTGGATGTTCAGCTGGAGAAGCACTTGAGCCGGGTTTGGTCAAGAAACGTAGAGCCCCAAAGGCCCAAGGATGTTTGGGAGATTGATTTATCTAAGCTGGATATAGGATACCTTGTAGCTAGTGGCACATATGGTACTATCTATCGGGGTACTTATGATAACCAAGATGTTGCAGGTAAACACCCTTTTTTCTGTTTTTGATGATATATTTTGTTAAATGCTATATCATCTATTGGAAAGATGAACAAAATGAGAATATAATTAGATTGTTTTAAGTTGTGTCTTTTTAGGATTCTAATTTTTTTCTTTTTTCCTTTGTTATATATATATTATGTGTATATGTAGCTGGTATTTTTGATAGCAACTGAAATTTAAATTCATGTTTGCTACTATTTATATCATGCAACATTTCGTGCATGAGAATGTCTAAATTTGGTCTTTGCGTCCTCTATGCTGACTTAGTTCTTAGATCATGGTGATCGTTAACCGTCTATTTGATAGACTCTTATAGCCAATGTTTGATCAACATCTCTCTGGTCTCTTTTTGATATATTCTGTAATACACAACTTACCAAAACGAGTTTTTAATATTTATTTTTGGACAATTAACGTATCATATATTAATAAGACTGCAAAAAGGGTGCGGGGATAACAAAAAACACCTATGGGAATCATAGTTACGCAGTTCATGCTTAATGAAGATTATCGTGGACTCAATTATACATTCGCAGATACATATACCTTTTTGTGTCCGTTCCAAAATTAGAGGAACATTTCTGTTTTAGACTATTATTACTTGACATTACTTTTATTCTTAGTTGACTAAGTTCTATCATGCCATCCCTAACACATTCTACCAAATGTATGGGATAAGTTAGGAAAGATAAAGTTTCCGTTAAAAGTCGTCGTTTTATGATGGATATGGAAACTAGTCAACATCAAAAAAGAGTCTAAATACTGTTAGCATATATGGTATGCATTCATAATGGATATGAAGGATTGCTTGTTAAAGAAAGACTGGCTCATTTTAGCATCTAGCCTGGAAAAATCTTCCTCAGCTTTGCGCCTGGTCTACTTTCTTTTCTTTTTATATTGTCTGAGGTCGTGCACTAGTTGTGGCAATAGAGAACTGCTGATTTTTTCTGAAACTTTTTATACTTGGTAAGAAAGCTGCATGTAATTTTAGCCAAGTGTTGATGCTTACCGTGCAGTTTTTTTAAGTTGTTCAATACGCAATGGGATCCATGAGCTGCTGTTGGAACTTTAAGTAAAATTGGCTGCTGTCAAGTTGACTTTAGTAGCAATAACTTACTTGCCTATTTTACTTTGTGTTTTTTATTTTATTAATTTTAAAGTTCTTAACACTTTTTTTTTTTCTTTTTTCTATAGTGAAACTGCTTGATTGGGGAGAGGATGGCATGGCCACTACTGCTGAAACTTCTGCTATGAGAGCATCATTTCGACAAGAGGTTGCCGTTTGGCACAAGCTTGACCATCCAAATGTTACAAAAGTATAATCATGATTTTTCAACTTCAATTATTAAAGTTTGTTATGTTTGATAAGTTTAATGTTTTATGGTATAATGTAAAGTGGCATTTTGATTCACGGAATTTCTTTCATATTAAATGACGTCTCACTAAAAGTTTCAATAGTAACTTTTTTTCTGCAAGTTTTAATGCTTTCTGAATTTTTCCTTTTCCATTTATGTACAATATAATAGTGCACGTGTGATTTTATGTATACTTGATTGCAGTTTGTCGGTGCTTCTATGGGGACTTCAGATCTTAAGATTCCTTCCAAAAGTTCTTCAAGCGATGATCTTACTAACCTTCCCGCAAGGGCATGTTGTGTTGTTGTGGAATTCGTTCCAGGGGGAACATTGAAAACCTTATTATACAAAAACAGGAAGAAGAAACTTGCATTTAAGATTGTGGTCCAACTCGCTTCGGATCTAGCTAGAGGGTGAATTCCTTTATGATATGTGCGTGTCAAATATAATTGATATTGGTGAGTATTTATTAGTTGTCTTCATTTTTGCAGGTTGAGCTATTTGCATTCACAAAAGATTGTACATCGTGATGTCAAAGCCGAAAATATGTTGCTAGACACTCAGAGAAATCTAAAAATTGCTGATTTTGGGGTTGCTCGAGTTGAAGCTCAAAATCCCAAAGATATGACCGGTGAAACTGGGACCCTCGGGTACATGGCGCCAGAGGTATTAATGCTAGCAGTGGAAACTTTTTTACTTTTTAATATTGCAAATTGTTAATTAGAGGAAATAGTTATGGTTTCAAAGTTGAAATATCATGGCATCAAAAGTGTCAATGCAACGTTCTTCTTTGTCTGAATGATGCCCTCATCTGGTTTTGTGGTCCTCTTTCCTCTTTGTTTTTATTTTTTTATTTTCTTTATTTCTCTAATGCACCTTTGGAGACTGAAGATTATCTCACCCTACACCTAATTAGCGCTTGTTCTCCCCAGTTAATAACAGGCTGGAAAGCCCTACTTATGCATGAGGCTGTTCTTTATAGAGCCTCTTGAAAGAAGCTAGCCTAAGTTTGTTGGTTTGAATGAGTATGAAAGTAGATGAGAAAAAACACATTGATGCTTCCTAATATTAGTTGTTATGGTGGTAAAGACATCCCTATGAGCTTAGGCTGGGTTGGGTAGAAGTTGATATGTTACCTAGATCTGGTTGTATGCGGTCAAAATCGGAAACGAAAAATGTCACTTTTCATGGTACAGAGTACTGTTGGGGTAGGTTTGTTATACAGTTATCCATAATGTGATACGTTGGGAATAGTTTTTTAAAAATATAGTCAAAACTAGTTGAAATGTAGTCAAAATAGTTGAGTTTCACAATAAGTGCATTTTCAACGAGATTACACCATGTTATAGTTTACTTGACGCCCACAAGACACTCATTTGGGCCATTTGGCTACATTAGTTAGTATTACTTAGATTCTTGTTTTACATGATTTTTTCATTACCCTGCCATTCCAAGGTAAAAGGATAGAAGCATGCCAATGTGCAAAATCGATTCCCAATTCTTTTATTAGGGTTTTTAATAAAGTGTTGTAGATTTATTTATGTGATTATTATACTATGTAAATTTTCTAGATATTTTAGAGGACGATTTTAGTTAGTCGTTCTTAGCCTCCTAGATTTGATCTTAGTCATAGCCCTTGGACTATATAAGAGGATGCTCCTCATTTGTAAATCCTAAGCCAAGTTGTGCAATAAAAGTTTAAGTAAATAGGGTGAAAAAGTATTGGATTGCCAAATTTGATGTTTCAAAATGAAAGTGTACCATGTTTTCGAACGTTCATACCAATACACAATTCGCTACCATGTTAAAGTTTTTCTTTAACATGGGCTAGAACTATATAATGTCTCTCTCGAGTTATATTGTTAGGATTACATTTTTTTATGATATAATAGATAATGGTATACATGTACCAACCTAAATTAACATATATTTGATTTTTTTTTTTTGTGTAATTCCATACAAAATAAAAAATTAACGATGTGCTTTGTATAGGTTCTTGATGGCAAGCCGTATAATAGGAAATGTGATGTCTACAGTTTTGGCATATGTCTATGGGAAATTTATTGTTGTGATATTCCTTATACAAATCTTAGCTTCGCTGAAGGTTCATCCGCAGTTGTTCGACAGGTGAGTTTTATGATGATTTTATTTTGCCATTTCATACTTGTAATGTTGTTTACTATTTAATGAATGATGTCCAAGATATGCAATTCAAACAACGTAAGAAATCAATTGCATTAGTTTGTATACTCCACTGGCTTTTGATGCATTTAGAATGCAAAGCTTTTATTTCTGTCGACTCTTCCTACTTTAGAATTTTATCGAACTGTTTTTCATTTGGTGTAGTGAGTTTGTTTTGCTTATTGCTTCATTTTTGGTGAACACTCCATTTAGCTTAGTGAATCCATTCTTCATGAAAAGGGCTGTGCAAACTAAATTTAGTGTGTAGAGGCAACTATAAAATGCTATCTTTATGTCTTTAGGAACTCCTCCAATGCGTGATCGTCTGATATTGCATATTTTTATGGGATTTGAATGATCATTTTTTAGGGGTTGGGTGGGATGGGGAGGGGAAAGGAATATTTTATTTTATTTTATTTGTAAAAAATGGTTTACAAGGCAATTTGTATGATAATCATCTTCCTTCCCAAATTACCCCTCAAAGTATGAGATTGCACCAAAAGATTTCAATGTTTGATTGTTTATATTGCTCTGATAAAATAGAAATGTTTACATTTATGTTCACCATGAAAATTTGATATTGTGTTGTTAAATTGTCAGAATTTGCGGCCAGAAATCCCCAGATGTTGCCCAAGTTCTTTTGCAAACATCATGAGAAGATGTTGGGATGCAAATCCAGAGAAACGCCCTGACATGGATGAGGCAGTCAGATTGTTAGAAGCAATAGATACTAGCAAAGGAGGAGGAATGATTCCGGAAGACCAGGCTAGTTGTTGTTTCTGGTTTGCTCCGACTCGGGGTCCTTAAATTTTCTTCTCTGTCAATGAAATTATGTTGATATGATTGGATGGCTAGGAGATTGGATTCTTAGGGGTTTATCGTTGAATCTTACAAATGCGTTCAAGTAGTTTATAAACATAGTTCATGGGTGAAACTTTAGGAAAAGAAAGTATGGAAGGCTCAACGTCTCTATTAACTTTTATTTTATCTTAATATTAGTGTTTATGAGATGAATGGAAGAGCACAGGATTCATTGAGGGTGCTAATGCTTCATCTACATGGTGGCTCATTTGGGTTGAAAGTGGAATGCACTCAGTCATGTTCTTACAGATGCATGCATATGTTTGTACTCTCCCTTCCCATTCTATTCGGTATTCACAGGTGAGAATCCACACTCAGATTTTTACCAAACTGATAAAAGTTAAATTCTAATCAATATCGTATTTACTTGTATGCATTGGGAGAGGAAGCAATAGCAGTACTGATAAACTTGCTGATATGTCTCTCTTTGTAATAAATTATGATATGGATCCTGTAATTGATATCCGGGATGTGTTACACACACTATGACAATTCTAGTTATTGTTTCTAGGCCTTATGGCATCCATTGCACTAAAAAAAAAAAGGAAAAAGAGGATGATTTTACTCGTCCGTTTCAAATTATAGGATCAATATTAATTTTTAAAAAGTCGAGATAAATATATATATATATATATATATATATATATATATCAGAATTCTTACATTTTACAAAAAGAATCCTATTTATTTATTTTAAATTAATTTATAAAAAATTGAAATTAAAAAATAATTTACATTTAATAAATACATTAATTAATATTTTAAGTTAATTAAAAATTATTGATTTGAAAATTAAAAAGTACTCCGAGTGATTTAGCAGACCAGCTCGTGATACGGTTATGCAAGTTGATGAATATTTGTAGCATTAGTTGATTTTTCCCATTCTATTGAGTATTTTTTTTGGAATGGGAAAAAAAATTCTCGAGTATGTCATCCTCCTTTTTTTTATTCTCATTTCTTCTTTGTTTCCTTCTTTACCGTCAATTAATAACTGTCTTAATCCAGGAATATTGTTACTACATGTGATTGAGGTAAGTAATCCGGTGCCATGAACTATAGGTTTTTATATTCTTGATTATTTGGATTTCTGAAACAAAATTCACCTGGGTTTAACCATTGAAAAATACCCAGAAAATGAAACTAATAATCAGACAGGTATTTCGCCCTGTAACTTGCATTTTCTTTTGCTTTTTACTGAACGATTCTTCATCAAACCTATCATGGCAAATTACAACCAAGAGCCCTCTCCCCACAACTCCACGGGGATAAAAGTAGAAGAAAAAAATAATTAAAAAACAAAAAAAGGGACTCAACCTGATGAAAGAAATTGATCAGTAAGATCACACGAGTATAGTAGCATTAGATTGCCAAAAATCTATGGAAGTAAAAAACTTTCAACATTAAAGCTGTTGAGCTAGAACTGCCGGTTTGATAATCTTCAAGCTTTTGTCGTCTCGCATCCTCTTCTCTGGTGGCTTCTCAACCAGAACTCCAGAAGACGGTGAAAGGAATTAAAATTGTAGAAAGGTGTACTATAAGCAATGCCTCATAGTTACTGTCGGGCATCCTCCCATAATAGACTTCATGGTAGTTCTAGTCCGTAGTCTCTTTGCTCTCGGCTTTTGCCACCCTAGACTTTCCAAAAAATCCTCAATCAACCTTAAAAAAATTTGTCAGATATCATTAGATATCAAGAAGTGGCAAAACCAACCATAAAAAGCCCAAATTTACTTACAAGCTGCAAATGTCCTTCTGTGAAGATGCTAGCTCACGATCTGGGAATGACTCTTCTAATCGAAAACTCAACCATACATAGAGATCCAAAACCTTCAGCATACCAAAAACATAAACAAATGATGGCAGTTCTCAACTAAGCAATTTAGATACAAGAGAATAATGAACTGAAAGCTATTAAGATACTCCTCCCATTGACTAGCCCTTAGCACACTAATGTTTTTTCCTTTTACAGACCAAGGAATAGTGAAAAAAGCATCACCCTTTGGAATCTATTACCAACACCACTAATATCAATAGGAATGAGATTTTCCATAAAGTAATTTGTTGGACGGGAATAAACAATACCAAGCATAATTATACTGACAAGCTGACACTCAATTTGCTAATACATATGATGATCATCTCCTCTTCAGAAATTTCTATGTTCATTGACTATGACAGTTAACAATAAAACAAAATAAAATAATCAAAGTTTAGCTAGTTAAAGATTATTCAGTGAAATCCAAAATCTAGTAATAATTCTCAATCTGTTCAGAATAATTCAAACTGTTAATTAACACTTATTTTTCTTTCATAGCACAACTTGCCACAACCCACAATATTTCCTGAACATCTCCACTCATGATATTGTTCAGCTTTACTTGAATTTGCGTTTAATTCAATAATGTCCATTCAAAAGACTTCTGGTTTCTGAAAGGAATTTCAAATTAAATATGAGTTCATGCCAGTATCCATCTCATCTCTGTAAACAACTTTAATTTTTAAATGATAATAATACCAACCCTAAAGGCCATATCCAAAATATTCCCTAGATAATACTGTCCATCTAAAAAATTGTCACATCCGGTATTTGGACAGTCGAAGGAAACCTATTACCAATCACATACCAGAAACTACAGTGTAAGCTACGTAGGATCCTTAGCTCTTACGCATATACTTATCACAGAGAAAGAAAAAAAAATTAAAAAAGAAAGGTGATTAACTCATACTCCAATTACCATCAGTAGGTACGATGAGTACTAGAATTAGACAACAAGATAATCAAGTACAATAATCACCATGCAGAACAACGCTCGACTGAAAATTCAAAAAGAACTCCAGTATTGCTAAAAGGAATCTAAATCTTTTTGGGCAAAATAAAACTAACCTTGTGAACAGATTCAAGCTCCTTAAGTGCAGTTTGTGTCTGCGGCACTTGAAGAGTCCCTGGAGTAAATATTTCTCGAAGCCGAACGATACCATTCTTTGAATAATATTGTGCAAACTAATGGCAAAGATTGATTTATAAGTATCCCACCCAAATCAAACTCAAGAAATAATCAAGAAACAGGTCTTACCTGAGTGAGACCTTGAGATGAAATGTCATCATTCATGTCAACTGGACTATAGATGAAAGATGTTAAGAAGTTATGAGTTGACCATTTTAGGAAATTAAAATGAAGCTAGTAATACTTGTGGCTGTTTGTAAACCAAACCAGTTGAACTGGTGCAGTCATTTTTTCTAGCAGATTCAGTTTATCATATGAACTCAAGAGAACCCAAAAACAATAATGGTTATGATGACATTACCACATGAAGAATAAAAGACATTTGCAGCAGAATTCAATTAAAACAGGATTTACGAAGAACATTGCTAAACCTATTTAAGGAAAACTTGTGACCTCGTGTTAAGTTCATTCCAACCTGTGAGACTATACTGTGGACATGAATATGGAAAGGGTACAGCAATCTACAGTTGTACATTGCTGTGCAGACATGACGTTAACTCATCCAGTGCTGCTCTCAGTTAGCTCATTTACTAAGATCATTAAGATATCTCACTCTAGTAAATATGATTACTAGTTTTCATGAGAAAGAATGGCTCGGTTCTTATGCTTAACTCCAGGTCAGTTATCGACCTTTGAATTATACCAATATAAATTTAAAATTTTGAAGCTAAAATGGCATAGAATTAGCTGAGCTCTCCTGCCAAAGCTTAAAACATACAATTCTTGATTGATCAATATTTATTTTTGTCCCCAAATTATGTAACTTAGTCAAGCATCTTTACTAATTTTCCAGAGTGCCAGTGATCACTTACACTATGCACAGGTCAGTTTTCTAGACACTAAAATAGAGAAGTCTTCAAGATAACACTATTCTTTAGTGTCTACTAGACAACAAGGATCTTTAAAAGTAGTTCCACAAAGAAAGATGAAAGCAGAATTGCAGTAGTTGTAAATTACGAGAAACAAATTCCGCCATGTTAAAAGAACAAAGAAATGTTACCTAATACAGAAAAGGTACTTGTCATGCAACCCAAGGGGCAGCTTGTCAATTACAGCAGCAACTTTCTGTTGAAGAACATAATTATGCAATTAGATAGAAAATATGAGTTTTGGTAGTTTCATATACTCCTGATGAAGAGGAAAGAATACATGATGATGTAAAAACAACATAAAGAGACAAATACCATACCAATAATTCCTCACAATTCGCTATAAAATAGTTTGCAGATAACTTGACATTTTCAAGAAAATGTTCCTGGAAAAGGTTACCCAATTAGAGAAAACGGAGAAGGGCTCAGGATGTCAATGAATTGCGAAAAGAAACGAAAAAATCAAGGACAACAAATGCATGCTCCCTAGGTTCAGTTTTACATCAACAATTCAGATCAAGTTTTCACCACACTTTGACCTGGCATCATTTAGGTAAGGGTAAAGGTAAATAAATTTAGGAGTGTTTCACTTTATCTTAAATCCTCATAAGTAAAATGCATAATATAGCTCAGTTCAGAATAGCTTTGGTCAAATGCATAGAATCCCACGATATGATG
This sequence comes from Hedera helix, assembly GCA_947179155.2. Classification (NCBI taxonomy): domain Eukaryota; kingdom Viridiplantae; phylum Streptophyta; class Magnoliopsida; order Apiales; family Araliaceae; genus Hedera; species Hedera helix. The sequence goes on from OX359281.1 coordinate 32,555,465, forward strand.
TTCAAATAAAAAATGAAACATATGTGCACATACAAAACACATACTGTTACAACCTCTGCCAGACTTGACAAATCCTTTGATCCCCATTCCCCAAGCAGTAAACTTATATCAAGGACCAGAGGCTTGACTCTCACTCCCCCACCCCAATTTCTTCTACACACCCCTCTTTTCTTTTCCCCCTCTTACCAACTCGTAGGTGGATATTAGCAGATAACTAATTTTTATATTTGAGATATACATTTACAAGTAGACAACAAAAGGCATATGAAACAGATAATCAGAACAATAACCAACCAGTATCTGGCGAAAGCCACTTTTAGGGGTCAGTCTTGAATACATAAACAGGAGGTCAAAAGTAGGGAATAATCCAGCACACTGCGTAAAATATGTACCAGGTATTAGAGAGCAATAAAAGCAATAGAAGAGTGTGATATACAAAAATAGTGCATTTAGGAGTGGGCTCGCAAATGGTTGAGCAAGCTATCCATTGATTTATTTATGTCACTATTAGAATTATCTATAGTGCAAAATTTTAATAGAGAGCTGGCAACACAATCACCTCTAGAATTGGAGATGGAGTATCCAATGATGAATGGAGTAAGGGTAGGTCTTCCGGATCCAAACAAGTAACTTCACCAACAGGAAACTTAGATCCATATCTGCCAGCTCTCCCTACAAAGAAAACCAGTAACGCATCTTAATTATTAAATAAGAGTCAAACACACACCGATCATTAACAGCAATGCATCATAATGTGCTCCTATACATAAGATAAGAATCATATAACCTTAATCACCTACTTTGACCATGCCATACCAAGAAAAAAAGACGGGCATGTTATGCTCGTAATCAGCTTCTGAGGGACTCGATCATTGTTCTTAAATAATATAATTACGATCTTCCATTTTAAAGAACAGTTCTTTCATTACACATAACTTAAAGTAGTGTAAGGGTTATTGAGGAACTAAGAAGAGAATTACCAACAATATGATTTCCAACTTTCAGTTCCTTTAATTCAATTTACAGCTCCTCAATTAAGATCCTTGAAACCTAATAGAGAAGGTCACAGTGTGATCATACAGTTCAAGCCCAAAGCACAAATTTCTAAGGTTAAGCCTTTAAGTGTACCAATCATTTTTAAGTTACCTCTTAAAGTAATAAGATGAAACATATACTAAAAAGCAATAACACATTCTAGTCAACCAATTATTAATATTCAGCCACAATGTATAATCTAGCATGTTTTAAAACCAATTTTGAAATCTCTGATTATTGCAATTATTAAGCTTCAGATACCTCTAGCTAACAACATAGATGGAGCACAATAGAAAACAATGATTCCAATGATTACTTAGTCAACCACATATTAACATTTAACCTTAAAAGTATAATCAAACATGTGGTAGTAACACTAATTTTCAAAATAATAATTTTTTAGTCATTATGTAACTTGATATGTTAACACAACCACCATCCAAACTTGTTCAAAAGATACGACTGCTCATATATATAGAATTCCCAAAGAATCCTAAGTTGTGATCTATCACCAAATTACCAAGATAAGTAAAGGTAATCCAAATTATAGTTTTCATGCCTACCCACAAATTTATTTCCCTAATAAGAATTTCATTTTTCACCCACAAGATATTAGAAGTTAGCCATTGTGTGAACCTCGACCACATAGATGATGAAGTACCTGCAATTTGTTTGATTTCTGGGACAGTTAGTTCTCGCATTTCAATGCCATCAAATTTCTTCAGCGTTGAAAATATGATTCTAGAGATGTTAAGGTTGAGACCCATTCCAATGGCATCACTTGCGACAAGAACATCAAATTCACTGCTTGCATCATTGAACATTGTTGCCTGCACTCCCAAACAACACCCAACTCAGCTAGCCCTTGCTCATTGATGTAGGACAATTATGAAACTGATAAATTGGTAGCAAATAATAGGATAGAAAACCTAGAATTTAGCTCTGCGCAAAAATCACTATGGTTTAGGATTTCAACTCTGCGTCTATTAACCCTAGAACTAGGATTTTAACTTTGTGTCTATTAATCTTAGAAAGAAAATTATCTCTGTGATAATTTAAATCAAAGTCAATCTCAATAATCTGTAATCTCAATTCTGTAAGTACATCAGCCTTTAAATAATACGCAAGCCCTAATTTAATTAGGACACAAACCCTAATTCTAAAAAATATTGAAAGACAAAAATACCCTAACTAATTAAAATAAAATACCACCTATGTCCTAAAATATTAAAAGACAATACTACCCTAACTAATAAAATACTATCTATTTCCTAAAATTACAATAATTCCATAATTAAATAAACACATTAAATCAATAAAGAAATAATTACAAACATGATCCCCATCAATCATCATTTAGCAATAATGCAAAGATGGCAACACAAATAATATGTGATGCTTATGGAACTCTGTAGACGCAATCACTTTTGAAGAGCCAACAACATCATTTCAGAAAAAACAATAAGTGGCACAAAAAAAAATACAAAATATGGCAGTGGAGGTGTGAGCGAATGCGCCTTGGATTGGGCGAGAAAAAAATATAACTGTAGGTAGTTTTACTTTTTAAAAGTCTAGTTGCAGGTAGAGAGAGAGCTAGTTTGACTATGAAATTAAATAAAACACCCTAAAAGAACTAATCAAGCAAAAGTAATTCTGTCATCGACAATCATCAAACTCAAAAAATCAAAATTAATACTGAATTGGATACTTTGAGAGATTCTTAAAAAAAGGAGAAAGTGATACCTGTCTCGTTCGAGTCACTGGTGGAAGTGAACCATAAACTATGGAGCAAAGATGATTTCCCCCAGTTTCAATTTTTTTCTGACAATAGTAGATAAGATGCATGTTTAGTTAGAGTAAAATTACAAAGTGGTCATTGCATATACAGACTCGTATAGACAGGAAACTTTTATAACTTCCCAACTCTCTTATACGTTGCATTAGTTTAAATGGTGATAAGGTGCTAAATTCATGTCCATCCCCAACAGGGGGGAGGATTAGGAGTGAATCCTGACCTTTAATTTGTATATCTTACGGCGTGAGAAGGTTACAATGCAGTCGCCAGTTTTTATGTTAGAAAAAGATCCAAGAGGGACATGCAGTGGAACCAGAGGAGAAAGTCTTTCGTAGTGTTGCACCTGAGGCAACCAAACGAAAAGATGAATTTAATTAAGAGGCAGCAATCTACTAAAGAAGCAACAAACTATGCATAACACTAGAATGAAGCAAGCAGCTAAAAAAGTCAGATGGAATGAATTATTCATACACAATTACTGTACTGCTCTATAGATATGATAAAGCAACTAGCTTCATAAGTTTATCTCTAAGAGAATCAAAGATCCAACGCCAGAAAAAAAGACAAGGAAAATCCTGCTCCCAAGCCTTCTAATAAATGAAATAGAAAATTACATAACAGTTTTCGTTTTTATAGCCCTGTAACCTAGAAATCTATTGAGTAGCTAATTATAGCCAGGTTGAAAGAGAGGGTCCACATTTTCAAGTAATTAGTTTTTGTAAAAAAAAAATAAAAAAGACTGAGAGTGTAACCAAGAGAAAAATATTAAGAAAATGAAATTATGTGCACACAAACAATGGATGTCAAGAATATGTAAGTGGGAATCGCAAAAAATCTTTGCAATTTAACATGTCTGAATCATCCTTCTCCATACTCAAAGTCCACTTTCATATGTTAATGACTTAATATGAAGGATGTCCAATTACATTAAGATTGAAAGATCATATGATCGACTTAGATGAAAAAATATTACAAATAGACACATGGGTCTTGGCAATATGCAGGAGAGATCTTCTGATGTCAAACAGATGACACAAAGCTACAAACATCTTGATGCATACCAAGAGCTTGTGCATACACATCCTGTCGTCCAGTTTCCCTTTTGTCAAAAAAAGACATTGCTCAATAAAAAGAATGTATTCAGTAGGGACACAATGTTATACAAAGATTCGTCATATATACCTATTATATACTATCTTCCCGTCTCCCCTTCTTCTCATATAAGACATACCCAGCAAGAACTGTAACGCTACATGGATTCATCATATATCCCCTAATGTAAAATATTTTCTAGTTTCCATTTTCTTATGGAAAACATTCCCAAAAATTAAAAAAACATTCCAAGTAAGGAGTAGTAGGGACATGATACTACACACAGATTCACCATGCAACTCTCATTACCAAAAAAATTCGAAATCTATGTGACAACACTCTTCTCTAATTGAAAATTACCATAGCATAGATAATTTCCTACAAACTAAACAGGATGTAACTTCATCAAACATATTACAGATTATTTTCTATATAAATGATGGTAAGACTTTCACCACCTTAACGTCATCATCAGTCACTTTAAGTATTTCCTGGACAAGAGGAACAGCAGCTGCATCTCCGCAAAGGTGAAGTTCGTTGGCAGAAATTCCTAATAGAGCGCGTGTAAATGAAAAACCTCTTGTCTGACAGCTTAACATCTGCAAAATGTAAAAGAACATAGATAGAAGTTAAAAATAGCAACCAGAAAATGTAGATAAAAAGTATCAACTAGGTATTTTTCTTCATTAAAACCAAAAAACACGAGAAAAGGGGGGGGGGGGGGGATTAGGAAACATGATAGTATTAATGGTTATCAAAGAATGGGGATTAGAGTTGTTTCTAAGGTACTAATAAGATATTGACATGCCTGAATTTCATCAATAACTGCACAATCGTAGTCAGAGGTTACATTGGCCATTTCTACAGTCACAGATTTATGCTTTGCACCATCAACTTCATCTCTTTCTTGTCCGGTAATCAGATCACAAGGAACTTTTGCCTTGTTCAAACGCTTTGCCACCTCCCATGCCAATAATCTCAAAGGCCCACAATAGATACCTGTAACAAATCAGAAGAATGCAACACTTTAAACAAGTTTGTTAACATCTTGTGCGTAAACCCCTACATAGATGGATCAAACGTACTCCCAGCCAAAGTTAGATCTACCCCTTTACCTTTTTGTATGTCCTAAAACCATGTCATCATAATTGTTGGCTTATACAAACTTTACCATTTTACCCTTATTTTGAACAAAAGAGGAAATTGGGAGTGGGACCGATGCAATCTGGTTTTAAACTCTACAAGCTTTTTAAATCAATCTTAATGCTTTCTTAAAATGGACCAAATTCCAATCGCGAAGTTTACACCAAGACAGAGTTACTAAAAAGTAACAAAAACTTTACAGAGATGTAGACATGGTATAAGTACCTGAAGAACTGCACTCCAGTCGCTTCAATGCATGATATGTTTTGCCACTATTTGTGGGACCCACATGAAGAGTAACACTCCGCTTCTTTCTTCGGGCATTTGGATACCATGTGTGAGGACGACTAAAATAAAAGAGAAGGAAAAGCTTGACTGAGCACAACATAGATGATAGAACTTTAGTGAAGAACAGGAAATGAAATCTGATTAATAACTTTGAAACAAAGATCATGTTATACACCAGCTAATTATCGAGAATTGAACACCTCAAAGAATATATAAATGATTAAACAGAACAACAAAGTTCTTTTTACCAACCCCCACCACGAAGTTGTAATGATAATAAACAATGCTTCACTTAATACTGAAGATGAACCAAACCATGCAGCAGAAGAGATTCGTCGTTGATAATCTTTTTTATATTATTTAAAAAGAAAACAAACTAAAAGGGGATGCTGGTATTAAGAAGGAACTAATACATGTTCTGTGCTTGAAAATTGAAAAGCACACTTAAAATGTCTCACGGAATACCAATTAACTACATATAAACAGTACCAGCATTCCACAAATTCTTACGTAAGGTCTGTAAAATCAAACTTTGCTGCACCACTTGGATTGCTGAAATGCCTCAAGCAAGCACATCGACTGACTGAATTTCCAAGCTTCAATTCGATATGAAGCCAACAGGCTTCAATATTCTCTGTAAATTGTGAGAAGACATCAAGCAAAAAGGTTGACTTAAACGAAATATTACAAATACAAACATGCATATCCCAGCACTATGAATAGCAAATAAGGCACCAAAAAATCAAGATCATTCAATGAATAAAACTAACTAAAGCTACGTTATATTTTTGGATTCACAGTGAACCAAAGGGAACACAAACAATGTCTTAAGATTCTTAGTTATAAAACAACCAACACGAGCCTGAGCATTTTAAAGGAGACTTCCCTAAAAGAAACAAGTCTAAGTCTCATACTGATTAACTATACAAGTGTAGAACATCAACGCCATGGTCCTCCGTGGCTCCTAAAGAAAGGCAAGAGATGGACGAAGAATTAACTGGTGAACTGCTCTCAGTGAAGTACAGTCTATTCAACCCTTCTCCAAAAAAAGTAGAAGCAACTCTAATTTCCATACTCTCTCTAAGTATTAAAACCCAACTTGTCAATACTGTAAAAACACCAGTCAGATGGAACATAAACTCTTTGAAAAAAAGCTTAAAAATTATTATCACTCCCCCCAGCTCAATTAAATTACTACACAATCATAAACTGTTTTTATCGCAAGTAAATGCCTTAAATTGGATTAAAATGTTAGACTTGGTACGGTTTTAGAAATTGGGGCTATGACCCAACATATCAAAACCGTACTTATCTAACAACAACGAGGAGAGAAGCATACTCCTAAACCAAAGAAACAATCCCCGAGTAGGTATCAATAGTTGCACTCAATTTGAATACAATACCCACATTCAACAAAACCTGTTGCTTGGACAAAGCATTCCATCTCATCATTTTACAAAAGACATTGTACATAATTTTACCATGAATGAGTGTAGATAGTATTGTAAAACTTAGAAAAATTGTATCCTCCCCTAAATGCAGGTCATTACTTCACACACATAACGAGTCCAAGCAACCAAAGTAAGAAACTAATCAAACATACGGAAAGAATTAGAAACCAGCTCTTAATTTGAACATTATTTAAATATTTGGATTGACCGTCATCTAAAAAAAGAGCATATTTGACACCAAATTAGAGATACTAACTCCAGCTTAAATTCATAATCATATGTTACCCATTACTCCATTCAAACCAAACATGATGGTAAAAAGGAATATGCTACACTCTCAACCCATTTTTTCACTAATTACTAAATGGGTTAGTTAAATTCACCAGCAAAATGTCAACTTTGAAAATTTTATTTTCCACCATTTTATTGGGAACAAAACAAATACTTTCCACCAACCAGAGGAAAACATTGGAATAGAATGTTTGAAAGTACCGTGGAGGATAGCACCGGACACGGCATAGGGTGAGAATCTCCGGCAAAGAAGCGAAGAGGCCATAAGAATGGTCAAATGGGTGCTGAGATTATATTTGTCGGTAAAAACAAACGGAATTGAAGGAGAGAACAAGCGGTGGATCGAAACATATAAACATCCGAGAAGTGTGGGCACCGAGCAATTGGCTCTCCCTTGTTTGTGGCGGATAGGTACGCGAACTACTTGAATTCTATTTAAGAGAAAAATTGTTATTATAAAAAGAAAGACCTCTGCCGAAAATAAGAGAATTGTTTTGGAATGTGTCTTATTTTTTTTTTTTAAATATTTTTAGTAGAAATTTTATTTTTGAAGTGTTTTATTTTAAATAAGAAAAAAAAAGTTATGGGTATTTTATTATAGAATATTTTATGTTCAGTTATTAAAATATAACACAATCAAAAGTCATATAAAGTTGAGTGACGGTGTGATTGAGCTTTGTATTTGTGTGAGGGAGAGAGTTTTTGTAACTTTTATATTCTATTTAAAAAAGTTATATTGTGGGTGAGAGGATTTTACATCTTTTATTCCATATAAAAAGTTATGTCGCGGTATTTTAGAGCTTAAAATTTGGGATAAGTTTGTAGCCTATTATTATTATAATAGTAGATATTCAGAATTTGACATGTGATTTTTTTCTTTAAGGATTTTTTCGGATTAAATCTTATGTTATTTTATCTCACTTTTATTTTACATTATTTTGTTTGCGACGACTTAATTCCCAACAAGTGATATCATGAGCACCCACAACTTTCTTCTTCTTATTCAAAATGAGGAACTTCCTTTCTATAATAACAATTCTTTTATGAATAGAATTTGAGGAGTATAATCCTATTATTAGAAGGAATTGTATTTTTTGTAGGATTTTTATTTTGGAAGTGTCCTATATTGAATAAAAAGATAAAAGTTGTGGGTACTCTATAAATAGAATATTATGTTTAATTGTGAAAGTGTAGCACAAACAAAAGTCATATTACAACCTAAGAGTTGAGAGAGTGTGTGAGTGAATTTTGTATTTGTGTGAATGAGAGAGTTTTTGTTGTTTTTATATTTCGTGCAACAAGTTGTGTCATAGTATTTTATGGATTAAAACTTGGGAGGAATTTGTAAGCTACTATTATTGTGATAATTGAGATTCAGAGTTTAACATGTGATTTTTTTTTAAGAATTTTTCCACATTAAATCTTCTGTTGTTTTATCTCTATTTTATATTATTTGGTTTGTGATAACTTAATTCCCAATTTTATATTATTTGGTTTGTGATAACTTAATTCCCAACACCGACTTCTTGCTTAAGCACATACCTAAAATTGCTCATTTCCTTTTTTCTAGTTATATTAAATTGGGAATTAATATTTTCACAAGTAAAATTGATATTTTCATAAGACTTTACTTACATGAATAATAAGTGGGGCTCACTTTCATATGACTAAAGTTTTGCGAAAATATTAATTCCCTATTAAATTTTCTTTTTTCAACTACTATATTGCTAAGCAATTAAGAGGGGAAAATAGAATAATTAAGGATAAAAAGTGAGAGTTAGAAAAGATGTAGGTAAATTTTTTCTTCTTATTAAAGATATTACACAACTTCATTAAAAAGTATTTTTTTTTTTACTCAACCTTTTTTTTATAACCAAATAGGCAAGGCAAAAAAAATAAATTATTAATCACTAGAAATTGGGTCCAATAAAAGAAAAATACAAGTAGGGACTTTCCTTTAACCAATAAATTGAAAAATTAAAACATGAAAGATGGTCCAAAATAGTCAAATCATGGGTAACTCTGTCACGACTTCGTCGAGCATGCATGAATTGTACCTCCATAAAATTACTTCTCAATTGCATACAATTATCCATTATAGTATTTGTTAGGATATGATTATTTGGACTCGAATATAGTGCAATTTATATACATTTATTTTAATAGCTTGCACATATAATGAGAGAGTCTTTATTAAAGTAAGATTGTATTATCATATTTGGGAGAAATAAGGAGATCTAATTTGAAAAGAAATATGTCAATAATTAATTACAATTATAAGGAGATTTGAAAAATGATGCCTACTTCTAGTTGGCTTCGGATGAACGTGATATCTATAAATACTACCACAAGTAGGGGATTGAAAAACACATTTATTATAGAAAGAACATACAAGAGAGATAAGAGAGAAAATACGGAGTGTGAGGATGAGAAAGAGAGAAATAAACAATTTGTATTCTCCATATTATTTTTATAGTAAATTTCTTATATCTTCCCGTGATTTTTTCCCAATTGAATTTCTACGTAAAATTCTTGTGTCCTTATTTTATATCTCTTACAATAATGTGTATGTCTATCTGAATGTATCTCGTGAGTTTAACTTCACAACAATATAATCTACAATTCCAATAATTATTAGCGTTTTCTTGGCCTGTCATTTTGGTGATTTTTTCAAGCGTACAAAATTTAATATTAACATTGACGCCAGAAAGAGGGCCCCGCACGACCACAACAATTTCAAATCACCAAAATTTTTCTAAATAATTATCCAATCAAATGAGATTAAATCTAAAGCTAAGTCGCTTGTTTTATTTAATTAATTATATATATATAGCATATGCACGTGGTACTTACTATGAATCTGTTTGTCGAAATTAAAACATATTTAATATAATGATGTACTTGCTCATAAATCTCTTTTAAAAAAAGGAGGTTCATAGAGATGCCATGTATTTCATCGGTATCTTCACAAAAAAAATCTTAATATTTATGGGTCGTTTACGTCCTATTTGTCTGACAAAACTTAGAAATCTTAACACAGTTGCTGAAGTTTGTCAATTTGTTTGGTTAAATAATATATGCTCATCATTTGAGGCAGGTGACTGATTCCCTTTATCCAAAATAGTATATTATATCCATGTATGTGATTATTGTTAACGTCTGATTCTGTCCAGCTGTCATGTTGTCTGTTCGGAGAAAATACTTGCACAAAAGTTTTGATGGCTTGGGCCGCCGGTGGACTTCTCCGGTGTGAGAGTTAGTGAAGGTTTTAAGATAAATCAATAATAGAGGCCTAAGTATCTAGTAGAGCAATAATCATCGTAACCTCTACCTCCATTATTGACCGGACATTTATAGCACTTACTTGACTTTTACCAGTCCTAATAGGAATGTTCATCGATGAGTTACAGTTTCAATAGGGAGGTAACCACCCTAAACTATATAGGACATATAACTCCTATTCTAATTAGGATTAGATATAGTAAATAGTCATAATCCGTTACGGTTTAGGAACCCAACCCAAGCCTATCGGACTAAAGAGTCCTCATAAAAGGCTGCTAAGCTGATGGTTCATTGGGCCTTGCCCAATATAAATTTTCGGATCAGGCTTAGCGAAATATTCATCCTAACATTCCCCCTCACTCTTCTAGTATATAAATGTGTTGGGGGGAGTAGACTAAAAAATTCTGAAAGTATATGTAAGCGGACATATCCAGAAGGAATTTTAACTCTTTGGTAGGAGATATTATACCGAAGGCATATCCTCTTTACACTGCACATAGGAATTCTAGAGCGATATTTTCAGAGGAGAGAAACCCCTTCGGGAGCCGGGAGGTATTAAACCGAAGGGAAAGCTCCTTCGGGGGCACATAGATGTTTGACCGAAGGGAAAATTCCGTCGAGAGTCCGGAGACATCAAACCAAAGAGAAAGTCATTCGGGAATCCAGAGGTATCAAACCGAAGAGAAAGTTATTCGGGAACCCGGATGTATCAAACCGAAGAGAAAATCATTCAAGAACCCGGAGGTATTAAACCGAAAAGAAAGTTATTCCAACGACCTTAGGCCCCAGTAAATAGAATTTCAGGCGTTGGACCCTATATACCAACTAGGTCCAAGCCTTTGTCATCGAGCTCACCGAGTTTGGCCCAACAGCCTGTACAAACGCTTCAGATTATATTTTTTGAAATTCAAAAATATCGTTGGACAACTAGCAACAAGCACGCGGGCAAAGTCATTTATTACGCTGCCGTAAAACACTACGAACGCACCCCATCCGTTAGATCAGTCATATCCGGACCATTGAACGTTGAATAAGATAAGGAAATTCAATCAATCGTCATTTTTACTGGAAGCAGTTATTTTTGAAGAAAAGACGCCTGAGAGAAAGACTCACATTCCCCGGTCACGATTCCTTCGTTCCAGACCTGCTTTCCTCCGATCATCATTCCGTCGATCCTTATCTCATCATCAAGTAAGTTCTTTGCCCTCTTACCTTCAATATTTCGTAATGGTAAAAAGTACAAAACACGAGAGCACATGCTTCGTCTTCCTGGGTTGAAGACAAGGTCACTGTCGCCAAATCGGAGATCCCAGAGGGTCAACCGTGGAAGCCCTTAGTTAGCGAGCGGATGAAGGACATAGAAGAGTATAATAGGAGCAAATACTTCACTCTCCTGCACATAGTAGCGAATACCCCCTTTTCCATCCGAAACTATCACTTCGACTTAGCCCAAACGGAATTCTATATTCCAGAGTCGTACGAAATTAAGAGCCCCGGGGCTAGTGAAAGAATGTATTATCAACCCGATGGGGGATGGATTCCCATTCTTCTACAGATGCTGATCTATGGGGTCTGATTCCCTCTTCACCCGTTCGTACTTGAGTTATTGCATACGACAGGGCTTTGCTTGAATCAATTATCTCCCAATTCTTTCATCCATCTGAACAGCTTCATCGCCTTTTGTGCCTCTGAGTCGACCCCCAGCCATAGACTTTTTCTTTCAATTATTTTCTATTACCAATAATAAGGAAAATAGGTTCTTTTAAATACTAAAGAATCCAGGAAGGAAGACCCTAATGGAGACCCCATCTAGTCATTAAGGGTGACACGGGGATTGGTTCTTCATTAGGGAGTCAAACGTTGAGATGGTCGGATCTTGGGGGGACCCGAACAAAGACTAGTTGAATCCAAAGCGGATCTCTCGAGCAAGGTTAGAGGCGTTTGAGATCTTATATTCCAAGAAATCATCTGTGAAGTGGAACCAGGATCTCCTTAATGACCAAGACTGGTTGTATTCCTTCGGTCGTAAGTCTTATGTCATGCTTGTTTCTTCATGCTAAATTTATTAACATACTTAACCTTCTATTTTAACTGTGTTGCAGTGACCGACCAAGGAAAAAGCCCTAATAATGAAGTCATACTTAAGGCAACTGGGGCCCTGAGGATAAAATTGAGCAGTGCTGAAAAGGTGAAGGCAACCGGCAATCTGAGGGCTGCAAAATCCAAAGGTCTAATGGAAAAGCCAATCGTTGCCAAGGTGGTGATGGAGTCCTTCCGTATAGTAGATACTGTTGAACCTTTAAGGGAGAAGGCAACTGCCTCTGAAGAACCAAGGCCAAATAGGCCGAAGATAAAGAGGAGAAGTTTAGGGCTCAAATCTTCGTTAGTGGCAGGAGCTGAACCGACTCCACTTCCCCATAGATCTCTGAGCAGCCCACCTACCGAGCTGGTAGTCATCGAACAGCCGAAAGAGTCATTAGTCCCTACTCAAAAACGCTGAGAAAGTTGTCACCGAGGAGCAAGAGCCTTTAAAGAAAAAATAAAAAGAACATTTCGATCCTCCGATGGTGACCGAAGAGAGAAAAACGGAGGAGGGACTAAGTCTGAATAATTTGGGTTTCTCAATGGTCCCATTTGCTGCAATAGGCTACGAAGATGCTAACCTGAAGACGTTGATGGAGATGTTATTCTCTTTTCATGCAAAGGTAAGACTTTCTTCATGATTGGCTTTGATTTACTATAGTTCCCCTCTCCTAATAGTTCAAACACGTTTTCACAAGGAAATGCTATTATCGAATGTTCAATGAGCAGAAAGCTCTGGAGAGAAAATTGGTAGAGAGCTGCAAAGAGCGCGCTGAGGCCGTGAAAAATTATCACAAAATCTGGGATCAGCTGAAAGCTCAACATGATGCCTTCCACATCATGAAGAACGATTATGAAGAGATGCAGAAGGTGAGAGTCGATAAAGACAGGGAGATCATTTGCCTACAGACCCAACTGCAAGAATCTGAGAAGAGAAGGATTCAGGTGACTAAACTGGTTGAAGCTAAGGAACGCAAGAGGGTTTTTCTCGAGAAGAATCAGCAAGAGCTCGAAACACAGATTCAGAAGCAAAAAAAGCTCATCGATCAATCGAAAAGTATCACCAAGCTCCAAACTGATCAGATGAAAAACCTTAAAGACAACATTTAGCTGATCGTTGAAGGTTGGGCTGCTAAGGAAGTTGATTGGTTGAAGGGATCGATAACTTCTGCTTCCCCGAGTGTCTTAACTCCAGAGCTCAGGCAGAAGGTCGTCGATGAGTACAAAGCCTTAGACGACTTTCAAACAAATATCTATGCTGCTGTGGTGAATAAGTTTAATGATGAGTTTGAATTTGCTCAGGGACTTGTTAGGGAGAAGGGTCATGATCCCGATCAACTGGGAATTGTTATTTCCAATAATTGATTTGTATTTTTGCTTTCTTCGAGAATAAGATCATGTTTGTAACTGAATGCTTTTTCATAGTCATTTATTTTCATTATATTTTCTCATGAGTTAAATTTTATCATCTGCCTGTATAACTGTTTTACTTATACTGTTTCGCCCCCCGCTGGCCTGATCGGGTAAATACCTGATGAGGCTAGGAGATGAATTTAAAGAGTACGTATCAAAACAGTAATAGAAAGATAAGATGCAAAAAATGTTTTCATTAATATTGAAAAGATAATCTTATTAGCTAAAACATAGCCTCGAAATCGGACCAAGTACAAATTCTATCGGCTAAAACATAGCCTGAAAATTGGACTACGTACAAATTTATAAAATTCGAACTATTGATAATACCTACGAAGCCGAACAACATACCAAGTATTGAGAACATTTTTTCCATCCATGCACTGAAGCTTATACGTCCCCGCCCTTAAAACCTCGATCACTAAATAGGGTCTTTCCCATGTGGGCATCAACTTACCAGTGTCCCGAGGTGTAGATGTCTCGGTTTGCTGAAGGACCAGGTCGACGACTTTAAATGACAATTATTGACATTTTTATTAAAGTGTCGAGCAGTTCATTGTTGATAGGTAGCTAGCCTAAGGATCCTCTTTCAATAAGTCGATATTCTGCTAAAGTCCTTCGCTATTGAGAGTTTTGTCAAAATTGAGGACTCTAGTTGTAGGTATTCCGATCTCAATAGGTATCAGGGTGTCAGCTCCATAGACCAATTTGTAAGGTGTTTCTCCAGTAGTAGTCCGAAGAGTTGTTCGGTAAGCCCAGAGAATAGGTAAAATCTCTTCAGGCCAAGCTCCTTTCGCATCCTCTAATCTTCTCTTAATGCCATTAAGGAGCTTTCTGTTAGTAACTTCCACCCGACCATTAGCTTGAAGATGGGCCACCGAAGTTCGACGATAATGGATATTAAGTTCTGTTAAAAATCTTTCGAATACCTTGCCGACGAACTAAAGCTCATTATCAGAGACCAGAACCATCGGTATGTTAAACTGGTAGACTACATGCTCTTTGAAGAACTGAAGACAAGTCTGCTCGATAATTATAGTGAGAGGCTTGGCTTATACCTATTTGGTGAAGTAATCGATGGCCACAATCACGAACTCTACTTGACCTTTACCTAGTAGAAGTGGGCCTAAGATGTCTATTCTCCAGACTACAAAAGGTATCGGCGACAGTACGGGAGTAAGCTCTTTGGGAGGTTGTTGTGGGACAGACGTAAATAGTTGACACTCGTGATATTTTTTGATGAAATCTTTGGCATCCTGAAGCATGGTCAGCCAAAAATATCCTTGTCTCAAGATTTTATGAGCGAATGTCTCTGCCCCCACATGGTCCCTACAAATTCCTTTATAGACTTCCTGAAGGGCGTAGTCGGACTCCCTAGGATCGAGGCATCGAAGTAACGAGGAAGAATAATATCTCCGATATAATTGATCGTTTATAACACAGTATTTGGAAAATTTATATTTTATTCTCCGAGTTAAAGATTTATCTTCGGGTAATTCCCCAATTAGAAGAAATTTAAAGATTGACGTCATCCAAGAATCATTATGTTCAATATTCATTACTGTTTGAACTAAGGTGCTCGATTGCTGAAGGTCTTCCAAATAAACAGGTCCTTCTAACTCCCCTTGATCAGTGGTTGCCAATTTGAAAAGGGCGTCGACCATTGTATTTTCTGATCTGACCACGTCGATGATCTGATGCTTTCGAAAAAATGTCAGCAATGACTGTACTAATTGAAGATATGACTACAGATGTAATTCTTTCGCTTCATATTCCCCCAAGACCTGTTTTACCACCAGTTGGGAGTCACTATAGATTACCAAGTTTTTTATCTCTAGACTTCGGGTTGCTTCAACCTTGTCACTAATGCTTTATACTCTGCAATGTTATTGGTGGCAACAAATTCGAACTGTATAGATTGTTATACTCTGAAACCTTTCGGAGAAATGAGGATTACGCATGCACCACTCCTCGTCCCGGTAGCAGATTCGTCCATGAATAATGTCCAAACAGTTTATTCGGGAATCCCTATCGAACCATCATGGTCGGTTTCTTTTTCTTCTGGTTCATCGGGGAAAGAACACTCGATGATGAAGTCGATAAATGCTTGTGTTTTGATCGCCATCCGAGGACGAAATTCTATGTTGAACTGACTCAGCTCTATAACCTATGCTATCAGCCTTCCAGATGATTTCAGTCTGTAGAGAACTTTTTGAAAAGGTTGATCTGTGAGGACGAGGATAGTCTGTCCCTGGAAGTAATGTCAGAGTTTTCAGCTAGAAATAACTAGCGTGTAAGCCAACTTCTCCAGATTTGGGTATCTTATTTCAACATCCTGAAGAGCATGACTTATGTAATACACAGGTTTTGCTCGAAAACTAAACCTTGGCTACAAATGGGTAGGAAACAAGTGCATGTATAGTCAACTCCTTCTCCAAGCCACAAGAAGGACCGCAAACTTTCTCCTTAAGTGAGTGGAATGCACACTTTGGATCCTCTCCCCATATCGAAAGATTTGTTTCTTTTTTTCTCCCTGTGTAAGATTAACCGAGAGTCATTTTTTATGAATCTTTAGTGTAGAGATAGTTGATCATGTCGAGAAAACTCCTTACCTCCGTCAACGACTTGGAGGTTGACCATTCGTAGGCAGATATCGTCTTCTAAAGATCTATCTCGACTCCGAATAAGCCGATGATATGCCCCAAGTGATAGGGTTAAATTATATGTTATTTTTATTCCCTAATACTTAGTTTTTATATTTATTTTGTTCTTAAATGTTTGATTATTTAGTTTATTTTGGTTTTAATAGGTTTTATAGGATTTTAGTTAATTTAGGTAATTTTATAGTATTTTTATATTTCTTTTTATTTATGTGTTTTTATTTATTTTTAATATTTTAGGAATTTTATTTATTATTATGTGTTTTTAGGATTTTTATATTATTTTTATATTTTATTTTGTAGGAAAATAAAGCTTGAGGGCAAATCTGAAAAATTCGCAAAAGTCTGATGGCAAAACTGTAATTAACCAACACTGATGGCATTATGGTAATTAAGGAAGAAAAGACGCGGAGGGCAAAAGTGTAAATTCCGCAAAAAACCGGTGGCAGAATCGTAATTAAACCGAAACCTGGGCCGCGCGCAATGCGCGCATAAAAGCATTAAAAAAAATAAAAAACCCGCGCAATGCGCGGGCGAGCGGTGATGTCAGCAACGCGGAAGCGCGCGTTGACCAAGTCAACTGAGGCGCGTTTGGCTGGGCATTAATGCTGGGAAAACGGAATTATTCGGATTTTTGCTACTTTTTAATTCCAAATTGGATTTTAATTCCAACTAGGGTTAGGAAAGTAATTATTTCCTTTTTCTTTTAATTACTAGGAGTACTACTAGTCTCTTATTCATATTAATCTACTGCTGTTTGTGAAGCAACTAAGTTTAATAATTGTTTTGCAGATCAAAAGATTATTTTATCTTAGGAAGAATATTCATCTAAATTAAATGCAAACATGTGGCTTGTGTTGTTTAGTTCAACGATCTCTCTAATTCTTTATGTTGCTATTAAATTAAATCCTTAGCACGTGCCGGGGGTTGTTTAATAGTAAGGGTATTTAGACCACGTGGCTCTACTTATCTAAAATTAAGGAGAGAGGAGAAAAATTATTCCACCTGCAAGTAGTTCTTTCTACGGTGAATCTTCAAAATATTAATTGATTTATTTTTGCATCAGTGATCAGTTGTAAATTATTGATGGTGGATGTTGACTTAAACCAAGGCTTTTTATTTTTATTTATTTCTTGCATAATTATTTTAATTAGTTTTATTTAAATTATTTCTTTAATTACAAAACCCCCAAATTTTATTTGCAAGAACATAAAATTAAATTAATCATTCTCTGTGGGATCGACTCTTGCTTACACTACTACATTACTATTTTTCCAAAGTAAGATTTTATTTTTGGGTGCTTACGACATCACACCAAATTTTGGCGCCGTTGCCGGGGAATGATTTTAATTTAATTTTGTGCTTTTGTAATTATTTATTTAATTTAGTTATTTATTCTTAGTTTTTTATTTATTTATTTATTTATTTTTCTCTAGTTTTCATATATTATTTGAGTTGTGCAGGTTGAAAATGAAAATCATGGCTAGAATCGAACTTTGAAAGAGTTTGCGGCCCCTGATTTGAATCAACAACCTTTAAGCATAACTTTTTCAAATTTAGATGCTAACACCTCATTTGAATTAAAATCTGGTCTAATCCATCTATTGCCCAATTTCCATGGCCTTGCAGGTAAAGATCCTCACAAACATTTAAAGGAATTCCATATGGTGTGCACAAGTTTGAAACCTTCTGGAGTGACTGAAGAGCAAATCAATCTAAGAGCTTTTCCATTTTCTTTGAAAGATTTGGCTAAGGATTGACTCTACTACCTACCCTCTGGAAGCATCACCACATGGGAAGAGATGAAAAGACTATTCCTGGAGAAATATTTTCCAGCTTCAAGGGCAACCAATATAAGGAAAGACATTTGTGGTGTGAGACAGAATCATGGAGAATCCTTGTACGAGTATTAGGAATGTTTCAAGAAACTATGTGCAAGCTGCCCCCACCATCAAATCAGTGAGCAACTCCTCATCCAATACTTCTATGAAGGACTCATGTCTACTGATAGAAGCATGATTGATGTTGCTAGTGGAGGTGCTTTGGTGGACAAAACGCCTGAAGCTGCAAGGAACTTGATTGCAAACATGGCGACTAATTCCCAACAATTCGGCACAAGGCTTAATTTTACATCCCAAAATGTCAATGAGGTAGAAACTTCTTCACTTAAAGAATAAATGGCTAGTCTATCTTCTCTTGTTCGTCAAATGGTTGTAGGTAATACACAACAAGTCAAAGCCTATGGAATTTGTGCGGTCGTAGGACATCCGACAGATATGTGCCCTACTCTTCAAGAGGAATCCTATGAACAAGTGCATACAGCAGGTGGTTTTCCTGGTCAACCACAAAGGAGATATGATCCTTACGCGAACACGTACAACTCAGGTTGGAGAGATCATCCGAATTTCGGCTATGGAAATCCACAAGGTAATCCATCTGCGACTCAAAATTTCTCAAGCTACCAACAATACAAGCAGTCATATCCTAACAAACAACATGGCCAAATATCTGATTCTCATATGTCTTTGGAGGATATAATTACACAACTTAACACTAACACTTTACAATTTCAACAGGAAACAAAGGCAAATATACAGAATTTAACTACACAGATGGGACAAATGACAAGTGCCATCAGTAGATTGGAGGCGCAAAATTCTGAAAAAGTACCCTCGCAAACAATTGCGAATCCAAAAG
Organism: Hedera helix; assembly: GCA_947179155.2. Taxonomy (NCBI): domain Eukaryota; kingdom Viridiplantae; phylum Streptophyta; class Magnoliopsida; order Apiales; family Araliaceae; genus Hedera; species Hedera helix. Next base: position 32,574,694 of record OX359281.1, read on the forward strand.
CAAATGTTAGTGCAATCACGTTGAGAAGCGGTAAAGAGATCGAAACTCCAGCAAAGACAGAGTCTGCACCAAACGAGACGAGCAAAGTTGAAGTAGACAACAAGGAGGTAGACAACAGTCAAGAGGACGACAATGTTCTAGTCAACAATGGTACTCCTAAGCATAAATTTTCACCTCTCTCTAAGTATAAACCAGTACCCCCTTTCCCTCTTGCTTTAACAAAAAAAAGGACATACGAGAAAGACTCAGACTTATATGAAACTTTTCATCAATGCGAGGTCAAAATTCCATTATTAGATGCTATTAAACAAGTACCTCATTTTGCTAGATTTCTGAAAGAATTGTGTACACACAAGAGAAAACAAGCACTTAAAAGATATGAAAAGGTACAAGTAGGAAAAAATGTTTCTGCCGTAATTCAAAGAAAACTCCCTACAAAGTGCCAAGATCCAGGAATGTTTACTATCCCTTGTAAGATAGGAGACACGAGATTTGAAAAGGCTATGTTAGATCTAGGAGCATCTATTAATGTCATGCCATATTCTATATATACTTCTTTGCCACTTGAACCTTTAAATAGAACCGGTACTGTGATTCAGTTGGCTGATGGGTCTAACACTCATCCTAAAGGTATAGTAGAGGATGTTCTTGTGCAAGTAGATAATTTGATTTTTCCTACTGATTTTTATGTGCTTGATATGGAAAACGGTGATTAAAATGCTCCTATTTTGTTAGGAAGACCTTTCTTTAAGACTTCCAAAGCTAAGATCGATGTTCATAGTGGTACACTGACAATGGAGTTTGATGGCGAAATTATTAAATTTAATATTTTTGATGCCATGAAATGTCATAATCCTGTCTACTCTGTTAATGTGATTGATTCTTTAACAGCAAAAGTTTCTAAAAATAATGAAAATAATGAATTGAAAACGACATGCAGTCAGAGTTTTGGGAAAGAGAAAGAGGAGTTAGTCTTGAGTGCTGATTTAAAGAGAACTGTTGCGGCTGTGAATGATTCTCCGAACAAAGGTAATGATCCATATTTTGACTTACCAGTTCCTAACAAGAAATCTTTACCTTTTGTTTTGCAGGATTACATTCCAGATTTGAAGCCTCTCCCTAATCGTCTCGAATATATGTTCATTGAAGAGGGAGTAGAACCTTCATATCCACTGCAAGGGAGTTTTAACAAGACTATGATAAATGGAGTAAAGATGGATGAAATAGTCAAAATTCAAGAGGAAGGAGTAACGTAGTGTTTAAGCATGCTGTCAAGCCAATGACGATGAACAAAGGCGCTGTTTGGGAGGCAACCCAAGAAAACAGATTTGCATTTCTTTTCCCTTTTCTTTTTTTATATTTATTTTTGCCTTTTTCTTTGCATTTTACTTTACATTGGGGACAATGTAAATAGTGTGGGGGAAGGAATTTAGGATTTTTGTTATTTTTAGGATTTTTATTTTTATTTTTATTTTTAGGTCATATTTTGAAAATTTTAGAAAATTTTAAATTTTTTTGAATTTTGTGGGTAAATTCACTGTAAACCCTCACGAGACAAAACTCGTCCACTTGGGATAACCTTGGGGTTTAAAGGCTTGTTGCACATGCTAAGTGTAACCGTGTTTCCTACGAAAATGGGGTAGTTTTTATTATTATTATTTTTTTTTTTTTTAGGATGAGTCACTTGAGCAATAAGTTAATTGAATTTTAATTTTTAGCCAATGACAAAAATTTTGGTTTTCATTTAATAACTCTTGAAAAAAGGATAAATTTTTGCTTAGTTTGAATTTTTGACTTTTTATTGATGATTACTTTGTTTGAGATTTTTTTAACTTTTTATGCACTTATATCCATTTGTTTGAGCTAGTTTTAATTTAGAGAAAGTTTAAATGGTTAAATGCTTATGAAAGATATTTTTGAACTCTATATCTTATTTTATCATTATTTGGAGTGAAATATAAGGCAAAATATAATTTGGAGGAGATGATTTAGGTAATTTTTCCAGGATTATTATTGAAAAGAAAAATCTTGTGGTGGGTTGAGATGGAGCGTAAAACGCACTCACTCATAAACACATGAAAAAGCGAGATGAAGCGTAAAACGCACTCGCTGGTGAGATGGAGCATAAAATGCACTCACCGTGAAAAAAAATGAAGAGAGAAAAAAAATGGGACAGAGCATAAAATGCACCCATTAAAAGAAAAAAATTGAAAAAATATTTGAAAGAAAAAAATTGATAATCCTAGTATGCTTCATTGATTAAAAACCTTTTGATCTTCTGATTTATATTTGTCTGTATTAGCTGAAAGTGATGAGAAAAATAAGTATTTTGAGTTTTGTTGTATGTCTTTTATAAGGTAATTAATGACCGAAACTTATCTGAATTTTGATTAGTTTGATACATTTGGATTCACACACACACAAAAGATCTTGAGTAAAGTAGAATTGATAAATATGTTAAAATTCTAGATTTTGCATGATTTTGAAATTTTCTTTGAGTTATCATTTAAAAAATCTTTGAGGCTAATGTTGAAATTTATATTGTTCTGTTGCTCAAGTTTGTATTTTGGTTATTATTTTATAGTTTTTGTTTTTGTTTTGCCCGAAGACGAGCAAAAAGCTAAGTGTGGGGGTATTTGATAGGGTTAAATTATATGTTATTTTTATTCCCTAATACTTAGTTTTTATATTTATTTTGTTCTTAAATGTTTAATTATTTAGTTTATTTTGGTTTTAATAGGTTTTATAGGATTTTAGTTAATTTATGTTAATTTAGGTAATTTTATAATAATTTTATATTTCTTTTTATTTATGTGTTTTTATTTATTTTTAGTATTTTAGGAATTTTATTTATTATTATGTGTTTTTAGGATTTTTATTTTATTTTTATATTTTATTTTGTAGGAAAATAAAGCTTGGGGCAAATCTGAAAAATTCGCAAAAGTCTGATGGCAAAACTTTAATTAACCAACACTGATGGCATTATGGTAATTAAGGAAGAAAAGACGCGGAGGGCAAAAGTGTAAATTCCGCAAAAGACCGGTGGCAGAATCGTAATTAAACCGAAACCTGGGCCGCGCGCAATGCGCGCATAAAAGCATTAAAGAAACGACATCGTTTTGTTGAAGGTTACGGAAAAAAAAATAAAAACCCGCGCAATGCGCTGGCGAGCAGTGACGTCAGCAACGCGGAAGCGCGCGTTGACCAAGTCAACTGAGGCACGTTTAGCTGGGCATTAATGCTGGAAAAACGGAATTATTCGAATTTTTGCTAATTTTTTATTCTAAATTGGATTTTAATTCCAACTAGGGTTGGGAAAATAATTATTTTCTTTTTCTTTTATTTTTAATTGTAAATCCTACTAAGGTTTGGAGGATTTTGGAGCCTATAAATAGAGGGTTTGAGACACATTGTAAGATACAACTTTTCTTAGAATAAAAATTCTTTCTTCTATTCTTTAGTGTTCTCTATAATTATGAGTAGCTAAATTCTTTTTCTTGGTTTAAGTGATTGAAGCCATCAAGATTTATACATTTTGAGATCTAATTTATTTTAATTGTTCAATTTATATTTTGATTATTGAATATTCTTCTATGCTTAATTTTATGATTGATTTGTTTAATTACTAGGAGTACTACTAGTCTATTATTCATATTAATCTACTGCTGTTTGTGAAGCAACTAAGTTTAATAATTGTTTTGCAGATCAAAAGATTATTTTATCTTAGGAAGAATATTCATCTAAATTAAATGCAAACACGTGGCTTGTGTTGTTTAGTTCAACGATCTCTTTAATTCTTTATGCTGCTATTAAATTAAATCATTAGCACGTGCCGGGGGTTGATTAATAGTAAGGGTATTTAGACCACGTGGCTCTACTTATCTAAAATTAAGGAGAGAGGAGAAAAATTATGCCACCTGCGAGTAGTTCTTTCTACGGTGAATCTTCAAAATATTAATTGATTTATTTTTGCATCAGTGATCAGTTGTAAATTCTTGATGGTGGATGTTGACTTAAACCAAGGCTTTTTATTTTTATTTATTTCTTGCATAATTAGTTTTATTTAAATTATTTCTTTAATTACAAAACCCCCAATTTTTATTTGCAAGAACATAAAATTAAATTAATCATTCTCTGTGGGATCGACTCTTGCTTACACTACTACATTACTATTTTTTCAAAATAAAATTTTATTTTTGGGTGCTTGCAACATCACACCACCAAGTATACCATTTCCCTCATCACTTTTTTCTTATAAGTAAGCTCTTCTCCATATACTCCTTATTAGTAAGATAGAGTAAGGTGCTGTTTGTTTGTGTCTTAATGGCTCTTAATGGACAGCCTCTTAATCGCTAAGAGGAATAAAGTTGTTTGTTTTTTTTTTTGTTACATCTGAATGCCTCTAAATGGTTGAGATACAAAATCAAATCTAAACCATTAAGAGGAGCATCTTAATGAACTTGGACAAAAATATCCTTTTCAATATTAACAAATTCCTTTTATATCCAAAACTCAAACCCTTATTATTATTATTATTATTATTATTATTATTATTATTATTATTATTATTATTATTATTATAATTATGATTATTATTATTATTATCATAATTTTTATTATAATAATAATAATAATTATTATTATTATTATTAGTATTATTAGTACTATTATTAATATTATTATTATTATTTTTATAATAATAATAATTATTAATTATAATTATTATTATAATTATTATTAGTATAATTATTATTATAATAATTATTATTTTTATTAATATTATAATTATAATTATAATTATTTTTATAATAATAATAATAATAATTATTATTATTATTATTATAATTATTATAATTATGATTATTATTATTATAATTATGATTATTATTATTATAAATATTATTATTATTATTATTATTATTAGTATTATTAGTACTATTATTAATATAATTATTATTATTTTTATAATAATTATTATTAATAATTATAATTATTATTAGTATAATTATTATTATAATAATTATTATTTTTATTAATATTATAATTATTATTATTATTATTTTTATAATAATAATAATTATTATTATTATAATAATTATAATTATGATGATTATTATTATTATAATAATTATTATAATAATTATTATCATAATTTTTATTATAATTAGTATTATTATTAGTATTATTATTAGCTCTATTATTAATATTATAATTATTATTTTTATAATAATTATCATTATTTTTATAATAATTATTATTATTATAATTAATATTATTATTATTATAATAATTATTATTAATTATAATTATTATTAGTATAATAATAATAATTATTATTATTATTATTATGTTCAACTGTTCATAGGGTTAAAATGGTAAAATACTGTTATTCAGACATCTGAAAAAATTGATTATCAAACAACATTTTTTCATTCAGATACAATTCTATTCAGATGCTCTATATTATTCAGATGTCTAAATTATTCAGATCTTAATAGAGAATTTTATCAAACACCACCTAAGAGAGGAATGAACTGAACCAAGACTCAAATATAAAGAATGAGAGTGAAGATTATTTTTCTTGTTACACTTGGTTATCCTTCTGTTTACTTCACTCTTGTTGAAGTTTGTTTACTCATCCGTTTCTTCTCATGCGGGTCTGATTGAATAGAACTACTCCGGACCATTGTTCTCTTGACAACTTTAGCTACTCAACCCGATACCACTGTTACCCAACCTCTTCTTATTCAAATTTACTTTTATCGGAGGAAATTCCTTGCATGCTTAATAATATATATGTCAATAATTGTGAATTAATACAGATTAATTTAAAAGGTAAAGCTGGTAGACTTTTTATTTTTTTATTAACAACTAGGGTACATAAAGTTATTCTTAGATAATTGCTTAAATCTGTAATCAAACTATATAGGCATTAGGCATAGTCAATTACATGTTTTGTTAACATAATGTATAACTCATAGATAAATTATTAATTATAGCTTATTTATTCAATAGAAAACATTTTCTTAAAAAAATTTACTTGAACCAAACGAACCTTAGATAAAGAGTCAACGACTATATTTTTAAACTTGTAATATGGGTCGGTTGTTTGCATGGCATTAATCAGAGACTTGGGCCAGGATCAAATTATTCTTGGTTCGTCTAGGGGTTTGTTTTGTGAATTTCGGACCAGTTAAAGTTTTTTTGGTAGTTGGATCTATTGGGCCTATACCAGTACTTGCTTCCGAAAAACTAATCGATGCCGAAGAAGAAGTCCACTAAGCTGACATTGAATAATTGAATTAGCTTCCATCACAGTCACCTTAACGGCCCATAAAAATGATCAACCATTACTGAACGATAAGTACTAGCCTCCGGACGTGATGAGAGAAAAATTAGTCCAATTCTGATCCCATTATTTGTATCATTTGTTGTCCAATTTTACGTATTATTGTCACTTGTCCCCTAATTTTAATATACTTACAAAGAACTAACTTTGTAAGTTAATAAAGAAAATGAAGTATTAATCACTTGTAATAATTAGTTGCGCTTAAATAATATTGCCTTTTTTTTTACTATTTTACCATCAGGTTTTTGAACTCCAACCCTCTTGGTACAAGAGGAGTGGGGATAATCATTGAACAAAAACCCTAGGTTGCTATGACTTGCTTCTTATGAGTTTGGATATAATAGAATAACTATATTCCAATACCTAGGGTGTGCATTTCTTTCGGTAAATTCGGTTTTTTAATTTTGTGAATTGAACGGTTTGGTACAAAATTACCTGGTCCGGTATCAATACAAAAAACCTGATATATACAAGTTTCAGTACCAATTTCGGTACGGAGTTTTTATGATTTGGTATTTACTGAACCGTACTGGTTATACTGATTTTTTTATTAATTATTATTATTAATAATAAAATAATAATTATATTAATTTTTGATATTTAACCGATTTTCACATGTACCGAACCGGTTAATCAATTCGGTATATTGGTCCAATTAATATTAAAAAAAATTTAAATTCGATATCGGTCAAATTCTAACACGTAAATATCAGTTGCACACCCCTATCATTACCTATGGATAATAGACAGGCAGGGAGAATTGACATGGGCATTGTTATTATCATACGTACAAATGTGATTAAGTATAACAAGAATTGGACGAGGCCATCTTGCCATGAACAATTAAAGCCGCTGCCAGCCTGTATCTATCTGGGAGGACCAGAGAGAGGTACATATTGAAAGACTAGGGCAAGTAGACGTTGAAAGAAGAGGGTCTCTTATGATAAAGGCACAGGCCTAATTAATTACTCCATATTTGAGGAATATATGGCTGCTGGCCTGCTGCCACACACAACCCAAGTGGGTCAATCAACGGAAACTGGGTGGTTCGTGCCTCTTCTTGTGATGCATCTTTCATACCTATATCCATCTCTCAACATTTATTTCTCAATTCAATACTGCATGCCACTCTATGTATAGATCAAGCAAAATTCAATATGTACCTCCTAACAAAGGGCTCTGTGTTTTGTAATTTTTACTGTATATAATTTTTGATTCTGATACTTTGAATATATATTTATATATTCCTTCAAGATCAGGAGGAGAGTTACATTTTCTTCTATTGTACCAAGTTAATAATCGTTATAAAAGGACCACCTGCATGCATCCCTATTTTTGTCATAGATGAATTAAAGTGCATGTGCATCATACTACACAATCCAAAAAGAAGGTAATTATTCTTGAAAATTATTTTAATATTTTCACGTAATTTTCCTCACGATTCCGCATAAATAGTTGTATATTCATGTGAAAAAGATATAGCATAAATAGTTGTATATTCATGTGAAAAAGATATAGCCGTAACACAAAATATTGTATTTTCAAGATATGATAATTGCTCTAAAATGTTGAGCAACATTTGATCTATTCCAAATTAAAAGTCTCATCTATTTAATTCAACTTATGTTCAAATTAGATTATGATAAATACATTCCGAAATTTCACCATTTGTATTCTACTGTAACGTTAACATAATATAATTTTTTTTCACATTCGGAATGCTTTCAAAGGTTGTAAATTTAATTTGATGTAAAAAAGAGGAGCTTGAAATAAAAAATGCATGAGATGCCCATGTAAGATGATGATATAATTATTGGACAAATCTATATACATAACATCAAAATATAAAATTAAATATTATATTCATTTTAACCGTTAAAAAATGAAGAAGTTATTCAGTATTCTTGGGGTATTGTCACGTGGTGTCCCAGATCAATCACATGCTATTATTTCAACATGTGCAGTAAACCCTTTATATCTGGGTCTATTGCACATGCTGAAATAATAGCATGTGATTAGTCTGATATATCACTTGACAATATCTCAGAAATACTAAATAATTTTTTTAAAAAGTAGGTTATGATACGAATTTTAATATCATACTCTATTTTTAATAATTAAGATAAATATAATATTTAAATGTTACTCCCTCCTTTCCGAAATATTGGTTGTTTAAGAAGAAAAAAAAGTTTCCCTAATATAAGTCGTTTTGAATGAAATATCTCTCATTTTCGTGTTTAACCCTCAGTCTCATTAATGCATTACAATTCCAGATCTAAGACTATACATTTCCAAGACTACTTAAGAGGGAGGAGGATAAGAATTATTAGGGGTAAAAATATAATTTTACAATAAAATTAATTAACAAACATAGTCATTAATTTTTTTTTTTAATATTCGAAATTATGTCTTAAACGACTTACATAAGCGAAAGGAGGGAACATAAGGGAAAGGAGGGAGTATATAATTATAGTTATTGCTAATTATTACTACCTTTTTATTACGAGATATGTTTGGTGGGCTCATTTATTGTGTTTTTTTTACTATTGCAGGCAAAACCTTGAATCCAGTAAAATTCAATTTCACCTAAATTCACTGTTTATTATTATTATTATTTTATTATTTATACCAAAAGTAAGAAACACCCGCCAAAATGCATGGCAAGCAAGATGTGTCCATATCAAGTAGTACTTCTAAAGTGAATCATTTTGAAAACAATTAAGAAGACCAAAAACAATGCTTTGAAATTAATAGCTAAACCATGAGAGAGAAATAAAACATAACTATACTTCTAAAGTTAATAATTTTGAAAGCAAGACGACCATGAACGATGCTTTAAAATACGTGGATGAAACATGAGAGAGAAAAAGAAAAAATAACTATACAATGGGCCTTAAAAAAAAGAGCAGAAAAGAAGAATCTGAGAGAAAAATCAAGTTGTACCCTTTGACTGCCTGCCTGCCTAAATCTTGAATTTTTCTTTTCCTTAGTCCACCAATGTCTGCTCAGTGGGGGTAGTTTGGGAAAGAAAAAACTCAAGTAAATCTGCTTTATATTATTGAGCATGGAATTATTTTATGTAGTAATTAAACTAGTAACCCTTGATTTGCTAAACATAATCTCAGTCATTCAAATGAGAGAGACTATGGGATTTGTAGCTGCCTTTAATCTTTACACGATGATCTAATAATGATTGCTGGGTTGTATTCTTTAAAGATGCAAGATAAAAGAAGGGATCATTAATCGGACGGAATCAATTTTAAAATACAATAAAATAATAGTTGACATCAAAATTAGATCATAATAAAATTAGAGTTGAACACTTTATTCATACATTTAGTATATTACTGAGAAGTTAAATTGAAATAAAATAATTTAGAATATAATAACAAAAATATCTCAAACTAACGAATTATATATATATATAATCCAAAATAAGTATAATATACATTAATATTATAATAGTATATTATATATTCATATATAATATTATTATTATTTTAATATAATATAACATAAAATAAATATGATATATACTAATAAATATAATAATATATTATATTAGATATTCTATATATGTATATATATATATTATAATATAATATAATATATATCATATGTAAATAATATAATACAAAATAAATATAATACCTATTAATATATATAATATATTATATTGTATTTATTTATTTAAATGGGTGAGGGTATTTTTGTCTTAATATTTTTCTCCATTCATTTACTCATTGCAATCGCGATTCTTTAGGGATAAGGAATCGCGATTCCAATGCATAAAGAAAATGCGATTATGTCGGAATGATCATTCAGAACAAATTTAAGACTTAACATACCAAACATCCGAAGAAAATACTTGGTCAGAATTGTTATTCTTTTCCACCCTAAATTCCTTGCAACCAAACGACTCATAAGTTTTTTCCCCCTAGTATAATAAATGATTTTTTCAGTGCAATAACTAATTTTTCCAACCTAGTGCTAACTTTTACTGTGTGTACCGATCAGATATATATTACATTAGAAATATCACAACTTAAAAACATTGTTAATTATTTTATTTTTTGTAGAAATACTAGAGAGAAAAAAACACGGTTGCAACATTTTTGTGTTTGTTCTCGTCATGTGTGGGATTTACTAAGTGAGTATTTACGTTGTATGTGGATTAATAAAAATTTAAGTTAAGAAATAATAGAAAATTTATAAATATAATTTTTCATTTAATTTTTTGAATGGAATACGACAAAAAAAAGAGCCTTTTCCTATTCATTGAAAACTCGTGACAAGAGAATTTTTCATGTATTTATTTTATTTTCTATTTATTTTTAAAATTTATAAAAAAATATAGAAGTTGACCGGTCGTTTTTGAGCGTCCACCGAATAAATCACCATATATAATAGAAGTTGTTATTACTTGTCACTACTGTCATCGGCCACCCACCACTGATATACACACATTGACCACTAGCATGATTATATTACTGTTGGCACCACTAACAAGAAAAATTTGCCACCGCCCTGCCACCATGTTGTGGCTGAAGCTATTATCACTGTTCATGGATGCTGTGTTGCACAATGGACACCATTTAAAAAAATTACACTGTTAGACCAGTAAATTGATGCCGTGGAACACTATTTGCAGCTCCTCTATAGCTGGCCATACTAATTATTGCATATCCTAGCTACTTTATTCCATATTTTATTTTTTCTATTGATGGGTTATTTTAAAAAAAAAAAATAATGACAGATTTGTAAAAACCATAACTTGTAGAAATTTGACATAGACACCTACTAGTTGAGATGTTTCGAGAGGTCCCCCTAATTTTGGATGGCTCCAAGACACTTTGAAAATATATTTTACAGGAACAGTGGACAAAATGATTGAATGAAGTCAACCAAATGGTACATCTGAAAAATATATCAAATTATAAGATTATTATTAATTTTTAAAATTAATTTAAAATATTTTTAAATTTAAAATTGAGATAACTCATAAAATATTATGAAATAATAAATTTTACGATGAGTAATACGGAGTTTTTTTTATAGATATTTAACAATATTAATTATTATATTTATTAAAATTAAAAAATTTATATCAATTTTGAGTTTATAAATATCTTAAGTTAATTTTAAAAAATCAATAACGAGTTTATAATTTGAAATGGAGGAAGATTTCGAATTCGGCTACGGGTTGTCCTCTTCGATTCCCATTTTATACAAAAAATAATTAGTTAAGGAGATTATTTCCAATGAAAAAATGAAAAAAAATTAGTGTTATTTTTTCACCCTCTTGATGTTACATTTGATTAAAAACGTCCCCATTGTTCCTTAGGGTATGTAACAACTCTTGTTAATTTTGATTTTCAATTTTTTTTTTTATAAAGTTCTCTTGATACTCGATATAATTAATAAAATTATACTCCATATTTATAAAATTATGGATAATCCTTGTTTGATTTTATATGTTGTCACTCCTAGGAGAAAAATTATGCTATGTTCTGAGAGTATAGTTACAGTTTGCTCCACCCTCTTACATGAGAGCGGGATTCACACATGGTGGGACCCGTGTAAAACCCACCCTTATGTGAAAGGGTGGAACAAATAGTAACTATACTCCAGGAGCATGGAATAACTTCTCCTCCTGGAAGGCTTATTGTAGCTAACTGTCAGGATGCTACGGAAGAAAATTTATTAAAAAATTGATATTTTCATAATACTATTCTCACATGAATAGTAAGTGAGATCCATCTCATATGAGTAAGATCTTGAGAAAATATTAATTTTTTTTGTGAAAATATCAATTTTCAATTTATTTTGTTTATTTATTGTTGTATATTTAACTTGGTTGTTGTTATTAACTTTTTTATTATTGGAATTTAGTCACTTTTTTATTTAATTATTATATTAGACTGAAATTTAAACACACACACACTCATCTTGATAAGTCAAGGTTCGATTTTCTAATTTCGTAATTATTATAAATTGAATAATACCATTCGGACCAAAGGTCTTCGGATAGTCATTTTTTGAATATGCGTTGGACCAATAAATGCAATATTTTGAAGGTCATTGTCTTTATAAGTGTTGAATTTATAATTTATGACTTTTCAGGCACTTATTATTAAGCTCACTGCTAATTATATTTGTTTTGATATATTGATGGATACTTATGCTGCTGAATCAAATGTTGTCAAACACAGTAGAAGTACGTTAAACAGAGTTGATCATGCTTATTGTAATGTGGGGGCCATTTCTTACTGCGATACTTAATTAAGCAAATATTGGCCCACTATGATACATCACTTTTTCCTCCTCAAATGATCACAAGGCACACAATTGAAGAATAAACAAACAAAGAAGTAATCATATTAAAATGAGTTTGAATTTCTTGAAAAGGGCAATTAAAATCATTCATCACCTACAACTACTTCTTGTATGGGAATTGATTAGATAACCTTGATTAGAACACAATGGAAGTCCACTCATTATACTTAATTTATGTACAAAATACAGCTAATTTAGTTGATTTTTTTTTATCAAACAGTCCAAAAGACTTAAAATATATTAAAAATGTAATATATTACAAAAAATGAAAATATTATAATAAATAAACTCAAATAGTAATTCTTTTAAATAAAATATCAAATAATCAGAAAAAATAGTTAATTGTAACAACAACGCTAATGAACATCAAATAAACTCTTAAAATACAGTCATATCTCCAAAATAATAATAGAATACTCGTACTTGAACTGTTCTTTAGCATGGACAATAGAAGAATATAAGTCGTCTTGAAAGGGTCACATTCAAATTTGAATAATCTATGTTCAATAATTCATGCACCAAAAAAAGTCTCATGAATAAAAAAATATATATTTCAAATAGAGAAAACAAAATTTCTCGAGAGATGATAGTAAAATTTTCTCAAAAATAAAACAAAATCAATAATCTCATTGAGAAAATAAGTCTCACAAAAAGAAAAAACAAATTTTATATAAAAAAACAATAAATTATTAGATCAAAATAAGAGAGATCTAAGAGGGTATCTTCAAAAGGAGAGCCCTTCCCCGTCTCTAAGATGAAGGATAATATTTTTGGCTTGGGGGGGGGGGATTGTTTATGATACTAATGTGATTGTTGTTGTTGTTACGTACTTTGGAGCTTGTATTCGAGCGTGATAATTAAAAATAAGTTAATTTAAACAATTGATATTGTAAAAATAAAAATTATGATATCAAAATAATAAGTGTAATTTAATTTAATTGTTATATATTATTAAAATAATTAAATAAATATTACCAAATATATATTTATTTTACCAGCGTCATATTTACTTTAAAATATTAACATACTAAATCAGTACTTCTGATTCTTCTCGTGCCATGGCTTCAATATTCATTATGTTTTAGAAAGAGTAACGGTACTGTCCTAAGTAGAAGTGATTATTTCATGCTCAGCATAAGTATAGTATGCTTTATTTTTCTCACATTAAAGTAAAATTTACACATGAGAACGAAGCATACTGTAATTATGTTTTAAAAATATGGAATGATTTTTTCTAAGTAAGGAATCCCAACAAATGGTGTCATAAATAAAGATAATGTAGGGGAATATTATTATATTAGAAATGGATTATATACTTTCACGTGGTTTTCTTTTATATGCACGAACGAAACTAGGCAGGTTAAATGGGGCACCGCCCTCATTAGGATTTAGGGGTGTTCTTCATGTTTAAACCGGATCGAATCAGTATTGAATTTATGCAAAACTCAGTATCAAAATTGGTACCAGTTGAACTAGTACCGATTTTTAATAGAAAATGATAATACTAATTATTAATATTATTTTTATTATTATTAGTATTATTTTTATTATTATTAATAATTATTTATTAATAATAATAATTAAAAAATAGGATAACTAGTACAACCAGTTCGTGTATACTGAATCGAACTGTTCGGTACAAATAGTAACCGATTTGGCACTTTAGTGGTCCGGTAATATATCAAACTATTTTTTTAAATTATTATTATTATTATTATTATTATTATTATTATTATTTTCGGTTAAAAATTGATACCGAACTGATAAATCGGTTCAATCGATACCGATTTCGGTATCAAGTTTTGAGTAAATTCAATACCAATTAGGTACTAGTTCGATCCGATTTAAACAGGATGAATACCCCTGGCCCTAGCCCTAGCCCCCACTAGTTTCTTTCTTTTTCCTTTTTTTGATATATTTATATTTTTGTTCTTAGGCCCCACTAGATTTATATATTATTTTTACACCCTTCAACTAAAATTTAACAAGTATGTATTTTATAAAAAAATTAAGTAGTTTTGATTTTTGTAACAAATTTATAATATTATTTATCATGATAAAATTTATTTTATTATTTTAATTCAATCAAAACTCTTTAATTTTTTCTTAAAATATAGCGTTGTCCATTCCTCTTGAAGGGTCTAAAAATAATAATTTACAAGCAATTTTTATAAAATCTATTCTCTATTCGATATTCTATTGGCCTTTACCCTAATTATGAGAATGAATTTATTCACTTTATATAAACTATGACAAAGATTTTGTTTCTATTTTGTGGCCAGTGAACTCATGGTAAAAATAGAAAAAAATACTTTTATATTTAGTAGTTAAATTTATATTCATTTTTTACATTATTTATAAAGTTTATTGTACTAAAGCACCCGTTAGACTTAAATTTGGGTCCCTCCCTATTTATATGAGAATAAAATAAGTCTCATCTTTTATTAGAGAGGATCATGTAAAAATATAGAAAAACGTTTATAAAAATATTAGTAATGTTATGAGTCTCAAATTTTTTATTTCAAATGACATGACATTGAATATTTTAACGACAATTTATGACATAGCTAATCGTATAAGATTTATCCAATCAATGTTACGATAACATATTATTTGAGATATTTTTTGAGACAAAAAATTTAAGACTCCTAACATTATCCTCAAAATATTAATCTCCATAATAAAACTTATAACATTGATAGCCAACAATAATTTTATGTCTTAGACCAAAAGAAGTCTTACACTCTATTTTTGAGTTTTGGACGGAAAAGAAAATAATAGAAAACTTAAATTAGAATAGTAAAGAAAATAATAGAAAACTTAAAAATTTTCTCTGGGTTGTTTATGAGTTTTTAATAGAGAAGAGTAGAATTTTTTTATTTTTTTTTCCTTACGTTTCTGAGTTCCAATGAAAAGAAAGGAAAAATATCAATTTTACAAATTTAGCCTTCTATTACATGTAATATACCAATTATAATTATAATTATTGAACTATGAATCAAAAATATACAAGATAAAATTTTAATCAAAAGAAAATTTTCATAATCAAATACAAATATCCAAATAAATGACATATTTAAAATATCTAATTAAAGCAGATAACATCTATTGGGACAAAGTGATTATACATAGCTAACTAAACTTTAAGATCAAGTTCCCATTTTAGGTATAGATCCTAACATACAAAAGCAAGTTCAAATAAGTGGTTTACATTTGTGCAGGACTAAAATTTTCCATTTAGATAATACATGAACATATACATGCTTAATAAAATGTGTATTATCTATAAATAACCATCAACAAAATTGCAGCACCAGAACTGAACACAAAACTATGAAACATAATTTTCACTTCTGCAGTTGTACAAAGGAACATGTATATACGTTTCAGGGCGAAATTATGTATTAGGCAAACTCTGTGCGCAAAACTTGGCTCGGGGTGAGGAAACTTAGTCCGACTGCGATTATGATACTCCACATTATCAAAAAAAAAAAAAAAAAAAAAGAAAAGAAGAGGAACATGTATATAGCACAACTGCAGATTAGAATTGTAATTTTTAGTTTAGTAACTTTTTATTGCATTACCGTTTTAGCGTATTTCTTTGCCATGACGCATACAAGTATTTAATTAAGAAAAAATTAAAATTTTCAATCATAAACTATTTATAAATTAATCAGATTAATCACAACACATAATTAAAACATGTCAGGACATAGTCATCAATAGCTGAAAACTCTACAGTTTATAAAAGTCAAAATAAATTAAATTGAAAAAAAATAAAATCAAACATGTAATTAAACCGTCGGGCTATCATGAATTTTCACCAAACAACCTGGCTATTATAAAAACTTTCCTCCCACAGATTCCATGAATTAGGCCCTAGTAATGTTACGCAGGAATCAAGTTCGTATCATAATGCATGATCAGATTCTATTATTGCAAGTGTACACTTAAATTGTCAGAAACAACTAATTGTAATAAGATGAACGGCGGCTTATTTCGCGGTAGTTTGACAATTTTGCTGAAATTTGATAAAAAAAAGAAGTCTCTATTTCGAGGCAGTTTGACAAAAAAGAAGAAATCTAAGTTTAGTAAATACGTAATAAACAAAATTAAGAATATAGGTTGTAATTTAAAATTTATTATGTTACAAGTTAAGGATAATATGAGAATTATAAAAAAATTAATTATTCTATTTTTTTTCTGTTCAAATCATGCCAATTTTGAATGAAAAACTTTAACAAAAAAAATGGTCAAATTTTCTATTCATTTCATTTATTTTCCGTTTATTAAAAAACTCAAAAATACAAAAAATGAACCAAAAAATTAAAATTTTCATTCATTCTTTTTTTTCATCTATTTTAAAACTCAGAAACAGAACGATCATCAATTCAATTTGGGACCCAAAACTCCATTTGTGCATGCATGAGTTTTATGGGGCCAAAACTTGCGCATACGCTGTCCGCTTTATTAAAACTTAATACTTCAATTATTTAAATATATTTTTCTTAATCATCTCCTTAGGACTAACAATCATGGAATTGGATGGTAATTCAAAGATTATATATATAACATCAGTCAACTATTCATTATGGTCTAAAATTAAAAATATATTTTTAAAGTGATGATTTTAAGATTTTTTTTTTAAATATCGTAATATTAATTAGAAACGTAAAAGAGACGTGACGTAATAATTAATACCCAATTTAATTACCTACTCATCGAAGGAAATAGAGATGGGTATTTTAAAACTAGATGAATATTCTTTTTAACAAAAGGCAAAATAATTATATTATTGAAGTCAGAAAGGAATGGACTAAAGATTTAAAACACAAATTGAGAACATATAGAGACGCTGAATTAAATGAATTGAATACAATTTTTTATATTTTTTTTGACGTTATTTAAAAAAAAATCCCATAATTACTCTCTCTCTAGCTGTATTAAAGATGAATACTTTCTCGCTATAATACTTGTCTTGATACTCCTATTTAAAATATAAGTAATGATATGTTAAATTTTGTACATCATTTTATATTTCTAAAAATTTAAAAAGGGCTAAAAGAAAAACGTATTTACGAGTTTGACACGGAGCACAAACTTGTACATCTTGAAGAAAGATCTATTTTTTTTTCCTTCTTTTCTTATTCAAACAAGGTATTTAAGATGGAAGCATGTAGCCGGGGACAGAGACTGTGTGGCGGGCCAGGGCGCATCAAACTCAGGGCAGTTGGGCGTGAAAAAGATTAGAGTTGGTCCTAAAGGCTAAACAATGCAAAGATATTCCTAATGAGGAAGGTCCTAGTCATGCATATTCATATAGAATTTAGATTAGTCAATGGTTATATTTACTTACAAAAAAAAAATTTAAGATTGAATTATTTGTATTAATTTAACATTATTTTGAACTATTTTATCTCATGATAAGAGATTAAATAGTCCGATACTCCTATGAACTATTTTTTTAATATCATTTCTAAGGGTATTTATGTGGGATTATATAATCTCATGAAAAATTTGGGATTAATAGTTCTGCTCATTTTAAGTTATTAAATAACTTTATGAGACTATTAGCCTAATTAATAATCCCTCATTAAATATTTAAATAGTATAAAATAGTACTAAATTAATATAAATAGTATAATTCTATATATATTTTTTATAAATAAATATAGCGAATGTGTTAAATGTAGCATCCCCCAAATGTTGGCAGCTTCCAAGGACTAAAAGCAATAAAGGGAGAAGGACCACAACACCCTCAATTGGTTCAATTACCCTTGTTTCCATTGACCCAAAGCCTATTTTGAGCCTCACAATTATTGGGAAAAAATCATTCTCCAAATTAGTCCCCCCCCCCCCCCCCCCCGGCGGTTACTTTTTCCCTTGTAGCAATTAGTAAGTAAACGAACAGCAAAAAGCTCAAATAAATAAAATAAAATTGTATCACACTAAAATGAAATAACATCGTATAATAACAGTTTATAGATGACTTGGTTCAAACAAAATAAATTAATTTACATTATCTAAAAGAAAATTCCCCTCTTAGCTCTTTTTCCAGGCTCCCATAAGCCCTAAGATGAAATTAAACTTGTCAATTGTCATGCCCTATCCACATTTCTACCATAACATATATAAACTTCCTTTATCTATTTTGATTGACATATACACACACTGACACACACACACACACATCTACATCTATGGGATATAATTTATAACAATTATTTGCTGTACTTTATTTTGGGCAAATAAATTTTATACGGTATATTTTAATGTAGAATGATTCAAATTTTAAAATTATATCTGTCATCCTATTATTAATAACGAATTTCATTACTAATAGTACACTAATTACAAATCCTCTCTTAATTTGGACTACATAATAATGTTATATCAAACCATCTGTTAGTATTACTAGCAAATGCGGGTATTACTAACGGATAGGGCTCAAAATCTATAAACCCAAATAGATGTTGCATGGTACTAGGAATTAGGAAGAATTTAAATTATATAATAATATTATAATAAGCTCTAACTTAACTATTCTATATTTAATAAATTAAATAATTAATAAATCCTAAACACTAAATATTAAACCTTAACCCTATAAAATAAACCCCAAGTTTAAATAATAAACCTTAAATCCTAAATAATAAACCACAAACCCTAAATAATAAATCCTAGGCTTGAGGGATATTTCTGTAAATGGTTCATCCGTTACTATTAATAACGGATGGCGATTTTTCATCTCTAAATTATGGTTTGTTGGTTCCTTATATATCATACGATAATGATAATATTTATTAATTTTTTGATTTATGATAAGTACTTGCTGTAAATCATTTGTGTGTGTGTGTGAATATTATATGATCCATATTCAAAGTTGGATAAGAAGCGATAGCTTTCTAACCCATCTTGAACTGTCCGCATGACTATTGTTATGTGGATGGTCAAAACCCAATCCACACAATAGTTATGCGAATGACTAAAATAATCCATACGACTATTGTGCACAAACGAGAGTATTATGTTTTTTGGGTGTCAGCATAATTATTATACAAATTGGGAGCATGTGATGTGAGGATCCGAATTTTTAGGATTCCTTTGATAGTATAAAATGAGAATTTAATTGATAAAATTATCAAGGTCGTTAAATAAATTATTATTTTATGTGATATGAAGAGATTTAATTGATAAATTAAATATTTATGGAGATTGTGATAATTGATGTAAATTAAAATAATTGGGAAATAAATAAATTGTTTGGAAACAATTTATAAAGAATAAGAGGAATTATATGTAAGGTACAATACATTGTACAATAAAATTATTATGGAAGTGCAGAAATTGTTATTTAAATGGTATTATGTGGTAATGTGAAATATGAAAATTGGATATGTATATATATACATTTGTATATATATATATATATATATATATATATATGTGTGTGAATGTTAATTAATAATTTTAAATTCCATTAATTATGGAAATAAATGGATTAATAATTAAATTAATCCAAGTTTAAATGAAAAGGTAATGAGGAAATTAGTGAAAATGTTGATTATGAAATTTGGAATTTACCAAGAATTATGGAGAAAATTTGGAAATTTAATTGAGAAGAAAAGTAATTATATAAATTATATAATAATAAATTATATAATTTATATAAGGAAATTAAAGTGAAATATGGGAAAAATAATAATTATATAAATTATATAATAATAATTATATAATTTATATAAGGTGATTAAATTGAATAAGGATGGAAGGAGATTTTATAAATTGTATTTTGTGTGAAATGAATAAGGATAAAGTAATTATATAAATTATATAATAATGAATTATATAATTTATATAAGGAAAGGTAATGTGAATATTAAAGAAATGAAATTAAACGAGGAAAAATGAATGTTTTAAATTCATTAAAAATTATGTTTATGCATAATGAAATTTTTATGACGTTTATGAAGAATAATATTTTGGAAACGGGAACATGTTAATGTAACATGTTGTGCAAGAAATGAAGTGAAAAATTATGAAAGATAATTTTTGTATGTCATATGAATTATTTTATGATTTTTGAAGGTATTAATTACCTCAAATAATTACATGCATGTCGTTATGCGTGTACAAAATTTATCAAGAAAAGTACCCAAAAGAGGTACTAATATTATTGATAAATCATATTACGATTTTTAGTAAATTAAAATAAATATTTTATATTTGTTATATAAAATATTTATTACACGAAACAATTATGTAATGTATTAAATAAAAAACTTTGCATGGAAATTATCTTGAGTTGGAACATTCGAGAGAGAGAAAGCCGGTTGCGTGGATTAAAGGCGGCGGAAGTGAATTTTTTTAAAATTTGTTAACTTGCTTTTGGCTATAAAAAGAGAAGGAAAAAGAAATGAAAGGAAAAAGAAAGCAAGGAAAAGAAATAAAACAAAACATGAGCAATCCTTCTCTCTTCTTCCACCGCCACCCTCCACCACCGTAGCAACCGCCGGAAAACGCCATGACTGCCAAGAGAGAGGAGGTTTTGGGTGCCAACAAGGAATTTAACAAGCCAAGAAAGGTATAAAATGTAATTATTTGAATTATTTTGTTATTTTTGGTAGTAAAATAATTTTGAGAAAATTAGTAAATAATTAAGTAAATTATTCCAAATAATTTTTGGGTATATATTTATGAATTATATGATTGTTGGAATGATTATGTTGTGAGAATTTGGAACAAAAATTGGATTAAAATGTTGTTGGATGGCTACTGTTTATGCTGCGAAGCTGAAAAAGAAAAAAAAAATGGAGGGCCGCGCATTGCGCGCGGCCATTTTTTTGGCTGAAAACAGGGTAAAACGACGCCGTTTCTGGGGCCGTGAACTTTGGTCGGCCGCGCAATGCGCGGCTGTCTTTTTGGGTCGCCAAACGACGTCGTTTGATGGGCCGGCGAAAGGTGCTGCCGCGCAACGCTTGGCTGAATTTTCAGCCGAAATTACTAATATGCCCTCCGTCTTTTCCAGAAATACCGACCGTGTCCCTAGAGGCACGGAATTTACGGAAATGCCCCTGGACTTTCCGGAAAATGCCGGATGTGTCCTTTTGGGCGCGGAAATTACTAAAATGCCCCCAGATTTAGTTTTTAATGAAATAAATGTTTAAAAATTGTTTAAAAATTATAGAAAATTCTAGAAAAAATCTAAAAATATAGAAATGATGTTTGGGCATTAAATTTAATATTTTTGTGAAAATATTAAATATTGGAGATTAATATTTAAATATTTTAAATATTAATCTATTGAGTTTAAATGTTAGAAAATGATTAAATAAATTTTTCGGACAACCAAAAATGTTAATGTACTATCCGATGAGCCGGGTTGTCCGTAGGGAAGGCATTTGATATTAAGTTAAATTAATATATTAAGAAATGAGGTTAATATAATTAACCATATTAATTAATAATTAACCCAATACCCTAAAATTAAAGGGTCGGGTAGAGTTAATTACGTTATAGATGATATTAATTAATTAAATTAATATCATAAGAAGATAAATAATTATTATTTGATTATACTATGATCATAGGTTGATTGAGAAAGGGTTCTGAGCTAGCAATTAAATTACTGGACGTCAGGCAAGTTCTTCAGTCCCTTAAATGTTAAATGTTGAATATTATGATATGAAATAATTGTTTTAAATGCACACAAATTATGTGCTATGTGATATGTGATTAATGTGACACGAAGGTGTATTTTGTGCAACGATATGAATATATATGAGATATATTGCTCAAGTAGAAGCACGAGCACGTGATGTATGACACACACCAAGCATGATAAGGTATGTGCTATGTGAAGCATAAACTGTTGAACTTGCTGAGCCGTTGTGCTCATTACTTGCTTAATATAAACTTTTGCAGGTTAAGAAATGAATTTCAGGAATATCAGAATATACGGATTTTCACAAAAGGTTGTGAACGTAATTATTAAATGTTTATGTTATGATTTAATGTGATTACAATTGCTAATGTTATATTGATATTTCGAATGTACACATATATGTGGAATTCGGATAAGATGAACAGAGTGGAAATGTGAACTATAATTGTTCAAGAGAGAGAATATTATATGTTTAATTATGAATTATGAAACAAAGAAAATTGTATGGATATGAATGATATTAAACGGTTAATTTATGGATTACGAATGAACGGATATATGTGGAAAGATAATCAACATTAAATTTTAAATGTTGAGCATTATGATAGAAAGAAAAAGTAAAGGTTGCGATCCAGGGACTAGGATCGACAGGTAAGGATTTTAAATATCCAAACGTTTTAACACAATGATTGAATCGAGAAAGAGAAAAAAAAAAAAAAATCATACCAAAAATTTGGTAGTTGATGATTTTAAAATCAGTTAAAGGGATCAAAGAAGGAGAATAAATAGTTATTAACGAATCGAAATTTGGCCGTTAAGGAGATAATGTTTAGTAAATACAGAAATTAAGGTGATAAAGTGGGCCGAATTTCGGGGTCGTTACATGTGAGACCATTATTAATATAATCGTTTGCAAACATCCTAATAACTGTTGTGTAGATTGCATATATCCTACCAATTTATTTATGATTTGGACCGTATAAGATATGTTGAAAGACAATAATCTCTCATCCAACTTTGCATGTAAATTAATTTTCATACATATATATATATATATATATATGATATATATAAAAAAAATATATGTACACAGCACTGTAATGCACGGTCGATTATGACAACGATTTTTTTGAGCTATGGTGACAGTTTAGTTATTTTTAGTTTATGAAAAAACCGTCGTCATAGCTAATCGTGCATTACACTACCGTGTACCTCTATATTCTCCTATATGTGTGTGTATATATATATATATATATATATATATATATAGATGGATAGATATATGCCTATAATTAACCTTCTAAGGTCCTCTAGTAGCCAAGAACAATTACTTTCTCTTCGATCACTCCCTAATATTATGTGATTGTAATCAACAGTTTCTGTTCTTGTCAGATAAAAAACTCTTAAAGCCTTATAAATCTAAACAATAACTCAAAGCCCCAAGAAAGGCCATACAAGAGCAGGATCCCTTTGTTCGCACACAATTGAGTATTGACGGTTCCTCCAAATTATTCCTTACAAAACACAACAAACCCAAGAAAAAGATGCCAAAAAAAAATACAAAATATATTTAGACAGTACGAATTCTACAAGACACATTCCCTTTATCTTTTGTTTCCCTTCTTTAACTACTTTATCTTTAATGGTAGACCAAATGGCAGAGAGAAAATTCATAGAGGGTTAATACTAGATCCTACGGCCCTCAACTTTGCTGACCAGCGGGTAGCTGTGTGGTCATCTTACGCAGTCGTTTCATTTGTTAAATTACATCAAACGACGACTTGCCTGTTGCCCCATCTTGTTGGCCCGGCCTTGGGTTTTGGGATTGAGAAAAAAAAAGGAAAAAGAAAAAAGAAAGCTTCTCAGGGAGAGCTTTTTTCCGTTCAAATTCGATGCTCCTCGGAACGAGGCTGTATATCAAGAAGAAAAAGTAAAGGGCCCTCTTTCTCTCTCAGGACTTTCTCTCTCTATTTTTGCCGCATTATCTTGTTCTTAATGTCATCTAATTTTACTGGGTTTTGTCTCTTTCTTCTTCTTGTTCTTATTTCATAGAGTATGAGAGTGAGCCAATAGAAAGAAGCAACACTGTCTTGGACAAAACCCAGAAACAAGATCACTCGAATAGTGTGCTTTTTGTGATAAACTGAGGGAATTAGAAGAACCCACAAGTTTAATCTGGGATGTTTTGCAAATGTTGAGGTCATTTTGTAATAAACTGCAAGGCGGACCAGTTTTAAAAAGAGTTTAATTTGAGGAAGAATTTCTTTAATGGGGTCATTTTCTTGAAATTTGATAGTTTTGGCTGATTCTGAGGAAAACCCAAGAACTTTGGGAAGGGAAAAAGGGGGAAATAGAAGAAGACCTGCATGAAGAAGTAGTGAAACAATGAGAGATGGGAATTGCAAGAAAAGCAAGGTTTTTGATCTTTTGCCCTCATTTTCCTGGAAAATAGGATGTTGGTATTTTCTCAGAATATAATTTTGATAAAATTTTGTGTTGTTGCTGACCCTAATGTTCTGTTTGCTGAAGCTCTCTTGGTCAAAGTCACTTGTTAGAAAGTGGTTCAATATCAGATGCAAAACTGAGGAATTTCAGGCAGATGAAGATGTTTATGGAGGTGGGTATCTAATTTCCATGCCTGTCTGTTACCTTCTAAATTTTGTTATAAATTTAATATCTGTTCTTTGCTATTGATTTATTAATCTTAAATTGATTTTACTGAGAAAAAAATGACTAATCCCCCCTCCAGTGTAAAGTTCTTGCTATCTAAATGTTTATTAGAAAATAGTATACCGATCCAAATGTAATGGTTAAAGATTCAAATGGTTCATATGTATGCTGTGTGCTAATTTAGCTTTTCAGTGATGCTATCTAGTACAATTACTTTGCTATCCCCTGATCCTGTTGATTCCCTAATTCTATGGTTAAAGATTTAATCTTGTGCAGTAATATGTGAAGCTTGATGCGTCAAATGTTTGTTTTTAGGTGGTAATGTGGAATGGAGGAATAGCTTCTCTGAGAGGGAGCCATGTACAATCAAGAAAAGTAAAACAGGTTTGTTATCGCTGCTTGGTCAATTTGAAAAATGCTTTTGAAGTGTGAACCATCCAATTTCACATTTTTTCACATACTTACCTGTAATCACTTTTATCTCACTTGGATGTACAGAAAAATCAAGCAAGATTTCAGACTGCGTCCGGCGAGGAAGAGCTGATCTTGATCACCCTCAGGTGATAAACGTACAGAACTATAGGTTTGTTTATTTCAAAAATATTCTTCCTTTTCTACAATTTGGTTCTTTGCTGCTAGTTAATTTGTATTAAGTACTGTTTCTTTTTTCTATATTTAATTGGAGCAGCATTTTCTCGGCTACATGGAACGTGGGCGGAAGATCCCCATCAAGCAGTCTGAATCTAGATGATTGGCTTCTTGCCTCACCTCCTGCAGACATTTATGTTCTTGGGTATGATTCATTGATTTGTTAGATTGATCTTCATAATTTCTTTTGCCAAACTCTGTTACTCGCATAACTAAAATAAGAATGCTGTATAACTTACTATTTCAGATTTCAAGAAATAGTTCCTCTTAATGCCGGTAATATTCTGGGAGCTGAAGACAATGGCCCTGCCAAAAAATGGTTAGCTGTAATTCGTAAAACCCTTAACAGTCGTCCTGGAACATGTGGAGGAAATGGGTGCCATACACCTTCTCCAATCCCTGATCCAATTGTTGAATCAGATGCTGATTTTGAGGGTTCAACCAGGCAAAAGAACTCGTCTTTCTTTCATCGTAGATCATTCCAGGCTCCCCACAACTGGAGAAATGACAATGACTATTCGACGCTGCAACCTCGCCTTGATCGAAGATTTAGTGTCTGCGACCGGGTGATGTTTGGTCATAGGCCAAGTGATTATGATCCTAATGTCAGATGGGGTCAAAGACCGAGTGATTATTCTTTGAGTCACAGGCCAAGTGATTTTTCCTCGAGTCAAAGGCCAAGTGATTACTCCTCAAGTCACAGGCCAAGTGATTATTCCTCAGTTCATAGGTCAAGTGACTATTCTTCAGGTCATAGACCCAGTGATTATTCCTGGGGTCAGAGGCCAAGTGACTATTCCAGATGGGGCTCATCAGATGATGATTATGGGCCTGGGGATTCACCTAGCACTGTGTTATTCTCACCAATGTTCAATGGTGGATCAGCACCAATGGAAGATGGATATAGAAAGCCAGGGTACTGCTTAGTTGTAAGCAAGCAAATGGTTGGAGTTTTTCTAACAATATGGGTGAGGAATGATTTAAGAGAGCATATCCGGAACATTAAAGTATCTTGTGTTGGTAGAGGATTGATGGGTTACCTAGGAAATAAGGTATTATTCAATGCAAACAATGGTAGTTTTGATTTCTGTAGTATAAAAACTTACAGTCGAGTGCTTATTTTTGCAGGGGTCCATCTCAGTGAGCATGTTGTTGCATAAAACAAGCTTTTGCTTTGTCTGCAGCCATTTGACCTCAGGACAGAAGGAAGGTGATGAGCTACGGAGGAACTCTGATGTCATGGAGATCCTAAGGAAGACGAGATTTCCACGAGTTCGTGGCATTTGTGATGAGAAATCCTCAGAAACAATCCTTGAACATGAGTAAGACATTTATTCATCTACCACTTAATGACTCTCTCTCTCTCTCTCTTGTTGTTTTGTTTTAAATACAGATTTAGAAATATATTAACTCAATATTATGTTATATAACTGACATTATTGCTACTCTCTCTTTGGTGCTAATGTTGAATCTTGTCACTCTAACATCTTTTTGGAAAATACGACCAGTTACAATTCAAAATTGATATTCTCCAAAATACAAAATCTGACCAATACTCTAATATTTTCCTTTTATTTTGACTTAGTCGAATCATATGGCTCGGGGATTTGAATTATCGAATTGCCCTTTCTTATCGATCAGCCAAGGCACTTGTTGAGATGCAAAACTGGAGAGCTCTATTAGAGAATGACCAGGCAAGACATTTATCTTCTTGCCCAAAGCATTTCATTCTGTTTCCTTTCTTTTAAGATAACATCAGATTGAAGTAGCTTTTTTTTTGGCAGCTACGATTAGAGCAGCGAAGGGGTCGTGTTTTTGAAGGATGGAAGGAAGGAAAGATATACTTCCCACCAACATACAAGTATTCAAATAATTCAGACAGATACACTGGTGAAAATTTGGGCCCAAAGGAAAAACGACGAACACCTGCATGGTAAGAATTCTTTACAAGTACCTAAGTTGACAAACTGAAAATATGCCTGGAGCAACAAATGTGAAGTTTTGTTTAGTAACTTTCCTTTTCGTAAATGGTTCTTCTATTTCTTTATTGGTTGGTGGTGGGAGCGGGTGGGTTATGGATTATGGTAATTCAAGACACTGATCTAGCAGTTCTTTCTATTTTTATGAAGGTGTGATCGAATTTTGTGGTTTGGAGGAGGTCTCCATCAACTGTCTTATGTCCGGGGGGAATCTAGGTTCTCTGATCATAGACCTGTTTACAGCATCTTTTGGGCTGAGGTTGAGTTGGCGAATAACCGGTTGAGGAAAACTACAAGTTGTTCAACCTCTAGGATTGAGGTGGAGGAGTTGTTGCCTTACTCACATGGTTATACTGAACTCTGCTTTTTTTGAAGGATTGAGGAAATTGTCAACACCCCAGCTTTGTGTATGCTCTCTCTCTCTCTCTCATAAACAGACATACACATGCAAACATTGGCTAGTTTATCTTCTGTGCTTTAGCTTTTATATTCTATACTCGATTCTGATTGTGTTTTTATTTACATTTGTGAAGGATTGGACACTTGAGCTCCGGATGCTTTATGAGACGCACTAATTGATTTTGCCAGCTTAGGTAAGCTCGCACTTAATGGAATATGTTATTGCATCTTGCTGGTGATTTCCCATATTTTAAGTGGTTTTGATGAACGTTAACAGCTAATGTACACTGCAGTTTAAGTAAATTGACATCTGTTACTATTTTTATTTTGTACTTGGTTGTTTGAGTACTTGAAAACAAAAGCATTCTTGACAATATTTGTTCTCAGGCTCTAAATGGTAGTCTTGTGACTCACGGATGTTTTAAATCATGAGATTCTTATATAGTACAAGTTTGACAGCCCGTGCGAGGCACAAACTAGGGATAGTTTGAGATAATAGTTTTAATTTTTAATTATGTTATTTTTATTTAAAAAAAATTATACAGTTATTATTTTAATAGATAATATTTTTTTTTTTTGACAATTTTTATATGCCTTCTTTTATTTAGTATCAAATGATTTATACTGATTAACGTGGGAGAAGAATAGTCCATAAGGAAGGAGAGTCGCATGAAGATTTTATTGAAGGAAGAAATGAATAGGTGATATGTGATTTAGGAAAACGAAGAGTTGTGACATAAATAAGAAGAGGTGATGCATTTCACAAAACAAACCTCCACAACTCATTGCTAACTCACCTCGATCTCAGTTTAGTGAGTCATGACTAACTGTCAACTCATTTGAGTCAACTTAACAATCCAAATTAACTCACTCAATTGAGTATTGTGCTTTTAGATATAGGGATTGATTTCATATAAGTAGTTGATTTGTCTCTTGGTTATTCAAAACATGAAGCTCTTAAATATATTCGATGTTACTGATTCCAGAATCTTAATAGGCTATTTGACTAGCTGTCTAGCAATGTCATATAAATTGCATTTTATTTATCTTAGTGAGCAGAACATTTCCGCACTCTTGTTCTCATCTGTTGACTGGTCCCCAGTTGAAAGCTGAAATTTCTTTTGAAGAGGCTCATTGTTGAAGGTCGAAGGAGACTTACCAATGTCCACATACCGAAAAAAGGCAAGTCTCTTACTTTTTTATTGAACTTGTTTGATTCTGCATTTTGGTTCTTTGGTCTAATTCAACTCTTCTGATTTCTTGCAGATACCTGTAACTTGATTGGACCACTAGCTTTCACAGGCTGCGATTGTCAACCTTTTGCAACCATAATTTTTTGGTCAATAACAAATTTGTTGTTTAGACTAACAAAGTACCCACTTTACGGCGTCTTGAAGTTCTCTACGAGTGTTCTCAGGTACTAAAATTAAGCTGAACTAACTAATAAGCACATATTTATCAATGGAGTAAAAACATTGCAACAATGTATTAATTGAAAATATATTTATGTATTGCAGGATGAACTCAACCAATCGAAGATTGCCAACTGGGTAACCGAGGAATAGTTTATTCAAGATTCTTTATTTTGTTAGGGGTCCAAAGACAGCTAACTGGAAGAGAATGATATATTGTCAAAATAATAACTAGGTATGCCCTTTTTGTTTTTAAATGAGGAGAGAAATAAAGAAGTGATGTGTACATACTCATTTCTGAAGTGATAGAGATGTTGGATCTCATAGGCCCTCTTTCTGTTTATGCTTCTGCTAATGATTTACTGAAAAAGTTGGCTCTTGAGTACTCACCTTCTCCACTGTTGGTCTGCTTTTCTTTTTTATTATGTGAGATGAAGAACAAAACTAGAAAAGTAAAAGACAGTTTCACAGGTATGGCAGGTAAATTGGGTGGGGAATGCAGAAACTCATTTCTTTGGGGGAGAGATGTCACATTTGTTGTTTCTGCTGGACTTAATATCACATTTAGAACTTTTTGCATGCCAGGGGACACATGGCTGGGAATTGCAGTCAAATGTGCTTTTGGATCCTTTGATTAAAGTGACAGTACTACTGGCATTCCAGAGTCTGTTGTGATGCATCAAATTTAGCAGCGGAATTTGGAATATTTGCATGTTGTAAATATATTCCAATGAAGAAATGAAGGGTAGGCAATTGTCCATTGGATGCAGATAGTAGAAGGATCCTTTTACTTGCTGGAAAAATAGTCTCCCAGTCTATTTACTTGCTTCCCTTCTCTTTTTGACTGTCCCAAAACCAAGTTCTGGTTTTCAGTGGGAGACATCTGTTTGGGACCATAATTTTGAGACTTATCATTAAATTTTAACAATTTTTGGGTCTTTGGTAAAACGAATATAAAACAAAATGAACATGCGAAATGGAGAGAATATTAGCAAGTTTGCACATATTGACTACCATAAGAATTTATATTTCTACGAGTGCTAGTTTCATGAGAAATTTTTTCTCCAGCTTCGATTTTACTTATTATTCATGTGACAAGTGAGAACGGCTTCATAAAAACAAATATATTTTTTCTTGTAAAGCAAAATTAATATTTTTAATTGTAGATATATTATGCAACTCTATGGTGAGAGATTATTTAGTAGTATTAGGATAAATTCACGTAGTATTTTAGACTAATGAATTTTTTTTATTTCAATAGGTTTAAGAGATTTTATTAGTTCGAGACGTTTTTTCAGGACCATTGAATAATATGGTGCACCGCCAAGTTAGGTTTCGAGTCCTTTTCTGGGATAAATAGACAAGGCAGCTAATGCCGAGCTAACTCAGACGGTCTATTTCATTTAACTTGACCTAGTTTCCAAAATGTACGCATTATTTGTAAAAATCAACGGTTAATATATTGTACACCCGAATTTCATAATTATAAAAATAAAATTACACTTCATTTGTTCCGTAAAAAATAATTTTATTTAATTTTAGGAGTTATTATTTGTATACGATAAATTAATTATTTTTACAATACCTCAATCGTATAAATGTAAATTTTATTTATTATTTATGTAAGATTAATTTTGTAAAACTATCAATTTTTTTGGTGAATCATTTCTCTTAATTTTTTTTCATGTCAAATTGTTAAATCCTAAAATTGCACTTAATTTTTTTTCTTGTCAAATTATTAAATTCTAAAATTTAAAGTTAATGTGAATTTATTTAATTTTAATTAAAATAACAATTTATATATCAAATTATAAAAAAACTCTTTTTGCGGAGAATAATTAAAAAGAAGTCGCAGAAACAATATAAACTTCAAGCATAAGGCCATCTCCAGCAGATGGACTATATTATGGACTATATTTAGTTCATATGACATCATCAAATGTCCTTTAGTCTTCCACCATTCCAGCAGATGGACTATCCCATGGACTATAATATAAAAAGATTAAAATAATTAATAAATTTAATAAAACTCTTATCATCTTTCTACTTTTCTATTTAAATACTATTATATTTATAGTCCATGGACTATCCAATTTCTAGATATAGTCTTTTGAGGATTTTAAATATAGTCTTGGACTAAATTTAGTCCATTTGCTGGAGGAGAAAAAGGAATCCTAAACTATATTTAGTTTAAGAATTCAATAAAAATTATTGCCGGAGATGCTCTAAGATTGACATCTATCTCTCTCCTGCTCCCGGTGCTCTTTTTCTGAACCTCTTGTGATGATTTGACTGGAAAAAGTTTGTCTCCTTGATTATCTTACACATCTCCAGTCTCCACTGTTATTTGCCTTTTCTTCTGTTCATCTTTTTTTATTTTATTTTTATTTTTCTTTGATTCTTTTATTTTAGCTGGGGGAACAAACTTTAAAGTGCAGTAATACTATTTGAGTTACAGATCTTACAAGAATATAGAGGGCCCGAAGGTTATTTCAGGTTGAAGAAATCACTATTTCTACTTTCTGAATCGCTGCAAAACAAAAGATGTGATGGGACTTGGTATAATTATTCATCAACTAGCCCACAATTTTTATTTATTTTTTATTTTGGCAAACTAAAAATAATATTTAGGTCAATATATTTATCACACATCTACTATTCAACATCTTAACCCCTCCATGACATAACTGACAAAGATGTGTTACTCCAATCAAAGGAATGAATGCCCGTAAAAACAAAAAGTGGGCGATGATAGACTGATGGATAAAATTGTTTGGAAAATGATTTATATATCAATAAAGTTCATGATAAATTTGAATTATGATTAATGTGATACTATAATCGATAAATTAAATAAAATAATAATGTATGAATCTTTTTTTATTTCTTTATAATTCTTACTCCACATATATTTATTCCTTGTCTGTGAGTTTTATTTTTGAAAAAAGGGAAAAGATGGAAAAAAAAAGTTCTTTTCAAAACAATCGGAAGAAATAATTTTTTCTTCTCCACTTGTCTCTGAAACTAAACTTACAAACACAGCTTTAATATCGACATAAAATTTTCATCCTATATAACAATACTTCAATTCGATTTTTAATTGTTCTTTCACCTCAAAAACTGGAAAGCAATAAGGATAGACTGATGGTCAAGACAAATATAGTAGTATGTACACTAAAAATTGTGCACCTATAGAGAGATTAAAGTATGTGAATCTTACTATTTAAATTAGCGATAATGATTCTAAATTGGACTTATGTGCTACATCTGTTTCTTAAAAATCGGTTTAATTTGACTTTTATAGTCCAATTGATTAATTTTAAAATTAAAAATTAAGCATATTTATTTATACTTTTAAACTTATAAAAATTAGAGGTGACACTAACTTTGATATAATTTCTTATGGTTATAGTTTTTTTTATATTTATATTTACAAAAAAATAATATAAATTTCGATTACAAAATTGATCAATTTGATTAAAAAAATCAAACTAAACTAATTTTTGCCGGATAAAGGGAGTTCTATTTTTTTTTATATTAGTGCAGAACAGTTAATGCTCAGTTAATACACACGTAAAAAAAAAATCAAATATTAGTTTAATAATAATGTTGAAAAATTATTTTAGACAATAAACAATTTGATAAATAAATTGTTTATCAAGGATCGAGGAATTGTGTGTTCTATGCCTTATACTCAAGGACTTCTTGTAACATAGATCGATTGGTACAATCATACTAGTAACACAAGTACATTTTTCAATAACACATAACTAAAAAAATGTTTTTAACTACCACAATTTTAGTAACACGAGATCGAAAATTATTTATAGAAACTATAATTATACTACTCTTATCTTACAAAACCTCCTAGTGATACGCTCGATGGGTATTTTAGTCATAATCATTTGATAAAACTTTGAAGAGAGTTGTTCTGTTGATGAAGTGTTGTTGTCTTTTTCTGATCTTGATGTGATTATTTATGATATTTCCACTTCTTGATAAATTGTACAACTCTCACGTTTATGACCTCTTTAACTTCTATAATTGCTGGTAGTAAGAATTAAAATTTTTAGCGCCTGTTCGACAACTACTTATAAGTTAGTCAACCTAACTTATAAGTAATTAAGTTAAAAAAGCTATTCGAGAACGATTTTTTTTTTTTACTTATAAATTAAAAAAAAAGTCAAAAGAATAAGTTATTGTTACTTAAAAAAATTGACTTATAAGTCATTTTTTTAAAGTCAGTTAACCATTATGAAATGACAGAAATGCCCTCTTCTCTTTTTCTAATGTTCTTTTTACTAAATGATATTTTACTAATGTTTATATTTTACTTAACTTATAAGTCATTATTAGCCGAACACATCCACAACAAGTATTTATAATTCTCGACTTATAAGTAAAAGTGATACCGAATACTTTTACTCATAAATATACTAAAATTTTAACTTGTAAATCTACTAAAATTTTAATTTTAAGTAAAAAAAAAGAGTCATTCCTGAACGGCCCCTTAACTACTTCAATTCTCACATATTTCAATTTAGCTTGCCACATTCCGTTATAGTATTGGCCTTGTAATAAGGTTCATGAAACCCTTAACAAATATATTTGACTCCTATTAATTTAAGGGTAATTATGTCATCTCCTTTTATAATTATATTTTATCGATAATCTGTTAAATATATGCACTCAACACATGCTCTTTTTATTTAATATGATAAATGATATATTTATCGTATTAAATAAGTCCGTTTTTATTTTGGTGCGATTAAAATTGAAATTTAAAAACACATAGTTGTGTAACTCCCACTATTTCTTCTAAACCGTTTCAGCATTTGGAAAAGCGAAGGATCCGTTGTTTATAAATTAAGCCCTAATTTTATTATTCCGTCACGTTCTCTAGTTTTCTTTCCCAAATCTTCATATCTCCTAAATTAACTATGGGCCTTTTAGCGACAATCAGAGATCTATCCTCAGGTAAACCTGACGATGGTCATACCTAACGGGCAACCTCTGGTTTATAGGCTTGGCCTTTTCTTCAAAGATGAATT
The DNA here is from genome assembly GCA_947179155.2 of Hedera helix. Classification (NCBI taxonomy): domain Eukaryota; kingdom Viridiplantae; phylum Streptophyta; class Magnoliopsida; order Apiales; family Araliaceae; genus Hedera; species Hedera helix. Next base: position 32,609,202 of record OX359281.1, read on the forward strand.
GCCACCTCTATTTGCTCAAGAATTTTCTATGTATAAGGATATGCCGCTACTAATAAAAGGAGACAAATTATCATGGAAAGGCTGGTTTGAAAACAGAAGCTTAAGATATTGGCCCACTTCTTCATCATCAAGGATTGAATGGGTAGCTCGGATGGAACCCCACTTTGCCAATCAGTGCCGAAAGGTTGGGATATATAAATGTGTTAAAACTTTTCACCTTCAATTTTGTGTCGGATAAAAATGTTTTAGCAGTGTTTTTTCACTTATTGGAGTGTGGTTCCAATTCGTTCTTCTTAGTCTTGGTCCAATGTCCAATTACGATATTGGATGTTTCGAGACTCTTAGGTCTATTCCCATATGATGTAGAGGTATCTACTGTTATGGAGAAACTTGCACCTGTCGATGAGGTCGATAGGTGGTTTAGAGAGGAGAACAACAACCTCTCCTATACTAATTGTATTAGCCTCTGTAAGAGTACCTCGCGAGGTAAGGCTGACCCAGATACTATTGAGCATGCAGGATGTTTCTACTCCACAAAAATAATAAAAGTGAACGTGACACTTTTTACGGAACGATGAGGGAATATATATACCTGAGACAAATACAAGCAAGAGCATAACGAAGGAAGCAAAGAACTAGGTGATCTTCATCCTCACTGAGCTGAATATACACAGAAATGCTAGTTAGGCAAACGATCTAAGGACTGCCGATCTTAATTTGTGTTCCAGAGCTGCTAAGCTATTTATATCCGGAAATTAACTCTACGTTAATTATTAATTTGTGTCTACGGACTTTGAACTTAATTAATTTGTGTTTCTGTATTATCTCTACAATAAATATTAGTTTTTTAATTTTTTTTTTAATCTTCTTTAATGAATTTTTAAATAATATTATTGGGATTTATATCCAATTTGATCAATCGAACAAAATATTAATTATATTTCATAATTTTTATATTTTATCCTAAAACGTCAATTAAAAAAGAATAGATGGAGTATTTTCTTTTAACAATAAATTCTTGAAATGCGTTTGATACAATTAAGTTTTGGTAATCTTGCAAAGAGTCCTGCTATGCATTACGCTAATTTGTGCTAAATTATAATTGTGAAAAATATTAATACATGATAAGATTGGTTAGATTTATAAGAGGATCCCACTTATTACACATTTACCCAAAAGTGTTACCACTAATAATTATCCACGCAACTTAACCGACAATCAAAAAAGTCGACCTAAAACATTCCCAATATATACTCTATCTGATTTAAATTATAAGAACAATATTAATTTTTTTAAAGTTCATTTCAAGTATTTTCAAACTCAAAATTGAGATGAATTTATTTAATTTAAGTCAATACAATTATAAATATCATAAACTACTTCAAAAGTAACACTAATTATAACATTTATTATTTTAAAAATATAAATAAATTAAATTTAAAAAAAAATAATATTAATCTTATAATTCGGAACGGATGGAGTAGTATTTTCCTCTTGCAAATGTTCATCGATCAGGCTACAGCATTATACTCGACCATTGTCAGATCCATTGAGAATATGGCTTTATTTATCATTTAATCAATTGGCCGCTTGATTTAAAAGTCCATGTTGCTGCAGTTTTTGTAACAAGAAATTGATGAATTAGCTATTAGTAATTGAATTAACAATTCTTTAAGCTTTGTTCATTTCTTTTCTTTTTCTTTATATGAAAAAATGATTCCCGCTTTCTTTCCAGAAATTTTGAATTTTTTGTCGGTTGGATAAATTTAAACATATGACTTTACATAATATTAAAAAAAGATTTATCCCTAGACTATTACTTTTGATATTTGTAACTTAAACCTTTTTTTTCCCTACATTAACATCACCTGATATTTATTATAGATCTTCGACGCTTTATGATCTAGCACCTAAATTAGAGATGGAGGTAGTAGCTAAATTAGAGATAGAGCTGGTAATTAAATTAGAGATAAAAGAGTGTGAGTTGGACAAGGAGGGAGAGAAAGATTGTTAATGGGTTTGGAGGGACTAGCTCGAAAGGAATTAATGAAAATATCATTTCTTTTATTGAATTAAATAAGACAAATAAATTAATTAAAGGGATACCATAACTATTAATAGTAAGTAGCTAAATGTTTTACAACCTTTCCAAAAAAGAAGAAGAAGAGAATATCGATAAATGAATTCAATTATAAAAACACTCCTTTCTTTTTAAATTAAAATTTAAAATTTGAGAATATATATTTTTAATAAACAGAAAAATAAATAGAATTGCTCAATTTTTTAACACGAGCAACGAAAAGAAAGTTGTTATAATAACCCTACATCTTCACCGATTAATTTAAATCTAACATTCTCCACGGAGAGATCATAAAGTTGAAAACCCATTTCGTAGAATTAGAAAATCTCAAACTAGAAGAAGAAAATTCCATAAATTGAAAAAAAAAATTCAAATTAGGAGAAATAAAATTCCATAACCCCATAAATGGGGAAAATAAAAACAATTAAACTTTGTCTCAGGATAAAAGTCATCTGTTAATTTTTGTGATCAATTTGATTGTTTTTAAAATTAATAATTATATATATATATATAATTATATATATCTTGAAAAGACAAATATTGATATTAGTACTAAATTATATATAATTTATAATCTTTATAAGTTTTTTGTACATATTTAAAAAAATAATAAAATTTATTGATTTAAAAAATAATTAAATTAACTAAAAAAGTCAATGGCACGGATGGAGCATAACATATGAAGGTCATTTATATGAATGTATTTGTTAAAAGTTGTGCACTTTGTACCGTAAAAGCAAGTAAAACTGAAAAACTAATCTTAAGTTTACCGTTTGGTGGTATTTTTTTTTTTTTTGTTACAAACAAGTCTATATATATAATATTAAAATTTAAAATTAAATATTCTATTTTTTTAATTATTAAAAAATAAAGTATAACACAAATTTTAATATCATATTTTATTTTTTAATAATTAAAATAAATATAATATTTAAATATTGTGTACTTAAATTTATTTTTTTGTTAACCGTAATGCGCACTCGATGCATAAGTATTTAACATAGATTTGAAATTGAACTCCGAACCTCTAGCTCTAATATAAAAAGGGCATTACCACCCGAGCAAACAGATAGTGACTTGCAGTTTACTAAGGAGTGTGGTTTTTTAAATATTTTGGTGGAGAGCGACAATATTATGGTGATTGGGAAATTATCGAAAGCCAATTTGGATAACATGTATCTTGCTTCTGTTCTTGAAGATTGTCGGACATTGACTGGTGGATTTGAGGTTGTCTTTTTTTCATGTTTGTAGGGAAGAAAATAGAGTTACTCATGTTCCTATGTTTTGGTTTGAAGATATTCACTGTAGTGTTATGTCTCTTTGTGCTTATGATATTATGAATTAGTAATATTTTCCAGTCTTCGGACTGTTTCAAAAAAATAAAAATATTTCGCATGTTATAATATGGGACTGTAATATTATATTGTATGAGTGAAAAATTAAAATCACCCTTATTTGAATTTGTCTACATTGATAATATATTAATTATTAAAGGAGATGATATCTTCACTGATAGAATTTATTATCAAAATATTGCACAATGAAACAAAAATTAGATGAATAATGAAAAAATATGAACCCACGATATACTCAGGTTCATTAATTTGGTTAGTCCTACTTGTTTAATGTATTTATTAAATGTCTTATACGCCCTACGATGATCCACACACCAAATAATATTTTATACTAATAAATTAATTTTTTTTAACTGTTATAACATGAGTTTAAACTCAATACATTAGTAAAACTCAATACCGAACTACTAATAAATCTCCAAACCTAATTACACCTTGCGCTTGGCTTCTAGGGCGCTACTCCCTTACAACTCCCGTCAGCTCGCTGGTGAATTGAGTAGCTACTCGGAACTTACCGGTGAACTAGACAGCCACTCGCTTATTGGAGAACGAGACCCTAATTATCTTTTTGTAGTAACCATTAGTGGAGTTGACAAAAATATGAGTTAATCTCAAGATGCACTTTAAATTTTTCCATCTATTCATTATTGTAAAATGAATTATCATTTTAATTTTTCAATAAATGATTGATATTATTAAAATAAAAATAACTTTCATAGAGCTAAAAGTGTCGCATCCAATGTTAAATAGCAATAACGTTGCTAAATATTAGTTTTGTTCTGACCATATTAACAATTTTAAAATAAATTATAAATAAAAAATTTAAAGTGCATTTATCACTTTCTCTTATTAATTACGTCTAAACTTACTGATCCACAACGCATCACTCTACGAGTAATTAAATTAGAGATACAGTGTGAGTTGGATAAGAGATGGAGCGAAAGACCATTAATTGATCCGGAGGAAATAGTAAGGATATTAATGGAGAATTTATGTCTCTGTATCTCTCAAAATTTAACATTTAAGATGGTCTGACAAATATTAATTAATTACATGCATGCAGAGGACAAAATTTTGAGATATGTAATTAATACATAGGGGAAATCTTATACAGAGAGAGAGAGAGAGATCTAGTAGTTGTTAACATTTATAAAAAGGATTATTTTTTACTTGCATTTCCATATTTCATTTTTTGTGTAGTGGTGTGTAAGGAGAATGAGCCAGATAAGTGCTTCCATTCTTCTGGTCATTTTCTTGTGCATCTCAGGTATGCAACAATAATATAAACTGCGAAAAATGTGTCAATTTAGCATATATATATATATATATCACTTGATATTTTCGGCCAATGTATTGTCTTCTATATGCACTCATCATTTGCAGATTTCTTTTAGTTTTCTTCTTCTTTCTTTACAGAGCTCGATTGCGGTCCTTTTCCCCTAAATTTTATGATTTAGGAAAAATAAAAAAGGATGGAGATTCTTTGATTGTGTTTTCTGTGTGTATTCACGAGACAAGTCCTCTTCCTTTTGCTTAAGAAGTCCACCTCCAGACTCTTTTTTAATTGTAGAAAAATTCACTATATCCTTGAGGCCTTCTTTGATGATATACTACTACTACATGGGAGAAATACTGGTCCAACTTTAGAGCGATGAGATAATGCTACTTTGTTGGCTGCCTTTTAAAATCTAATTATTATTCTTAAATAAAAACTAAAATATTACATTTAGATTCGCTTTTTATTTATATGTGTAACAACTTGTGAAATTAACAATTTTACTGATGAAAATATCAATTTTATTTATTTTTTAGTATAATTATAGAGATTTTTATTTTAATATAGTCGAATACTGAAGTACATTTATCCCATAACAGATAAATATCTCTTATATGCATATTAAGATTTGCAATAAATGCACCCAAACGTTTGTAATTTTGAAAAAAAATTAACGACAAATGTTTTAAATTTATTTTTTAATATCCCTTGTAATTTATTATTTGTGTATCAATTAATATATGATTTTGTGGGTTTTGTTGTTTTGTTCAGTAAAAACAATCGTGATTGAGGTAGATGGGTGCGTACTAGACACCATAGGAGGCGGCTGCCCCGATCAAAAAGCTTGTTTGGAAACTTGTAGACCGTGCTTCCGAGGTGTGGGAAATATTGAAGCAGCTTGTGTAGCTCCCGGCGGAGGAATTCTTTGGTGGCGATGCCGCTGTGCATTTTACAATGGTGCTCCCTGCCCACCTGAAGGTCTTCCGGGATGTCCGAAACCACCTGCCCTTGGTCCTCGCAACCTTGATGTTTATGAATTACCTCCAATTTATCCACCTGCACCTTAATTAGTCGTCACTGGATAAAATTTTAACAAGAACGTACTAGCGTTCAGAAATGTTATCATGCGAATTGTTTTAGTTTTAATCAATCAAGTGTCTGATTTTAATAGTTTGATTATCGTTTCTTAAAAATAAAATTAATATTTCTTCCATTTTAAATTATAAAATTAATATTAATTTTAAATTTAAAATTAACACGATTCATTTAAATTTTAAAAATAATAAATATTACAACTAGTAGTACTTTTTAGGTAATTTATGATATTCATAATTATATTAACATAAACTATATGCATTTGTTATGTTAATTTTAAGTTTGAAAATATTTAAAATTGACTTTTGAAAAGTCAATATTGATCTTATAATTCGGAATGAAGAGAGTACTATTTTTGTTGTCAAAATAATGTAATTTTTTTTACCTAAATTATAATGATGTAGCTAAGGACTCTTTTTTAGAGATTGATCAATTTATATCTTTATGTTTTTACTTAAAAGTATTTTTAGTGTTAATAATGTTTTAATGCCTATTTTGTTGTTACATTTTGTATAGTTAATCGTATATTTGGTTCAGTGCTTAATTTGTCATTATTAAACTAACTCAAATTATTTAGTATCCGCAGTAATTCACGATACTATAATTAATTTTGTTGTGAATTGTATTTATGTATAATTTCCATTGTGTACAATTTGATACGTACAACTTACAAAATCGTTAAACATATATTTTGTCTAAAATTGTTGAGTTCCCCTATTTGTATGAAATTTCCAACACGTTGAAGTGGGTTTCATAAACCTCAATTGCATAATGTTAGCTAATCAAATATTCTCTCTGTTTCAAAATAAAAGTCTTGATAATTTTTTTACGTATATCTAAAAAGAGAATAAAATGATAAAATTATCCGTATTTAAATTTTTATTTAATTACACAATTTTTTGAATTAATGATACTCCATAAATATACATAGAGAATATAAATATGATAATTAATATTAAAAATATAATAGACAAATTATTATAAAAAAATAAATTATTTAAGATAAATAAATATTTAATTTGAAACTATTTAAAATAATAATAAAGAATTTTTATCTTGGAACAGAGATAATATAATTTTGTTATGTTTTCTATACCAACCAGAAATGATTTTTTGTAATTCGAAACAAATATCCTAAAATGACAATTCTAAGAGACACTAACAAAATAAGTATCAATGAGTAATTAACGAAATGCATATATTTGTATTGTATTGGTTTATGTACTGAAATTCAATAAATAATATCGGTAACATTCATTTATATCAGTATAATATTACTTTTGACTGAATTTAATTACTGAATATTTCAAGTCATATTTTTGAATTATATATTTTTAAAGTATTGTGTTTGAATATTATATATTTATATTTATTTTTTTCAGTCGATAAATGTGATATCAAAGACAGATATAATTCGATTTTTTTTAAATATTTGTCCCGTCAATATGTAATTTTTTCGCATACTTGATTCATCACTAAAAACAATATCTTATAAGTTATACCCGACCGAACACGCCAGTATTAACACCTGAATACATTTTTCTATTTTATGCAGTTATTTTTTATTCAAAAAAGTAATATACAATATTTTGAATTACAAATGTTAGGAGGTGAAATTGACATGCCTACCCTTGAATCAAGGGTGCAAATGTAATTTAGTAACTTTTCTCATTCGGTCCTCTTTTCTTCTAGTTCTCCAAGAGCCTGTTCGGGACCAACTTATAAGTTGGTCAATCCAATTTATAAGTTGGTTTGCTAAAAATACCGTTCGGAAATAACTTTAAAAATAACTTATAAGTCGAAAAAAAAGTTAGAAAAAATAAGCAAGTTTTAGTTACTTAAAAAAAATGACTTATAAGTCATTTTTTTTAAGTTGGTCAATTGCAGTGAAATGACAAAACTGCCCCTCCTTGTTTTTTTAACATTCTTCCTACTAAAGGACATTTTAATAATTTTTACATTTTATTTAACTTATAAGTCATTATTACCCGAACACATTCATAATTATTACTTATAATTTCCGACTTATAAGTAAAAATGATGGCGAACACTTTTATTAAATTTAACTTATAAATCTATTTAAATTTTAACTTATAAATCTATTCAAATTTTAACTTTAAATCAAAAAAAAATAAAAGTCATTCCCGAACTGGCCCATGACAGTTCTATAATAAGGCAAAATTTTTCCCAATGGAACTGGAATCAATCAAGCCCGCAGTAACAAGCAAACACAGAGAAGAACAGTGAGAGAGATCTGAAGAAGAAAAATCAAGAGAATGGAGTGCGTGTTTGGTCTGGTTGGGAAGGATTTCGCGCTGGTTGTCGCCGATTCGTCGGCGGTACACAGTATACTGGTTCACAAATCCGATGAGGACAAAATCATGCTTCTCGATTCTCACAAGCTCATGGGCGCTAGTGGCGAAGCCGGTGACAGGTACTTATACCGTCTATCTCTCTCCCTGTCTATTGTACATTTGCTAGCTTTAGATTTGTGTATTTACTATAAATTTGTAATCTTGGTGTTGAAAATGGATATTTTCGCAGAGCTCAGTTCACCGAGTTTATTCAAAAGAACGTGGCATTGTATCAGTTCCGCAACGGCATACCATTGACTACTGCTGCTGCCGCTAATTTCACTCGTGGGGAGCTGGCAACTGCCTTGCGCAAGGTAAAACTTTTTAGGGTTTGGTTGGATTTCTGGTTCTAGGGGTTAGAATTTCCATCCCAAATTTTGGGGTTTCAGTTCTGACTCGGTTGTTTTTACTTGTATTACCATTGAGGAACCTATAGTATTACATTTTAATCCTAGGGCTTAGGGCGGAACTATGGAAAACAAGGGGTAACTTGCCTTCACTGTCGTGTCTGTGCCGACATTGTTGGGGTTAGACTAGAACCTATAACCGAGCACAGTAAAGAGAGAGGCGTTACCATTGGAGTATGACCTTTGTTCTGTATTACCAGGGTTTAAGTTTGCTCTCTTGTTTTTAATCAAGGTGGTAGTATTATTTATAAGAAATTGGTTGAGCTATCTAGGAAAGTCCGATCTCATTAGATGTTTTATGTAAGTTATAATACTTTGTGTTGTACATTTTACTATCTATTATGAATTACCACTTAAGTTACATGGACTTGAATGGAGTGTTTGGTTGGACACGGATACTTTGAAGAATCCGACAGTTGCCAATTTTTCACAATAAAATGAAGTGTCCAACACCTATACCTTTTGCAAGGGTTCTACATTTTATCTGTGCGTCTATGCTTTGTTCAGGTTCTTTCAGGGAGATGCTTTAAAAAGGAAAATGGAAAAGTTCTTCAGCATATCATTTAACCTTTACCTTTCTACACTATCATTTCACCTTAAAATTGTTTGTTGCTAGATAAATAGATTTCAGCAATAGTAGAGAACTTATGTTGAAGGAGTCTGGAAATTTATTACCTGTTCAACAAACGTGGGAAAGATTTCGGAATTGAGATCCTTGAACCTATTCACAGTATTTTAGTTCTGACTTTGAAGTCCATGGGGGTATGAGTTTGACCTTATATTTGTTATGGTTGCTTTTAATAGATTCAAACATTTTGATGGATCTATATATGTGAAAGTTGCAGCATTAGCTGTTGTGATGCACGAAGTTACGGTTTTGTCAGGTTTATTAAATCTCCTGACATGTGCCAAACTGTGTGGTGTGAATCATGAGACGGTTGGTTCCACAAATTTTGCTGCTCATAAATTGGTCAGATTAAAATACTTCCACTGGAAATCTTACATATTTTTATTTTAAATAAAACGTTATTTGCTAATTGCTAGATATTTGCATGCATCTTAGTCCTGTACAGTCTCTTATCTTTTGGTAAAAGCCTCATCTTTGATGAACATATTGATAGTGTTTATCATCGGACTTTTTGAAATATGAATTGTCTGAACTGTGGTTGTTTGATTCAGAGTCCATACATGGTGAATATTGTCCTTGCCGGCTACGACAAAGAAACAGGCCCTTCTCTATTTTTCATTGATTACATTGCTACTCTTCACAAAGTAGACAAGGCAGCCTTTGGATACGGTGCATACTTCTCCCTTGCCATGATGGACCGTCTTTACAGAAGTGATATGTCAGTTGAGGAAGCCGTCAATCTCGTAGACAAGTGCATATTGGAGATAAGGTCAAGATTGGTGGTGGCACCACCAAAGTTTGTCATCAAGATTGTGGACAAAGACGGAGCACGGACATATGCTTGGCGTGAGACTGTTAAGGAATCCCCTGCAGCTTCGGCGGTCTGATTTGTTTTTTCCTTTCAAATCTGCACGAGTCACCTTAGATGTGATATATGCTTCTTGTTCGGATTGGTGATATGTCATAATTGCTACAATGGTTAAGATTATCCGTTAATGAGTTTAAAACTTGAAAGAGAGAACCCCCTCTACCTCTTTTCTTCTCTCCTATCAACTTTTCTTGTCCGTATCTCCTCTATTACTGAATTTTCCTTTTCATGAGAAAATGAGACGAGAATCTGAATTAGATGCTTTGTTCTTTTTTATAAACTACTATGAGACTGTAACTTCTGATTGAATGCTTTATAGAAAGAGGACTGCTTGGTGATCTTGCCATTATTTTGCTTAATTTTTTTTTTTTTGGGGGGGGGGGGGGGGGGGGGGGGGTGCTTGTTGTGCAGGCTGATTCTGCTTAACACTTGGCATCTGTTAGTCTTTGCTGTCAAAACAGTTTGTGTATGCATAATTAAGGAGCTTTTGGGAACAGCTTAATAGAAGGGTGTTCATATATAATGCTGAATGATTAGCTTTGCACAGCAGAGGAGGGTGACCATTGCCTGAAGCAACTCTCCTCTCCATCTCTATTTTAGAACAATTTTTATTTTCAAATTAACAACTTTGTACAGCTTCATACTTCAATCCGAGCCTACGCAACCTAAACTGTCTTGCCATTAATTCCTTTCAATTCAGATTGCTTTACATTGGCGAAAGCTTGAAGAATATAACAGGTAGAATATATTCTGCTTACTGCAATTTATGCAACAGGATTACAACTACTGAAAAATGAAGAATACTCCTACTCGAGCACACGTTGTATGTAATCTCCTCAGGACCTAAAAAAAAGACGAACTTTGACCCTCGGTTCAAATTCCTTTATATTGACGTCAATAAACTGTGCATGTCTTTTTTCGTTTATTTTATTAAAAACATTTATTTCATTTTATTAGTAAAAAATTCCGTTGTGTTATCGTAAAATGATAAAAACATTCTTAATAAAATAAAAGAAAAAACGACCAATTTTTTATCATTCAATGTTGAGTAATTACCAATCAATACTAATGTACTCCATATTCAACACTAAAGTAAAAGAGCCTATTAATAAGGTGAATTATTTTTATTTTTAAAATCTGAGAGAAAATAATGAGCATTTGGAATCTCCTAAATGGATCCTATGTTTTCAGCCCAACCCTTTTCTAAATTTCTGGGCCGAAAAAGAGTTTTAGCGGTTGATGATGCAATACCATGCCCAATTGTTTTATTCAGTCGCACCTTTCTTCTTTGGCTACAAATACTTTTCAAAATCTGTATATTCCAAGAAAATATGTATATACATTAATATTTTGAAATTTGGTCTGGATCGATCGGTTAGACTAGTTAAATCGGGATCCGATTTATTTTTATGTCCGATTTGAATCGGTACAACTAATTTGATCAAAAATCAGTTGACCGCTGATTTGACCGGTAGTTCAACAGGTAAAATCGATTAGTTGACCGAATTGAGTTGATTTTAAAGTTTTTTTTTTTTATAATTTTTTTAACAATATTATAATATAATTTAACTATATTTTATTTTATAAAAAATTATATATTTTAAATTTTTATTAATTATTAATAATATATATTATTGATTTAATAATATTTTAACCATTAATTAAATCAATAATTTATTCATCTAATACTTATTTTTAGTTCGATATCCGATCCCATGTTGAAAACATTGTTTTAAATATGGAAAGTTAATCAAAACCTTTTCTTTAATTGCATTCAATTGTATAAATATATTTATATCTATATCCTGGCTTTTCATTCTCATTTTTAGGTGTAATCTAAATTCTAAAATATCTAGGATCACATCATCCAATTTTGTTAAAACGAGAGATTAGGGTTTTTCTTAGTCTACGTCAAACCCTATTCGTGCCCGATTCTCTCTCTCAGATTTTGGATTCTGGAGCTTTAATTACAGGCGGGTCTCACTTTCTCTCTCTGAATCACTTGTTTTGCTTCAATCCCTGTGTTTTTTTCTGTTTATGTGCTTGTGTTTTGTGTGTACTTGAAGAAGCTCATGTGGGTTTTCTTTTTCTGCATTGATTTATTTGCTGATGTTTGATTGATCTTAAGGAATATGCCAATGTGGAAAATGAAAGCTTGTATTGATCTGTTGGTGGAAAATTTTGAAAAAGTTTACTTTTTTTAATAAAGTAAAATTCTGATGTAGTAAATTTCCCCCATGTAATTTGGCAACTTTCATTTGATGAAGATAATATCCTTACCAGCCAAACCCAAGTTGTTTCTTGATATCTATAATTTGGAATGGTAATTTGTTGATATTTGTCCTTGAGTTAATTTTCGTTTGCTTTTAAGGAGCCAGATATGCAATCTTTCTTATAAAAGATTAAATGGATATTCACCATCTTTTAATAACTGAAAAATGGTTCAATTCATTTATTTTCCTTTTTTATTTTTTCCTTTGCTTTTTCAGTTTAAAAAACTGGCACACTTATAAACCCAAACTTTCTGCTTCATAAAAGCTTACAGCCATAGTAAATGAAGAAGAGTTTTTTCAATCAATTTATGGTTTTGTTAAGGCTAAGTATCACAAGGGAAAAGGTATGTTTTCATTGTGTACAAGTATGCGTGGATATTGTTTGTTCAATAATGTAGCAAATTACAGTGCTTTTGGCATGAAGAGTCGCTATCAATAATGGATTAGTGTGAGTTTTGTCCATGGTTACCAAGAATGCTAATCAAATGGGTACTCGAAACGAAATCGGGTACCCAGTATGAGGAACGCATGGCAATACAAGTTCCTTGGTAACTATGGTTTTGTCAACAATAAATTGGCGCCCATAAGATGTATTATTGAAGTTCCGTTCGGTGCTCTTCGAAGCGTTTTTTCATTTATAACTGAACCCGTTGACAAATTTTAGCATCGAATAGACAAAGGATCAGTCCAACCATCAATAAATGCTTTAATAACTGTGTACGTCATGCATAAATGCTTTAATAACTGTGTATGTCAAAGTTGCATGTGCTTTAGTTATTGTAAACACACAGGTTCACATGCACGTATAAGTAATTTTATATTTGCAATTGCTCGTGTGGTGGCCCATTTAAAATTGGACGATTTTGGGTTTGTTTATCGCTTGTTATTGTTGCATATTCGTATATCGATTATGAAAAGAAGATTACTAATTCGATGGATGAGAGTGTTTTGAAATACTCAGTCATAGGATTTATTTAAAATGGCTATGTAATCCAGCTTGACTACGTAATTTTTTTGTTTTGTTAACTTACCGGGTACATTATTTATTGGTCTTGTTTCTAACTTTGCTTTTCTATAATATACTGAACCCATTTTGCTTGTAGGATGGGTAATTTGGTCACATATTTTGCTACAGCTACTTTCTGTCTTTATGTTTGCAAATGATTGAATGGTGTTATCTCACACTTTCTAGTCTAGACTTTCGCAGGTTTTCTTCAAATTGTTATCATTTTGGGGATGGGTTCGGTTCGTGACTGGGATGAGGAGCGGTCTGTCATTTCCGATAAGGGAGATATTGGGTTCATTGATTTTGTGAATGATAAATCCATGTGTAATTACAACACTAGTACAGAGGGCCCAATTAGTATATCAGTCCCATTTCCTTTAGTAGGAGGAAAACCTCGATCAGGATACGTCGGAGATAAAATTGTTGATTCAATCAGTATTCTGAACACCACCACTGCTCCGATTGACCTTTGGAGTATTCAAATTTATGACTCAAAACCAGAAGATTCATTCACGCTGTCGCTGATGGAACCTCCTTCAGCATCTTCAGACGTGGAATATATCCAACAGTACATGGAATCATTTTCGCTGGAGGACAGAGTGCTGCGGCCAGGTCAGACTTTAACCGTTTGGTTATCTTGTAAGCCTAAGGAAATCGGCCTGCACACAACAGCCGTGCATTTTACTATGGAAGATGAGACAATTGAACGACTGGCTTTTGTTCTGTCAGAAGATAAACTCTCGCAGTCTTTGGCTTCCACTAAGACATTTAGGAGAGAGAGGAAAAAGAAGCAGTGGTCGACTTTAGTTGGTAATAGGGACTTTGTTGCAGGTTCGCGTCCTCCCAGGGCTTCAACCCAAGTGTTCAGATATAAGCTTCCTGAATATCCAATACCTGAGGATGCTAGGGAGTTGATTGGAAAAAAGCAAATCCCAGGGGCTATTGAAGAAGGTTTGACAAAAGGGAATTATGCCTCATACTTTAAACATTTGGTGATCATGGAAGAGATTAAAATGGAGGTAGTATTCTATTTCATCAAATTGTTACTAATGATGATAGGATCTTTGTTTTTAGCACTCAATGGTTGATTTGTATTTTAGGAAGATATGAGGGGTTATGACATGGACAGCGTCAATATGAAGAGTAAAGGAAACCAATTCTTGACCCTCGAGGTCCCAGGACTTGCTGAGAGAAGACCATCGCTTGTTTATGGAGATTCCATTTTTGCTAAGCTTGCGTCTGAATATAATGATACCTCCCCTCCATATCAGGTTTGTTACTATTTCAGGAATTTATTTCTACTCCAGAATTTGGAGCATTTCAGCTTGTATTGAAACAGAAACACGGGAAACAACTTTCTTGTTAGTTATGCAGCGCATGCCTCAGAATCAGATGATGCCTTGAAGTAAACCTGTGAGGCTGTGAACTTGTTTGATTTTAATATATACTGATAAATCATTACTATTTCCAGTTGTTTATTATGGTGCTTTTTCCCGCGACTATATTTGTATTCCGTGACCATCTTTATTGCTAAATGTATTAGCTACAATTAGCAGTATATAGCAATTTCTTTTTGTTGAATATATTATTGCTTCTGGCACAGGGTTTTATCCATCGTGTTGAGGCTGAAGTTATATTCTTAAAGTTTGACAAAAGATTTCACTCAAGTTATAGAGCCAGCAACCTTTACAACGTACAATTCACATATAATCGAATAAATATGCGAAGATTGTATCAAGCCATTGAAGCTGCAGGAAGTTTAGAGGCAGATTTTCTATTCCCAGCTGATTCTTATAAGAGCAGAGTGATACAAACCAATCCTTTGGTGCCTGTATCTAGTTTGCTTAATGAGGAGCAAATACTTTCAGTTGAAATGATTCTTGGTTGCAATGGAGGGGCTCCCTATGTGATATATGGGCCTCCAGGTACAGGTAAAACTATGACTATAATAGAAGCTATCCTCCAGCTCTACACAACTCGAAAGAATGCTAGAATTCTTGTTTGTGCACCTTCAAACAGTGCAGCAGATCATATATTAGAGAAACTTCTTGGAGAAAAAGCAGTTAAAGTTCAAAACAGAGAGATTTTAAGGCTCAATGCACTCACTCGTCCTCTTGAGGATGTTAAGCCTGAATATATCAAGTTTTGCTTTTACGATGAAGCGGAGGGAGTCTTTAAGTGTCCTTCTCTTATGGACCTCAGGCGCTACAAGATCATCATATCTACATATGCAAGTTCCTCTCTTCTTAATGCAGAAGGCATTAGACGAGGCCATTTCTCTCATATTTTCCTAGATGAGGCAGGCCAGGCTTCAGAGCCTGAAACAATGGTTCCACTCTCCAACCTTTGCAGCAGGAATTCCGTCGTCGTTCTTGCTGGAGACCCAATGCAACTAGGTCCTGTAATCTACTCGAAAGATGCCGAAATTTATGGACTAGGAAAATCATACTTGGAGAGGCTGTTCGAGTTTTCTTTTTATGGGAAAACAAATGAAAATTATGTAATAAAATTGGTCAGAAACTACCGGTGTCATCCGGAAATATTGTATCTCCCTTCACAGTTGTTCTATCAGGGGGAATTAATCCCTTGTAAAGATGATGATACGAGGACCTCCGGAGCTTGGATGGACCTCCTTCCTAACAAGGACTTCCCTGTACTTTTCCTTGGCATCCAAGGTTTGGATGAGAGAGAAGGAAGCAATCCGTCATGGTTTAATAGGATTGAAGCAAGCAAAGCAGTGGAGATCATCCACTATCTTACAGAAACGGAGGGGCTGGGCGATGAAGAAATTGGTGTAATAACACCTTATCGGCAACAAGTACTGAAAATAAAGAAAGCACTTGAAGGTTTTGGCAGGTCTAATATCCAGGTTGGCAGTGTTGAACAATTCCAAGGACAAGAAAGGCAAGTAATTATTGTTTCTACTGTCCGATCAACTATGAAACACAATGAGTTTGACAGAGCTCACTGTTTGGGTTTTTTGAGCAATCCGAGAAGGTTTAATGTTGCGATTACCCGAGCAAAATCTTTACTGGTTGTTATTGGAAACCCACATATTGTTTGCAAGGTAATCTTCATATCTGTTTTTCTTTTTCAAGTTGAGTAGATAAGTTCTGTTTAAGGTAAAAAAGAAACATTTGTTTGATTTTTCCATAATCAGTGTCTAACAAACCCATGATGTATCGGTTGCTTATTGGTAGCAAGTTAATGAACAGTAAATTATGACTCGCCACTGCCTGAACATCTACAAATAAGAACAACATGAATTACTATAAAAATGGATGCTTCCTTAGTTTAATCATATGCATTTCTGGATCCTTGTAATCAACTGAACCATTTGACAACAGCAGCCAAACTCTATGTTTTTATTTATTTATTATTATTACTAATTTCTCATGTGCCGATAAATAATAGGATCCCTACTGGAACAAGCTTCTTTGGCATTGTTTCGATAATGGCTCCTACAAGGGTTGCTTTCTTCCAGACAGGGAGGAATTGCTCGACAAAAACCTAGCACAAGTGGATTATCTGGATAATGAACAGGAATACAGGCTTCAACGATGGAAAGATCAACCCTCTGAAGATGGAGAATGGGGTCAACCCTCTGAGGATGGAGAATGGGGTCAACCCTCTGAGGATGGAGAATGGAGTCAACCCTCTAAAGAGATAGAAGGGAGTCAACCCTCTAAAGAGGTAGAATGGGGTTCCACCTCCAAAGAGGTGGAATGTGGTCAACAGACTTTTCAGCCAGATGAATCAACTGAATGGTCAGATGGTTGAACTGAATTTTCTCCGGACAAAAAGATGAGATAAAATGTAAAGCACCTTTTCTCTACTAACCTTGCTCAAGTGTCTTGATACAAACATTTAGGATTCCGATTGTGTTTTCTCTTTCGTATCCTGCAGATTTGATTGATTAGTTTTAAACCTGTGTTTGCCTTGCTATTATTTAGATTTTGGCCTATGACGATGGCTAGAATTTTTGTAAAACAACTAGAAAATAAGGTGGATGTTGCCTTTATAAATTTTAGTCATGTTAATAAATCTACATGACCCAAGCCCCCTATAGAGAGAGAAGGAAATAAATGGCAAAAGGGAAGAAATAAGCATACAAACAATGAAAATTGCATACAGTATCCATATGTAACGTGGTACTCTTGGGAACAAACTAGTTTTTATGTAGATGAGCTTTATGATATCAAATTGACACCAATTTGATTGACTCAGTCACTTCATCATTGCAGTTTGTGGATACAAACTCAAACAACTGAGAATGGCAAAATGTGTGGCGGCTGCTGAGCTAAAGGCAACAGAAGATGGTTACAATGAGGATCATAGTATGTGGTTGAAACCAGTTGTGGCTCTTGTAAAGCTTTCCTGATACAGATGATCTATTGGCAGGCATTACTGGTGTTAGTGAGCTGGGTTGTAAGGGTGAATCGTCAGAAGATTCTGGTGGCAGTGAATCATCATCAGATTTTGGCAGTGGCAAGCTCATGGAAGGTGGGAGAGAATTCCCAGAACCTGCAAAATCATGGTAAAAATTAGTTATCCGAAATATTGTATGTGAACAGCCATTTCTGATTGTGTGTGTGAACTGTGGTTACTTCCATTTTGTACTTGAAGTGGGGTTTCACCATTTTTAGGCAATGGGGAATTATTTGTGATATTCTTTTTCCAGTCTATGTTTAAGCTGTTCTAACCCATTAAGCAGGTGTAACTCACTCTAGAAAGCAATTTTATAAGAACATAATAATTCAAGGAGACTTAAATATATGGCCAACTTTGTTTCCTAGAAATGCACAAGGGTGTAAAGTAATGGATTAGTTGATTGATAACTGGTGCTACATTACCAGAACTGTGCGGTGTGGAAAGGCTAGATCCTGTTAGATAAAAAAAAAACCTGATTAGCTAGAAACCATACAAAAGCAGAGCAGCAGACGGTATCCAGAGAACTGAAATATTGTCTTTAGCATACCTGTTGTACTCCGGAGAGGAGGGAGTGCTTTTGACCCTGTTGTGTTGCATAATCCAAGATTAGATTAATTAGTCAATTCTAAAGAAATAAGCCAACACTTGATTACTGCTCGAGGAATAGAAGGAAGATGATGGGTTGAGTTCACGATCAAATTAGCCAAATGGCAAAAGGTGGATTATGTGGGAAGAATTACGAAGCCTATTGATTTATGACTATGAAGTGGTTACCATGATACAACAAAAGAATATGCTTAGTCAGGTAGTGTTTGATTCTTAATAGAATTTTGGCATAATGCAGTGTCTATTCTTCACAATCCTCATTTCTCACCATGTATTGGGAGAGATTCTCATTATTCCGAATTTCTTAGTCGTCCCTGTATTACTTTTATAATGGAATTATGCTATTAACTTCAAACACCTAAGACAACATCTACTCAACCAATGTAACAATATCACAACGTTGCCAAAATAAAGATTTTTCAAGAATAGATTGCTTTTCTCTGCAGTCGTACGGTTTTGATTCGTGGTCAGACTCAACTAAACTAGATGCTGTTAACATGCTCCGGTAGTGATAAATCATAATCCTGCGCTTAAAGCAACATAGTAACGAAGTGGCACAACTATTCTCCGGTGGAAAAGTAAAATCTAGACCGTGTATGATATACAAATAAATTTACATGCATACATATAATTTAGGAGAGAGATTTCTCGAGTATACACATACAATTCTACTATATGCACATCGTAAATCTCTCAATTCAATTTCAGTCCATGAAGAACCATGCTAATAAATCAGCTACTCCGAAATAATTTCGCAATAATAGAAAGTCAAATTCAATTGCAGCTACTCAGAAGTAGTTTCGCAATAATAGAATTTCAAAAGAAATTGGAAATTTAGATCGATCGATCGAAACATAAGAATTCAACTTAATACAATATCTAGATTGCAGAACTCATAACAAAGAACCGTACCTGAACAGAGAGATTTGAGAGAGCTGTTTGCCTTCATTCCGGTATCAGTCACTGGACAAAAAGAAGAGAGAGAAAATAGCTTGGTGCTGTTTAGAGGAAATCCGAATATTAGAGGCCGACGGATCAGGTAACAGAGACAGTTTGCCTCGCCGAGGCCAAAAGCCGAGCCAAAGCCGACGCAGCACTGAGAGGAAGGCACGTTCGAAACGTCATTTGGTGGAGCAGAGATGTAAGGGAGGCAAGGCGAGAACGCGAGCACTTGGTCGGAGCAGCCGGAAGGAGGCGGTGGTGGTGGTGCGGCTGTGGAGGTGAGTACGAGCACCGAGGTTAGGAGGAGTGCAATTGTCGCCGGAAAACAATGCACCGGAGTTTTGTTGGCCATGGTTTGAGTTTCAGGGCTTCGTGATCTGTGAAGAAAGAGGAGAGAGAATGAGCTATTGAACTCGTTCTGTTATAACTGGTGTGGTGATGCCGTTGGTGAATGTTTATACAGCCGAATGGCGGGAAAAGGCAGCTTGTGCTTTTATTGAAATGCCCTTGTTGATGTTCTTATATTATATCTCTAGACAAAAAATTATCAGGACACGGTTTAGTTGAGCAAATCATATGGAACATTCAGAGTATTCAAAATTCCTCTTGTATTTTTCTGTTGAATCATTTGAGTTATTGATTACATTTGTTAACTAGTCTCGACTAATTACTAGTGTAGTTTAGTGCTATATTTTTTTTTGGCATTTAATTTTGGTTACATCGTAAGATAATTTCATTTCAAATTATAAAATTATTTTTGACTTTTAAAATATTTTTGTTTTGTATGAATTGCTTAATAGTAAGCCCTTTGAAAGTAAGATTACCAGTTGTTTTTTTTGTCAAGATAATGATTGCGAGTGCCCCCATGCACTTAAAAACTATAAAATAGGATCGAGAAGTTATTTAGTGCTTTTAGGGTGTTGTCACGTGGTGTCTCATGTCAATTACGTGCTGTCATTTCAGCATGTGCAGTGAGTCTTTTATATCTGAGTCCACTGATGATAGCACGTGATTAGCCTAGAGGTAATTTTTCCTTAGTAAACTCTTGATCTAAAAATGAGTGTGCCGCTTGATTTTTTTGACATATAATAAGATTGGTCTGGTTGATTTACCTCCAACAGGCAGGTGGGATGGTTATCTAAAAATCTAGCTTCATATGGGAAGGTCTTGATTTTGAATCACCTCACTTTTTTAAGTATGAAAACAAGTTTGGATCCTCAACAACGAAAAAACAAAAAAAAAACAACGATAACATGTAAGAGAATGAAATGCTAGAAAATGCCACAAAAGTTTTGGCACGGAATTCTACTATCAAGCAAGGGCGAAAGCATAAGTAAAATTCAAGTGTAATTGGACAATTAAAAATCACCACAATACACAGATTTCTTATTGAGAAAAAGAAAAGAAAAAGTTGAGTACATCATCAGCACAATTTACAGCAGTCCATTTGATTTAAGCACTTACCTTATTATGTGCTTTTTAATTCCCTTGAAACAGTTGGAATGCACAATAAGTTCATATTATATGGTCAATACTGTTTTTTACTACAACATACAAGCTAAAAGATTTATAGCTAACAACAGTTGTAGATGTAACAATTTCTTTATCTTGTTGCCGCAATGTGATGTTACATTCCCACTCTTGGACAGGCTCAAATAAGGAGCACCCTCGCCGCTAGGCTGTCGAGGCACTGTCACTGCTGTGGAGTTGTTATCAGAAGTTGAGTTCAATGGAACCGGAACTTCCACTGCAGGTACTGTAGGCGAAAGAAAATTTTTGGGTGAAGGTGGTTGTGGCAGCTCCTTTGGAATGGGCGGTGAGAGTGGTAATGGCACAGGACTAGCCGACGGGTTAAGCTTTGGCTTGGGAGCTATAACAAAAATATCAACATAGATGTAGTATAACAAAGAGTTGGGGAAAAAAATAGTATGAACAAAAAAAGACCGTAGATAATGCTAGAGCAATATTTATGCTATAAGACCAACGATACTTATTGCTCTGGTATTATGGATGGCCAAGAAAAAAACATGGAACTTGTTAGTTTTGAGAAAGTTGGACTAAGATTAGGCATTACCTAGACATTGTGTAATTGGAGGCACTGATATAAAACAATTGGACAATGGCAATGAAAATGGGATGTTCAAAAGTGGACTTGAAGATGATAATAGCAAGCAAAAGCAGTACATCCCTACTTGAAGAGCTTGATTAAGAGCTTTGCAGCAAGAATCTGATATATAATTCTGAGCTAGATCTCGACATGGATCAAGGTTTATGCCCTGAAGAAAACATCCTTGATCTTGTGCTTTTACAATTGAAGGTGTAACACAAAGAAGACATGTAAAAACGCAGTTAAACTTGAAGCAAACCATTTCCTGAATACCCATGACAGCAACTCAAAGTCTCTTTAACGTTTATCTGGATTTGAACATGAATTGGTATAAACATGCTTTGTGCAAGAAGGGTGGTTTTGAATGCTTATAACCTACTCAAATCATTCGTATCGTGCTTTTTATGTGTTTATCTTTCAATTAATACTTCTTTTTGCCTGCAATTCTTCAGATAATGCTACGTGTAGCAGTCCTTGTTAGCAGAGGCTTTGTCACAATTTTAGTGTGTCAAACTGTTGACTTTTGTACGTTTGAATTTTTCATATCATCAAGGTCACTCATGAACTTAAGAAGAGATTCAATCATTCTTGTGTGAGTAGTAGCATCAGTTTTATTGCCTCTATCTGTATCTTTTCTTGTTTATCAAACCGCAATTAGAAAATAATGGATTTATTTGATTCATCAGGAACAATAATAGAATTCGAAACAGGCAATATTCAGTGAATCAATTCAATCATAATAATCAAATAAATTGAACAAGCCAAAAACAATAAAATCACTCCCCTAACCCAAAGAATATGTATCTAATATCAATTACAGCAGCATGAGACAAAATTTAAATAAAAAAAAAATCCATTCAAATCCCGCTGATCCCAAGAATATTTCTTATAAAACAACATAGAAGGCTTAATCAACTAGTAATAGTACTTGAACAATGTAGCTCCTAGCACAGCAAGAAGAAATGATGGCGAAAAACTGTAAGAGGGATTGGCAGCGGACGGGTTCAGGACTGGTCGGCTCCCTGAATTTGAAGTTGGAGCATCGGAATTCACTGTTGACGGTGGAGTCAAAGCAGGAGTTGCATCAGATTCCGGTGTCAAAGCATTAGTTGCAGGTGACGCTGCTTCGGGAACATTTGAAGCTGCCAAACCATAAGAGGGGGGAAAAGGGTCAATATTTCATAAGTACATTATGTTATGAAATTAAATTAAAATTGTGATTAACCTATTAAAACAAGCGTGCTACCTGTAGGACTAGCAGCAGGAGAAGTTCCTGGAGATTGAGTTGGAGCTAGTGCAGCTGGACCTGTCAGTTAAAAATATCAATAATGATCCAACATATAATTTTAAAAAAATTCAGTAAATTAACCCGATTCTTATATATATATATATATATATATATATATATATATATATATATATATATATATATATATATATATATATATATATATATATATATATTTAAAAAAATTGAAAAAATTGCGATGCTTTGGTACCTGGAGCTGGAACAGGTGAGGCAGAGGCTGCAATTTTCAGACAAAATAGGGGGGGGGGGGGGGGGGGGGAATTATTCGTTAGTATATGATATATGGAGTCATGATTCATAAATTTTTTGGCAGCTATATTACCTTTGCATTGGAGAGGTACACCGGGCATGTTACAGGCACGGGGGAGAGAAATGGCGAGAGTACGATTAATGGGAATTTGGAAGGGGACACTTCCGGTTACGATTAGGCAAAGACAATCCGTGCCATTGCTGGTGATGGACCTGAGGGAATTGCAACAGTCGGTACTAGGTGAAGTTCCATTTGCGGTGCTATTAGTAATGAAATTCATGCAAGGGCTGAAGTTAGAGAGCATTGTAGGGCTGCATGCTGTAGTGATCTGCCCGTAAACCGGCACAATAAGAGCGATTAAGGCAATGGCCAAAGCTGGGAGAGAGCGCGAAAGGGGCATGGATACTGCCATTTTTGTCTAGGGACTGAAAAGGGGAAATTGAAAGATAAATGGATGATAGGAATTGGTGTTGGATGGGGAAGAGGATGAAGGAATTTATAGTGGGAGAATTTGAAGAAAATAAAAGTGGAGGGAAGAATGAGTAGATGAAGTGGATAATGAGGTTCAACAACCTTAACTAACTTTGTGAAGAATAAGGTAGTTTAGTTGGGCTTTCTTAGAAGCCTATTTGTAACTTTGTACACCTCTTGCACTTGCTTCTATTTTTTTTATTTTTGTGTAGAATAAAAAGGGCCCCCTTTGACTCGGGTGCCCTATCCTGATAGGCTGCTTGTTTGGGAGGAGTGGCCAACCAAAGTCTGTGATATTAACTGATAATAACTCATGTAATCGGCATTTGTGTGAGTTTTGACCCCATCCCATCTGAACTTTTTTATTTTTCTAAATAATTATAGAATATTTTACATTAAGCATCCTATTACTTTTGAAGTTCTAGAATGTATACCACACAAGTTCAATAAAAAGGAGTACTTCCGTAGAGACGGCGACCCACATGCCCCCCGTGTGGCATCGCCTCTGCTTGTGAGTTGTGTGACTCAAACGATTGGGCACGAACAACTGGAATGTCTTATAATGAATTTTCTTGTATTTTTTCAATTTGATTATTAAAGGTTTATATGACTCCTACCAATAGAGGTAGTCTAAGTAGATTCTTCCTGTTAGAAATAAATAAAGAATGCCACATTTTAAAGTATAATTCTTCAAGGTGAGCTTGGAAATAATGAGATCTTTGATATTTTATATCCTAATTCTTCTTTTTTGTGCTGAGACGGACTATTTAGGTGTCTTCTTGCTCAAGAGGAGCCTAGCCGCAAAGTTGCTGCTGCATAGTTCAAAACGGCACGTACCATGTACCTCATGAGGCCTATTCTAGTTTACCATTTACCACTTATTGCTCCTAAAAATTCATGATTTACCATACTGTGTAAATAACTCCATATTCTCTTACTCAACTCCAAGAACATATAGCCTTGACTCCTTCAGATTTCTGTAGAGGTACTAAATCTGCACAGCTCTCGTCCTAGTGACCGTGTTCAGGGCACAGGCCGTGGCTCAATTGGGGTGCACCACCATGTGCTCATAGATCTGCCTCCATGCCTAAACTATGTTAGACAAGAAGAAGATATCAGTCTGAGGGAGCACGGTGGAGCACCACCAAGTTTTGAACTTGTCAAGATAGTGCTTGGCACGAGTCTGAAACCCCTTATAATCATACAAGGCTAATACTTATTTTAATGGAAAAGTAATTTAAGATATTTGAACTTATTTCACCGCGTCAACAAACCCAAACTAATGGAATAGCATTTGTTATGGTCAAAGTATCCTGTTGTATAGTTGTTTATTTTCTTAGACTACGAAAGTTCCATTATAGACCAAATATTAAAACAAATTACTAAATATTATGAATGCCAAAATATAGAAAAGGTAGGTGTAAGAGACGAGTCAAGCTTTGAAACCTTGAACGTCAGAGTTGGCCACCTAATAACAAACCCTTTGTCTCAAGAGCATACCTGTACAGAGTAGAAGTGGGTCACCCACAAAAGGTCCTCCCTCAGTTGAGTCTCCTCAAAGCCCCATATATCTCCCTCCATCGTCGCCTCTCTTTTCTTCAACCAAACAAACAAAACTTACAGAAATTTCAGTCCCTTTCTGAAATCATCTAATGGCAGGTCGGAGAATTGGGATAGGTGTCACCTTGGTCCTAGTGGCCATGCTCTGGACAGGATCAACGGCTCAATCGAATTGTACGAACGTGATAATCAGTATGTCGCCATGCCTCAATTACATTACTGGGAACTCAGCGCCAACATCAGGGTGCTGCACGCAGCTTGGTAGCGTTGTACGGTCAAGGCCAGAGTGTTTGTGTCAGGTCCTTAATGGCGGTGGCTCATCTCTGGGACTGGATGTCAACCAAACTCAGGCAGGGGCCTTACCCGCTGCTTGCAAAGTTCAAACTCCACCCCTCAGCAGCTGCAAGGGTAAGAAATCTCGCTTCAATATACAAACCTTGATATTCATTTACGCCTATATATATACTTCTAACTTGTATCCATTTAAACTTTTGACAGCTTCCTCTCCATCAGGAACACCGGATTCTCCAACTAAAGTACCTTCAGGTACTAAAATGTTACTGCTATTGTCATTACACTGCACGGAATAAAACTTATATTTGTTAAAAGTAGTAGTATATCTCTATGGATACTATAAATCATGTCTCTCATAAAAAGACAATTAGATAATGATTTACTCTTTCTATAAACGTTTAATCACTTCCATTGTTGATATTCAGATGGTTCAGGACGTGGATCTAACACAGATAACGGATCATCAGATGGAAGCTCTAACAAATTAGTGACTCCTCTGCTCTTCTTCCTTCTTTTTGTTGCATCATGATGATTTCCGCTTTCAGTACACAATTCTACGGAATACAGCTATATTTACCATTTTCTTTTTCCTGTCAATGACTCACTACAGTCCCATTAAATGTATTCTTTCATGACCCATTTGGCGAATATAGTTTTGTATGATTGGAGAGACATTTGTATTACCTTTTTAATAAACATGATACATGGTTTATGGTTTTTGATATAATTGCATAGCAGGAATCATCCGTGTTTAATACAGATGCTACATGGCTAATTAACAAAAAAGTTAATTATCATTAGGGTCATAGTATCAACACCAACTGAGAAAAACTGGCAAAGAGAGCAAGACAACTATCAAGTTCGTATACCTCAAGAACGTGATCTTGAATTCTTCTAGTCTCTGGTGCTGTTTATTTTTGTTAATCTGCTCATTAGATGGAATGCCAAAAACAAATATGTGATACAAAATATTGGATAAAAAAAGGCAAATCTGTAACTTTATTATCATTATTCGCGGTTTTGCAATTATCAAATAGGCAGGTAGGCAAATTCCAGGCAAGTCTGATACTCTCTCGATTGAATATACCTTCAATGGTCGAAAGATGGTGCAGCCTTTAAAGGCACTGGAAAAGTGATCGTAAAATTCAATAATACCAGGGAGATGCCGCCTATTACCATTACCAAATTAAGATGTCAATTGCAAAGAGTAACTTTTAACAATTCTTTCACATTGGACGTACAAATATAACTATATAATTCTCAATCAAGCTAATTTATTTATACATTAAGACTGTCCCAATTCCATACATATTCATGAATAACAACTCAATAATTCAATATTCCTAGTCCAGATTTATTTTACAGGAAATAATTAACTTGGGGATCAGTAGAAAGAAGGCTAAAAATCACCAAATCCCTTGGCTGCCCCTTTAAGAGCATATACCTCCTCAAAACACCTTCTCTCTGAAATCCTGCCTTTTCCAACACCCTTTGTGAACCCGGATTATCGACATCCACAAGCGCCTCAAGTCTCTCTAAATGTGGCCACTCGACAAAAATTGTCGATGCCACCATTTTCACGGCTTTTGTAATAATCCCTTTGCCCCAATACTTGGATGCTAGCACATATCCAAGTTCACCTCTAATTCTATCATTACCCCCATGTGGTGCCACGGAAATGACACCAATTGGGCGGCCTTTAAGGCATATCGCCCTCATCCACGGATGGGGAACGATAACGTTAACAATGTAGTTCAGCGCGTCTTCTTTTGAAGTAAAAGTGTCCCAAGAACAAAATTTGCTGACTTTATCATCTGTAGCCCATACCATGAAATCGTCTATGTCGGAAAGATCTAACAACCGGAGTGTTATATCGGAATAATCCTCCTCCATTTGAATATCCTCTGTATTTATCTGAATATCCTCTGTATTTATCTGAATTTCCTCCATTTCAGAATTTTCAGTATGATTTTGCAGATGATTGGAAATATATTGCAGTATCAAATAGACTATGGTTATTGGATTATATGCCTTCAGGCCTTATAAGTTTAAATATATGCACAATTAGAGAAGTTGAAGAATGTTCTGTCCACCAACATTCTGGTCTCCAAGAAACCACTAGGAAGGAACGTAACGGTTGACTGACTCAGAAAGGCAAATGATAAAGAATAAATAAAACGCAAATGGCCGCCTTAATTGACTATATATAAGTACCAATTAAACTCTATATTAGTGGGTGGTTGTTACAGTAAAAAATACACGAGTTTACGTAACGTTTGGTGCATTAAAAATCTAAATCGTATTTAAAATTTTTAATTTATTTTCGAACAAAATATTTAAATGCAATTTCGTAATTTAATGTGACTTTCAAATTTTTTATAACAAAATTTTTCTGTATCTCTGTTACGAGATCTATAACAATAATTTTTAGGATCTATAACAATAATTTATTCCATCGCCATATAATAATGTTACGACGACGGAATAAACCGTCGTCATAGACCCTAAAAAATATCATTATAGGTCTAGTAATAGAGATACACACAAATTTTGTTATAGAGGATTAATGAATTTTTCTTGGTAGAAAAGGTAGAAAAATGATAGTTAGGTAAAGTATCTTAGGGGGTGTATTCAATTAGGATATTTAAAGATTTATAGAGACTTTTAAAGATTTTAAAAGTTTAGTTGTATTCAATTAAGATATTTAAAGAGTTTATAAAAATTTAGTGGTATTCAATTACAACTTTTATAAAGTCTTTAAAAGTTAGGTGGTATTGAATTGAGACTTTTACAAAGTCTATAAAAATATTTTGGTATTCAAAAAGTTAAAGATTTTTTAGATTTCTATCAAATGGTGAAATTTGACAAATTTTTATACATACCAACTTATATCTAAAGTTTGGCCTCATGTCCAAAAATTTTCAAATATTTGAAAAATAGAGAAGATGAACAAACGTGAGACGTGAGAAGTGAGAAAAAAAGAACGCTTCAACCTTTCACATACATAAAAAACTCAACTCATAATCTACTCTATTATCAGTTTAGTCACAATCTCATCTTCAGAATCTCACCTACATACATGTATTATCAGGATTTTTTTTTCTTGGCCTCACCTACATGCATCTTGAGAATCTCACTTACATATATGCATGTATTATCAGGGTTTTTTTTCTCTTAGCTATTAATAATTCAAATAATTAAATTTTAAAAACACTTAATTTTTTAAATAAAATTGAAAAAATAAATAAAAATATAAGGATGTATAACATCTAATAGTTCACACCTACATAATTGAA
Source organism: Hedera helix (assembly GCA_947179155.2). NCBI lineage: Eukaryota > Viridiplantae > Streptophyta > Magnoliopsida > Apiales > Araliaceae > Hedera > Hedera helix. The sequence goes on from OX359281.1 coordinate 32,637,810, forward strand.
AATATACTTGGACTAATTTACATATATTTAGGTATATACAAAATTTAAATATAATTACAGCGTAATATGATTTTTTCTAACAATTTATTTAGAATAATTTAATTTGAATATATATATATATATATATATATATATATATATATATATATATATATATATATATATATATATATATATATATATAATATTTTACTACTCGTTATATTAAGAATATAATAGTTGCACAATTACCGACTCAATTTTCTATCAAAATTTGTATTTTTATTTGAAAGCATAAAAATATACATAAAATCTATAAGAGCATTAAATCAATCTTTAATATATATAATAATTTAATAGTTTAATCTTATGTAATTAGTATTATAATAGAATATTTTCAAGATTTATAAGTTATTTAGTATCAAATTAAAATATATGAATTATACATACCTTCACTTAAAAAATTATTAATTACTCAATTTTAAGATATTACTTAATTACATTCTCAATTAAATATAGGATTTTCTAACTAATCCTATTTAGAAATTTTTAGTGAGAAATTAAATTACATAATATTATTTCATTTTAATAGTATATTTTTTAAAAAGTCTGAGTATCCAAATTTATCACGAAATTAGTAGAATAATATGAAGACTTTCAACATATATAAAATCTCATGCCATAAGAATTCAATGAAATAATAAAATTTTCTCTAGTTCATGAAAAAAAGAGGGAGATATTGTACACATGGGCTAATTGATATATTAGAAGTATACAAAAGTCTATCATAATCTTGATAAAAAGTTTATTAAAATATGTCACTTATTTCATGGAGTTTTTAAAAGTTATTAAAAGTCATTTTAAAAAAGTCTTTAAAAGTATCTACGAACTCTACAAAAGTTTATGACTTAAAAAAAAATCTTTAAAAATCTTTGAAAGTCTTGATCAATACACTCCCTTAAATTCCTGATCGGAAATATAATGAATTTATTAATTATATTTACACGGGACAAACATACGTTTAGCCTGATTATGTTAAAAATATCTTATTCATATATATTTACTTGAAATTATATCTTAATTTAAAAAGTTAACATGTTAGGTTTATAATCTATTAAAACATATATGCCCTCAACTTTTTTATTTAAATTTTGATATAAGACTTTACTATTATGCGTTATCTCATGTTGGATTTAGAGAAAAATCAAGCTGATTTAGACCGACAATGTGATTTATAAACTAATGGGTCAATCTAAATTAACTAAATTCATTTAGGTTGACTAACTACGTTAAATTATTTGGATCAATTAAAGTTTAGATCCATATTTTTCAAAATAAAATAAATAAATAAATACGCTCAAACTAGTTAACTAGCTTTGAACTATCTTTATTTTTTCCAATTCTGTTTATACTAAAAAGGATATCGGGTTGCATGTTGGTTCGTATATGAAAATGGTTTCAGGCAGTCGATGGTTAAATTGGGAAGGAGCATTTTTAAGACCTTTGTTTTCACTTTTACCCTGATCTTCTGAGTGTACTTGATAAACATGAACCAACAATTTAACAGCGTAATTTAGTCCTTCTACCTTAACAAATTTTACAAGTGATGTTAGAAAAGAGATTTTATAATATGAATATCCCTCCTCCCAAAATACTTCCCCCTTCTCTAATTTTAGAGATATACTTTTAAGATGATGATTTTTAATTTAAAAAAATTAAATATATATAATAGTGATAATATAATAGTATTTAATTTATCTATATTTAAATAATAATATATTATAAATTTTGTGTCATTTTATAATTTAAAATTAAGAATGTGCCATATCATCACTATCAACTAAACACTTAATAAATTTAATAGAAGCTAAAATGTATCATTAGATTTGTAAATTTTATAAATTAAATTCTTTGTGGAATCTAGATAATTGTACTCTTTATTCTACAAAAAAGAAGTATTATTTCAATTTTTTTTTTAATTCAATTTGTGATAATTTTAAGTTGCACTCAATGTAGATAAATTTTATTTTATCCAATACGATCACATATATGGTAAATTATATATAAAAAAAACAATTTTATATTTTTAAAGGATAACTAAATATTAAAAATGGATTTATTTTAGCGCAAGTCCCTGTCAAACGATATATAAAATTAATTGGTCACCTTTTTACATGAGAAGCAAAGTTCTTAAGTTAGAATTTCAATCAATGAAATTTATCAACTTGTTATGAGTTTACGTGAGAGTAATACCTGCATGCCAACAACCCTAAACTCAATGCGGAAGTTGTCACACTGAAAACGTAAAAATTTGAAAGTTTAATATTGAAATTTAAAAAATGAGTTCACCTAAAGGGAACTCATAATTGATGAATGAATTTTATATTTATTTATTTATTTAATATTTTTAGGTTTAATTATTTATAAATTATTAATTATTTTATATTATTTATATTTATATTTTATAATTTTTTAGTCTTTAATTATTTCTGTATTTTTATTATTTTTATATTGTTTTTAATTTTATTTTGCAGGAATTAAAGCTTGAAGGGGCAAATTCGAAAATACCATTGCAAAAGTAGTGGCATTTCTGTAATTACAGCATGGACAGGAGCTCAAGCGAATGGCGCGAAGGAGAATCAGCAGGCGTTGACAGAAGCGACGTGTTTGGCTGAAGCAGTAGGATTAGGCAGCAGCCCTCGCCAAGCGCGGGCGAGGAGGGATTCAATAGTCAGGCGCCAAGCGCGGGGTTAGCTCATAGCTGGGCGCTTTCTTCAGAATTTTCTGGCAGCTTATTCCGTGTGGGTCCAGGCGTATTATTGGATGCTGAAGCTATTTTCAGTTCCCAATTTATTTTAAATTTCATGTGGGTCCCACCACTTCACACGTTTTGATTATTTCCAGCATCAGGTGGTTCCGTGGGTTCTACAAATAATTAAAAGGGGCGATTTTTACTGTTTTGATAGGAATTTCAATTGTAGTTTTTTTTAAAGGGAAGTGATATTTTTATATAATTTTTTGATATTTTTATATGTAAATTTTTATTATTTATTTATAGTAGTGACAGTTAAAATTATCGTTATAAATTTATAACGATACTTTTCATGTAGAAATATCAAAAAATTTTGTAAAAATATTAGTTTTTTTTTTTATTTTTATAAATTCTACTGGGTTTGAAAAATTAAAAGTCCTATTAAGATTAAAAAAATTGTATTCCTATAAATAATATATTTTAGAGTATAAATAATAACCTTTTGTTGGGCAGCGGTTAGAACTCAGTTTTAGAGATCTAATGCAATACAAAATTAATACCAATGGAGGCAAACAATTGAAGGATACTTGGGGATAGAAGATGTCTTTATAGGAGTTTTTTTTCTTTAACTTTTTTCTTTACTTGTATTTTCCATGGATGTTAATAAATTTTTTGAAAAAAATTGATTTATTATTATGAATTAAACTTTCAATCTATCTTAGGTTTAGGTTTTATCATTTTTTTTATTCCGTAGTTAGTTAATTATGAATATATGTTTAAATAAAATTGACTGATACAAAAATGATATTTTGAATATTATTAGTAATAATTTCTCTTGGAAACGATACTCTACTTATTATTATATTATTTGTTCATCGTGTATACTTACATGTAACTATTAATTATTAAATTACACAAACAATAACCATTTAGTTCTAGTTCGTATAAGTCATATTAAAAACAAATTGTGTATAATTTTAATTATTAATTAATAAAATCATAACTATATTTTATAACACATAAAAATAACTTTTTGTCAGTTCTAGGCTGATCCATCACCCTAGTTGGCTCTAAAATGAGATTCTGGGCTTTTAAGGAATATATCAAAGTTTTATTTGGCGATCGGATGGACGATACAAAAATATAAATGTAAAAGAAGAGGAGCTTTCTCAATAGTCCATTACACTTAAAAATATCACTCTTGGTATTGGTCTTCAAAAAAAAAAAGAAGTAAATAAAGAATAATTAGACTTGTATTCTATTGGAAAAGAATTTCCAATCTCTTTTCTTGCCTTCTTTTCAGCCTCGCTCAAATGGCTAAACCTAAAGGTCATGTAACCATGTTATAGAAGTATACTGAGAGAGAATTATAGTATAAAGAAACTACAAGGTATATTACGTTGGGCTGATCTCAAAATAAATATATTCATCTTCTACGTGTTTGGATCCAAGTTAATTCAGTCAATTATGTTAAGAACTTCTTCTTTATTTTAAAATGTATAGGATAGGATTATTTATGCACAAGATACAAGATTTTCGGTTTTATTTATTTATTTACTTATTTATTTATTAGGATATTATGAACTTTATATGTAGCTTCCTTTTTGTTGCAAATTTAGGATCATGGAAAACGAGCCGAACAAGCTTGATTTATTATTAAATGAAGCTCCAAAATTAAGTCAATAACAAATTTTACAGTTAAAAAGATTTTGTACAAAGTCTGTTTATAATCATTAACCTCCTAAATACGTATACAAATTATTAAACATTTAAACACGTTTGGAACTCGAAAATAAAATGTGTTTTGATTACCTCTCAAAACGTATGTTCATATTCTTTACGAGTTAAATCTTTAACTCGAGCCCACAAAAACACAATCACAGCCACCAACGTATCATAGCGGTGAACCGGAATCACGAAAATCGGCTACAACTCCACCGTCCAAAAAGCTTCTAATAGCAATGGTGTATATTCTCCCTCTAGAAAATATGATGCTTGTACTGAATTTTGTGTGTTAATATAACCTCACTAGCGTCATTTGCATTTCCTATATAGGCAATGCAAAATCACGCTCATTAATCGACCAATAATATTAGTTAATGACTTGATTTTGTTCCTCCCAAAAACATGAATTCAGCCTTTGAATTTATTCTTGTTGAATGGAATGGAGAGAATAATCTAATCGGGTTGGTTGCTTGCTTTCTTTATGGGTACCACCAGTTTGGGTTAAGCCCGAATACCAACATAAATATATACGTAAATGAGATTAAGTAGACTTTCATTTTGGGACAAATAGAGTACTTTATCTAATCTAATCTGTTTTCGTTTTTCAAATTAACAAATTTCAATCATCAATTTGATTATTATAAGCACAGAATAACCTTCAACTACTGTACTTTAGTAGCCGATTATATTGAGATTGGGAAGAGAAAACATAGGATCCCCCATACCTACTACAAAGTGAAAGGTTTAATGAAAGCTTGCACTTTGATTTTCTTTTGGAACTTCTACAAAAACAGGCATGATATAAAACTTAATTTAGCTCCAGAATATACATGGTGGTCCCACATGAACATCCCAATTTTATGTAACTCAATTAAATCAACCCCACTGCATAAAATTCCAAAATATATGGCATGGCCTCTCTAGTTTTAACAATTTCTTGTAACAATAAAATTGTATTTTTTCCATTTCCTTTCCAATTTAAGCAAAACAGGATACTAACTTATTAAGACAGTGAAAAAGAAAGAGAGAGCTGCTAATTCATTTGGCAGTTGAGCTCTGACAATCAGGATGTGAAGACATACGTAAGATGGTTATTGGAACAATTTTTTGATTGGATTTATTGGGTGGATACATCACTTTCTTTCAACATTTTTGGTGATGATAATTGATAATCCATGCCTGGCAAATTGGCGATGAAATATAACATCAAAAAAGTTTGATGCGAAAAGGATCATTGGATTTAGCAAACTTTTGGTGGAGAAAAGGACTTCACTTGTATAAGTGATCATTCACCTTCTTCAATTTCTATGATCCACATAAAATATATTGAAATATTTTGTTTTTTTGGTCTAAAAATAATTCGAAATGTTAGCCGAGTTGACACAAAACAGTACAAGTAATTAATTAGAGGTCTAAGCATAAGTTTTTGTGTCCAATCAACTAAAAAAAATTTGGATAAATTTAATATGATAATAAAACATTGTCTTAAAAAAATATATTTATTTCAATGCTTATCGTCTTGAAATTAGAGAACACTTTTTAAAAATTAATATTTTGTAATGTAAATTTAATTTTAATATATTATCTTATTAGTATAAGTTAAGAATAAGTATAATTATACAATATTCAAATATTATATTTATCTTAATTATTAAAAAGTGAAACACGATATTAAAATTCGTATCATGTCTCACTTTTTAATGATTAAAATAAATATAATATTTAATTTTTTATTTAAATATTATGTATATAAACTTGTCCGTAAATTAAACGTGCTCAAACATATTGAGATACACAACATTTTTTTAAGGTGAATTTTACTGTAAAATGCTCCACAATGAAAAGTATTTCTCTTAATTTGAGTGGTTACATTATTTGTATACATATAATCATTTGCGATATAAAAAAATTTAATCTGGCTGCTGGCCAGCTCATATTTATATCCTTTTCCTAAATCTGACCCACCACGTGATTTATCCTTAATTATAGAGGCCAATAATACAATAACTACGAGGACGAATTCTTAGTTAATTATTCACATCATTTTCAATACGTGCATGCACTGTTCTTGCCAACTAAACAATGAACATGCCGAAACTGTAAGTTAATTAAGGGTGATAAATAGACAATGACATAAATCAAATTTATCCTATTCCATGTGATTTCATTTTTAGTACTGGATGTTAACCTAATATGGGGTTAACATTTAATCACCAAATTACGTGGATTAAAGCTTATTTTTGCGTTATTCCTGCAAATATTTTGTCACACGATACTATTGAGGATATTTCCACAAGTGGGAGTATTGAGGAAGGACAACTCTATAGACATAAATATTAAATATAAATTTTTATACAAATTTTATTTTAATTATTAAAAAGTAGAGTTTGACATACATTTTGGCGTCAAACTCCATTTTTTAATAGTGATATAGAATTTGTGTTTGATTGTTTGTGTAAGTAGACTTAGGGGGTGTTTGATTAGAACTTAATGAATCTGAATGGTTGAATCAATCAGTCATTCAGTGTATTTGTTTAAAGTTAAATGAGGCTGAATGGTTGAATCAATCAGTCATTCAGTGTATTTGTTTAGAGTTAAATGAGGCTGAATGGTTGAATCAATCAGTCATTCAGTGTGTTTGTTTAGAACTGAATTGCTGAATCGATCAGATTTTTGGACTGAATGACTAAGTCTAATTTTTTTGGCTGAATGGTTAAGTCCCGACTGAATGAAGTTAAAAAAAAAAATTAAATATTATATTAAGTAATATTAAATAAATTTACAATAACTTTGAATTTTTTCAGAGGGATAAAATAATAAAATATGTTATTCAGATGTTTCAGACATGTCACTTATCAAACAACTTTTTTCATTCAGTATTCAGAAATCTAGCTCATTCAGATTACTTAAGCATTCAGAACTATTTCATTCAGTTTTTATCAAACACCTCGTTAGAGGTTGTTTGATTAGAACTTAATAGGACTGAATGACTGAATCGGTCAGTCATTCAGTGCGTTTGTTTAGAGCTGAATGAGATTGAATGGCTGAATCGATCAGATTTTTGGGCTGAATGATTAAGTCTAATTTTTTGGACTGAATAGTTAAGTTCTGCCTGAATGAAGTAAAAAAAAATTAACAAAATTAAAAAAATATATTAAATATTATATTAAATAAATTTATAATAACATTGAATTTTTTCAGATAGGTAAAATAATAAAAATATGTTATTCAGACATTTCAGACACATCACTTATCAAACAACTTTTTTCATTTAGTATTCAAATATCTACTTCATTTTGCTCATTCAGATTACTTAAGTATTCAGAACTATTTCATTCTGTTTTTATCAAATACTCCCTTATTCATTGAGGAAACTAGCTCAGGCTATTTAGCAGCTGATATGTCAGTGACAAAAGTGTTAGAATATTTTATTTTTTTATACTGCCTCTATTATTTATGAAATTATTGAGTTTATATATTACATTAATTTAATCACTTTATTTATGATTTAGTAATTATATGATCTATAAATAATATTCACTGCTAGAAAAATAAAAATACGTGACGAAATTTTGTGACAGTTTTTAAAAATAATCACAAAATATAGTAATTTGTGATGGACTTTTTGAGCAATCACAAAATAATAGTATATATGATGACTCTTAGTGATGGCTAATTTTGCCATCAATATATTATAATTGTGATGGTCATGGTCATGTCAATCACCAAAATTTTCATGCAAAATAAAATTTCTTTTTGTGACGCATTAAGCCATCACTTATTGATATACCCTTTTCGTGATTGCATTTAAGCCATTACCAATATTTTAATGAAAGAAATAATCAAAACAATATTTTATGATGGCCATGACAATCATTAAAAAAGATAAATTTTTGTGACGAAGTTTATTTGCAATTACAAAAAGAAAGTATTTTGTGATGGAATTTTCAAGCAGTCACAAAACAATAAAATACATGATGACTCTCAGTGATGACTAATTTTTTCATCATTATAGAGTATTTGTGATTGCCATTGCAATCACCAAATCTTATGTGAAACTAATTTTGTTTAGTAAGTCAACTCACATATGTTTCATTTTATATATATTTTTAAAATTATAACCATGATCTGAGCTTTGGTGTAGTGGTAATACTCGTTATTTAGTTTGCAAGTGGGGTAAGGTTTCAAATCCTACAAGTATCATTTGATACACTTAATATATATAGTGAAATAAATTGTCCGTAAAAGGAGATTCTAATCATCACAAAAACACTAAGTGTTTGTGTGACGGTTTTTGTGATGGCTTTGACAATCACAATAGATCAATAGATTACTTGTTAATGTGATTGTATTAATCATCACAAAAACACTAAGTGTTTGTGTGATTGTCAAAACCGTCATAAAAGGCTTTCATGATGAGGGTATACAAGACGGCCTCCGTAACGACTAAAGTCATCACAAAACTTTTTGTGATGATTTTTTGAATTTATATGATGGATTTGAGCCATCACAAAAGGCCATTTTTTTTGTAGTGATTATTGATAGTGTTTGATATAATGGACCCTAAGGTTTTATAATCTTGATAGACGATTTTAATCCTTAATTATTATATAAATAAAATAGTTAGGATTTGATCATAATTGTCAATCTCAAGAATTTTATATACATTTATCTTAAAATTAAGAAAGACAATTGAACTTTTTTTTCTCTTAAACGCAATAAAAACATAATACATATAAAATATTTTTTCTTAATTTATATAAATATTTAATATAATAATTAATTTATATAATTTTATTCTATAAAATACCACAATATAATTATTTATCAACAGGTGCACCAGTCACAAGCCCGGGTAGCAGTGGCAATGGCACACCAGCCAGCTCTTCACATGCGTGCCAAAGTAATGAAGGCCTTATGCAAGACTGCCAGTTATATTTCACGGAACTAACTTTGTAACATAATGTAACAGTATGATTAGGTTGTTACTATAGTTAAGTGTCAACTAAGCAACCCTAGTTAGTTTGTAGAGTTAGATAACATTGTAATAGTATAAATAGTGTCTAAACTCCATTTGTAAATATTATTCATAACATAAATGAGAGATTGACAGCTTCTTTTCACGTTCTAAGAATCTAATAGATACACACAACTCAAATTTTTAATTTTAATGATTTGATTTGATTAGACTGCATTAATTATACATTTGTTTTTGTTTGTGATTACGTAAAACATTCGGAGTCCTTTCAGGAGTAACGGGAATATTGGATTGGGAGTGGTGATTGATTTAATTTATTTTATTTTTAATTTTTATAATATTTATTTTAATTTAAATATTTATAAATATTTAAATTAAAATAAATATTATAAAAATTAAATTAAAATAAATATTATAAAAATTTTAAGAGTAAAAAAAAAAAACTCAATCGCCACTCTTAATCCGATATCCTGATTCCTTTAGACTTTTTGAAAACATTAGGCATCATTTCTAATCACTTACTTATCTCTATAAAATATTTTATTTTTTTTATTATATTGATCATTTTAAAAAAAAATCTCTTTAAAATATAAGATGTTTTACACGTATCGAAGAGAAAAAATTTAATTAATATTTATTTTATTTTTAAAAATAGAGTAATTGAGTGAGAGAAAGAGGAGGATGAGTAATTAATTAGTGTATGGGTAATAATAAAATTTTAAATTAACATTAATTATCTAACATTAATATTAATGAGACTTTTTAATATGTATGATTATATTTTAAATAATTTATATAATAAAAAAAGAAAGTATTAATTAAGCCTTTTAAAGAAGTCAAATAACATAATTAGAGATAACATTAAAGATTGTAATCTTCAAATTCTAGCATAAGTTTCTTACATGACAAAAAAACATATAAATGCTTTGTTTTCCTCCTTATGTTTGTCAACAAGGGTAGGAAAAAGTTGTAGTCAAATTCTTGAATAGTCACATTTGATATATGCTCATCGCTTGTGCTATTAATCTTATCTTCAAGTGAACGATTACTAGAAGGGACATGTGCTGTGTTTGTCTCGCTAGTTTACTCCATTAAATCAACCAAAAATTATCTAAAGTGGGACCCAACTACTAAACACTGAAGAGTGGGCCATTCTAATATGTCTCACCAACCAATGAATAGGGAGGTCAATTGACCAATAGAATATCAACGCGTCATCACACGAAGTGATTTAATTCAATTTGCTGGTGAGTGACAATTATTACTGTTATCCGATATGACCAATACAATAGGCCCTATGAAAAAAAACGTTAATGATAATGGGGTAGATGGGTCCATCAGGCATATGAAGAGGTCCCAAAAAAGTTACCCTACCATTTATTTTCTTGACATGTGAATTAAGTACTGTACTTGAGCCATGGTGAAAAAAATGGGGTCTCCATGCGTATGAATTGACTCCAACAAATACTGTAAAGCCTCGTCAAAAATCAGTAGGACTTGGCTTATTATTAGGGAGTCTTGAATATAGTGCCTAAATAATATTTCTTCTTTAATACTCTATAATAAAATAAAGTTTTTGGAATATTTCATACCTAATTTATTTTGAATTTGTTCATTTTATATGATTTTAAGAGTATTTTATACACTCACGAAATATGTTTATACACTTAAAAACGTAATGACTGTGAATTCATAATAAATAATAAATAATAAAGAAAACAAGGCTTCATGATTTATATTGAAACTAAAAAACTACTCTACACACACACACGCATATGTATATATGTATATATATATATGTATATATATATATGATTGAACTTCTAGAGATGGTTTGAAGTTAGTTTTTAGAACTTTGATGAAAGTGAAGTTACTTTATGTAGGATAAGCACATTAATTCCACTTCTTTTGTTAGGTTGTTTAAATTAGGTTGAGACACATGAATTTGTGAGAACTTAATTTGATGAAAGTGAAGTTCCTTCATGTAGGATAAGCACATTAATTCCTTTCGGTAGGTTGTTTGAATTAGGGTGAGACATTGAGGTGCACATAGATTTATTCTTTTTTCTTTATTTTCTCCTTTTTTGTGACATGGGTTTCTTTTTTGCTTCATTGATACGAATCTCTATTATTTTGTAGAACCATGGCATTTAGCACGAAATAAGTTAAATTTGGAGTTTTATATAGGTTGGCATCTTCTTTGTTACTTTAACATGATGTTTGAGATTGATTTATCGTAAAATTATCTTAGATTTTTCGGTCTTGGTTCAACACATGCATGATGTCTGAACAAATTAAGTCATGACATTGACACCAAGTTGATTCAGACAGAACACTGAATTATTTGACTGAATATTTCACTCTTTTAATTTGAGTCATTTTATATATTATATTAATTTTTATTATAAATAGATACATGTAAATTAATACAAATATATGAATAATTAATTAAATTGTCAACTCGCAATAAAATTTGATATATATATATATATATATATATATATATATATATATATATATTTTTTTTTTTTTTTTTTGATAATTAAATTTGATATATTTTATTACTGTATAATTTTTTTTCGTTTTTAATAAGGATTTGTTTTTTCACGCTTCATACACGAAATAGCGAGAAAAAAGAAGGATCAAATTAAATATTTTTATGAGTTCTAATTAGGAGCAAAGTTTTTGAGTGGTGTCTATTCCTTCATCCGAACAAACATTTCCATTGGAGTAATAGACCGTCATCATTAATGGGGTCTTTATCTGGCAATGATCCACATCACTTCTTTGAATTCAATGCATTTGGCGTTGATCATCACTAACAGCTCCTTCCACTTTTCCTAGAGAACCGCAACATCAATATATATATATATATATATATATATATGGTCTGCTTAGCCTTAATGTGTGTCATAAGTGCACATACTAAACGCGAAAAATAAGAGATGAGACCTGTTAAAAATTACTCCCTCCTTTCCATTATATAGGTCGTTTTAGAAGTTTTTTTTCTTTCCAAAATATAAGTCGTTTTACATATATCTAGGAGAATAAATTTAATCATTTCCTATTCTATCCTTAAAGATGAAATAATTAAGAGAGAGAGAGAAGGAAGAGTAATTAATGAGTGTATGGGTAATAATGGAATTTCAAACCAACATTAATTGCCTAACATTAGTATTAATGACATTTCTTAATATGTGTAATCATGTCTTAAACGACTTATATAATGGAAAGGAGGGAGTATTTCTTTATATAGTTGCACTGAATTCAATACATGAGGTTCACTAATATATTCAATATATGGAGTATTTTTTTATACATTAAATTCAGTGCGCCTATATAAACAAATAATATTATACATTGTTTTCTACGCTTAATGTATGTCTAAGGACACACATTAAAAAAATTCATATATATAATGTAACAGCCACTTAGAAAATGAAACCCTAACAATAAGACCCACAACATATCGTGGTGGGTCTTCCTTCTGTATCTTGGTGATGTATTAAATCTTATAATCCTACTAAGTCACAACATAATTAGTTCATAAGGTCCGGTCCATAAAAGTTTGCTCCTAACTATGTAATTATATCAAAAAAATAATAATTTAAAAATAATTTCACTTAATTAATTACTCTAACTCGGGTTTATATTAACATGATGTCGACATTCTAATTTATTTAGTTATAAATTTTTGGAAGAGTTAATTTATAACTCTAGTTACTTGTATTTCTCTAGGTAGGACCCATAAATAGCCATTAAGGTCTGTACGCCATAATTGAAATTTAGACCAGTATTATACAAAATATATTGAGTTTAATATTTCATTTACGCTACCATATCTTTTATCATATATTTCACTTCTCATAATCTGCATGAGAAATGTAATATATGATTTAATTAATATAAGGAGAATTTTTTAAAATGTAAATTTAGCGAGAGACGTGTATTTAACAACTCCTAAGTCCTAATCTTACTGGTTAAACACATTTTTTTATTTTATTATCGTTGTTTTATTATATATTTATAACCTTACTGGATAAACACATTTTTTTAATTTTATTATCGTTGTTTTATTATATATTTATATTTTATAGATAGAGCGGGATTCCATCCATTGGCCTTGTCATATTGTTTATTTTTTCTCCATGATAAACACAGAATATAAGAAATTGAGACTATATAATAATGGACCATGCAGCTGATCCAGCTTGTGTCCCTTGAATTATTTAGAATAACCCAACATTTTATATTATTATGTTTAAGAATCCTAACTCATCAACCAATGCAATCTTAGTAAAAGCAATTAATATATATATATATATATATATATATATATATATGTGTGTGTGTGTGTGTGTGTGTATATATATGTGTGTGTATATATATATATATAAAGTAATTATTTTGTACTAAAATATAAGATTATTATTAATTTTTTAAATTAACTTATAATATTTTTTAAATTAACTAAAAATATTTTTAAAATTAAATTGACATTAATTTCTTTAGTTTTAATTAATACAATGATAAAAATTATAAATTATCTAAAAAAAATAATTATTCTAATATTTATTTTTTATTTATAATTTTTAACGAATTACTTGAATTTTAAATTTAAAAATATTTTAAATTAATTTTTAAAAATTAATAATAATTTTATAATTTAGAATAAAAATAATATATAATTTTTCAAAGAACACCGAGACTTAAATGTAACCTTTAACTAATTTATTTATTATATTATCATGGTGGATACCAAATAGACGAAAGATCATCATTCATCTTTTCTTTAATCCTACCTTCTTCCTTTTTCTTTTCCTTTTCCTCCTTTACATGAAGAGAAAAGCCTAAATTTCTTCTTTACACTTTTTATCGTAAGTTAACCATCCGTTGTTGTTTCAAGATTTTTTTTTTTTAAAAAAAAAGTATCCGTCGCAGCATTCATTATTACGATATCAAAAATTAATTAAATTTCAATAGCAAACAAGTTTTACATAAAAAAAAAACTCAATTAAATGATAATCAAATTTAAGATTATTAGACTAAGATAACATAAAAAATAAATAAATAAAATAATAATAATAATAAAATCCATTTGTTTGTAACTTAATTGTTCTGGGTCTTTAAAAATTGCGAAACTGAGGCTGATAAGTTTCATTTATTTTGTAACAATCATCTTCACTCCTCTTAAAGTAAAGTAGATATAATTTCTACTTTAAATATATTTTAAAGTCTCTAAAACACTTCACTCTTGACTTGGTTACTTCTTTACAGGAGAGGTGAACACGACATCGACAAAAGAACAAATGGACGGTAGTTATGTGATATTGTCAATAAAATACAAATTTAATTTGATGTTAACCAAATTTTATTAAAATTATAATTTAAAAATATTCAAGAGAGAATTGTTTAATTCCATTTCAGAGTACGAGTCTACTTTTGTTCAAAATTCTCGTATTACATTTCTACCAACGTTAATAATTTAAACACATCTTAACTTTAGCCGCTACCAAGATTTAGACTTTAAATTTTTTATAATAAAATTTCTTTATATATTTGTTATAAGATTTATAACAACAATTTTAAAGATATATGACGATAATTTATCCTGTCGTTATAAAATTTAACAAATGTAACTATAAATCTCGCAATAAAAATATATGAAAATTTTATTATAAATAATTTGATTCTCAAGATTTATCCTATTGATTTTTAAGAATAGGAAAATTATTGGGTCAAGACACTTTGGTTTATAAGACTTAATTTTCAAAATAATGTGATAAAGTGATAATAAAAAAAAAGGATGATTGTACTAACTTGCTTCAAGCAGCTTGTGGAGTTAGAATATCCTGTCTGCACAGATTTTTTTCCTAAACTTATTACAGAAGTAAGTTGTTATATTTGATAAATAAGTTTAAAATGTTTGCTTTAAAAATTAAATAAGTTATTAGTTGAAAAATAAGTAGATATTAGTTCTTTTCTTTTAATGTCTCAGCTTATGATTTATTTTAAAAAATGAATAATTAATTTTAAATTTTATTATTATTATTTTTAATAAACTATAAGACATAATAAGATGAAATAAAATGTATTGTCCCAAAATAGGACGAAATAGGAGCCCCAATAACCAACGACCTGGGCGGGTCGCGTCAGGGTTAGGTCCTACTCAACTGCAGTTAAGTTGGGCCCAGAAAGGAGTTTACGTTAGGCGAGGAGCTCGAGCTTGAGTACCATTGTACTACTCCACTGCTGTATTATTTTTCTTTCTCTCTCCTCTCTTATATATGTACAGTACATATATATATATATATATAGAAAAAATTTCAAAAACGAATTTTAAAAAGCGAACTAAAGACGAACCGTCGTCTTTGGTATCTATAGCGACGGTTCGACCCGTCGTCATAGAGTGCATGGCTATGGCGACAGGTCGAACCGTCGCCATAGATACCAAAGACGACGGTTCGTCTTTAGTTCGCTTTTTAAGGTTCGCTGGAGAAGGAGACTATATATATGTATATATATATAAAGAAAAGTTATTTATAGTAAATATTTATTATGAATATTATTTAAAAAAATACATTTAACACCGTTAAAATAATAATTTAAGAATTCATATTGAAAGCTAACCTGTATCCTAGTCTTTCTAGATAAGGTTTGAGAGAAATTTTTTCAACCGATATTTTAAATAACGGTTAAGAAATATTTTTTTAAAAGCTAGCCGTTATACTAACTACTAAGTAACAGTTAGACCAATTTTTTTCAAACGTCCAGGAACAATTCCAAACTAAAACTATATAATTTTTATTTATTTATATAATCTTTATCATCTTATGATCTAAATTATTTTTAAATAGAATAACATTTTTATAAAAATACATATATATATATATATATATATGTGTGTGTGTGTGTGTTACATATCTCGGATAACGTAGGGTTGTTATAGAGACATGTAACAACAGCAGATTTGAGCTCGTAGCACGTAAACATTTCGGTGTCGTCAGCCTACGAGTGTGTTCTTCTTATATTCGCATCGTATCCGCTAATGGCTAATGCTGAAAGAATTAGAGAGAGGTTAGAGAGACAGGACTGAAAGAATTAGAGAGAAGAGGAGAGAGAGAGTGTAGTGGCAAAAAACCGCCGTGAAAAACTGCGAATTGAGAGCAGGTGGTAGAGTAGAGTAGTGGTTTCGGCCATGGTTTTGAGATTCAGATGAAACCGAAAAAAGTTCTCAATGAATAAATATAGTGGTCGAATCAGTGACTAAATACATAAAAAAGAATATATTACTAATAATTCATAAAATTTTAAAATATTTAATTTTTTTATAAACTAAATATAGTAAAGCTATGTTACTAAAAAATTATATTATAATATTATTAAAAATATTTTTATATAAAAAATATTAAAATTTAATTTTTAAATCAAGTTAATCCATTTTACCCATTGAATCATTGATTTGATTCATAATCAACCTGTTTAATATAAATTTTGACCTAAACTTATTTATCGGGTCAAATCGAAACAACCATGGTTTCAACAAAACCTCTTATTCTCATGCACACGTCTCCTCTTTAAGATCTCACCTAACAACTCCTTCTTTCTCACTTTTCCTCTCTCTCTCTCTCTCTCTCTCAACTTTTCTGCAATTTTCATGGCAGTTTTTTAGGACTATAAAAAGAAAAACACGGGTGAAACAAAGCGAAAAAGAAAACCCCACTCGGAATACATAGTCGTCTTTGTTTTTCTTGTTTTCAACTTCTTTTAATTTATGGGTTTTGTTTGTATGTTAGGGATATCAAACTTTTGAAATTTGAAGGATTTGAATCGTTTTTGTTCATATTATGATAGTACTAATATTGTAGGAGAGAGAGAAAAGAACAAAAAAGTGCGGAAAACAGCCGAAAAAGAAAAGGGTAGGCAAATTTGGAAACTTTTGTGTGTTTGTTGGCTTTTATTAACCAATGGTGTATGGGTATTAATTGTTCATTATGTGTTAACTGAGAGGAGGGATTTTAGCTAGCTGATGAAAAATAGAGTGAACTAAAAATTGAAGGAGCGAGAAAATGGGGAAAAAGTGGGGTATGGATATGGGGGTCAAAGAAGTACTATAGAAGAGAGGGAGAGCTAGTTCGTGGAGTATGTTGTTGAGCATTGTGGGACTGTTAAAAATGGTGCCGTAGATTTTGCTTCAATGCCTCTAGTCTAGTATTTTTTTCTGATAAATAGGACCCAAAAAGATTACAACTTTTCTTCTATATGTAGCTTAAACCTGGTCTTGCTTGCTAATTGCAATCCATGCCGGTTTCTGACTGAAATCCCATATCATCTCAGGTGTTCTCTCTCTCTCTCTCTCTCTCTCTCTCTCTCTCTCTCTCTCTCTCTCTCTCTCTCTCCCCCTGTATATATATAATATGTTATAGTATATATGTACATATGGGTTTTATAGTGTTTAGTCTTGAAACTAGTATGAAGTGGAACTTAAATATTGAAATGATTAAAAATTTGAAATAGGGATTATACTGAGGGAAAGATCCAGAGCTGCCACAAGTAAGCAAGTTGTAATGGCAGATTATGGTTCTGTATCATCTCCTACAGATAAATTTAGAAGATCTTCTTCATCAATCTTCAGTTCTCCTAGGTTGTTCACTGGCTTTAATTCAAAGGGTTTAAGTGACTCAGATTCTACGATGAGTCCAACTTCGATTCTTGACAGCAAATCATTTTCTGCTTTGAAAACTCCCTTTTGGTCTGATACTCATAGTAACACCCCTAAAACCCCAAAACCTGAAAATAGAACAACCCATTGGGATAAATTGGAATCAAGAGGGGTTGGTCTTGGCCTAGTTGATGTTCTCACTGACGAAATATCTGACCCAAAATTATCGAAACCCGAAAGCCGAATGGTTTTGTTTGGATCCCAGTTAAAGATTCAAATCCCTCCGCTCCTTCCCTCTATTCTTTCCCCTGCTGCTGATTCCCCAATGTCTCCTGGGGATTTTGGTATCAAAACCAGGAATTCCCAATTGGGTTCCTTCTCCCCTCTGTTATCTCCATCAAGAAAATCGCCTTTTGGCTCTTCGAGTTCTGGCCTTGAGAACTCAAATTCACCAAGAATTTTCTCTGTTGGTGAAATGGAGCTTTCAGAGGACTATACTTGTGTGATTACCCATGGTCTGAATCCGAAGACTACTCATATATTTGATGATTGCATTATTGAGAGCTGTTGTAGTGTTGTTGGGTTCTCTGCATCATCAAAGAAAGGGAATGGTTTTGCCATTGATCAATCATTGAGCTATCCCTCTGAGAGCTTTTTAAGTTACTGTTACAATTGCAAGAAGAATCTTGGCCAAGGAAAAGACATTTACATCTACAGGTTAGTTCGAAATTTACAACTTTATACTATGTGGTTAACCTAAACTAGATACATGTCAATCAATAAAACATCCATTATTTTCAAATATTAATCTTAAAATGTTATATCTATTATAATTACCAATATTATTGATTTTAACTACCATCGAGCTTTGGTTTTGGTTATTGGTTGTGGACTAGTGCTGGTGCTCATTCTTAATTAATAAACTTTTGGTTTATTTTGACCGCATGGTTCTAAGAATTCTTTTATTGTTCTTTCAGGGGTGAGAAAGCCTTTTGCAGCAACGAATGCCGCTGCAAGGAGATCATGTCAGAGGAAGGAGCGGAAAAGTCTGATGATATTTATGGGACTTGATCCTAACGTTCGTCTCTCCAATAAGCTTCATTAGGTGATATCAATATCATCAATTTTCTACATATGCATGTGCTGGTATTTAAGCTATCTATTAAGCCATGTTTGACAAATACATCTGCAGACAAATTATTATTGGAATTGGTAGTTGTATATTGTTGATATTTTGATCTGTTTTGATGTTTAATATCCATTTGATCTCGCTTTGACTGTATAATAGTCTCCAAGTAGAGGGACTGAAAGGCTGAGATGTAATTTGTAATTTTGATTTTAGTTCAAAGTGGTAATTAGGTGATTGGTGGTCAATTTGTTTACAATTTTTGGCTATGAAGTTGGTGTTGATGATGTTAACTCAACCTTGCATTATTTTGTACATTTTATATTACTAATCATCTTATATTATATAATTAAGCAGATTTCATAAGACCAATGACCTCAATTGAGTACATTCTTTAATTTCTTTAATGTGTCCTCTTCTACATGTACTTGAGTCATGCCCAAATTTTTTAGCCCTTTCTATCCAGCTTTGAGTAAATTAATCAGCAAACTTTATTAGTTTATAGCACTGTCTGATGTATAAGACATTTTAAGGGAATTATTCAATATAATACTGCAACATAATCAAAGTAGAATATTTTTTGGGACACTTAAATATGCTGAACTTCAAACATTGCTGAGGCTCTGTTTCTTTGGTTTGTGTTAACGGACGTTCAATTAACTCCAAATTTAATTCCTTACGTATATCTTGATTGAGGATTGGATTTACCAACTCTCTGTTGTCGGTTTAGAGATAAGTGAGTTGTTTATCTTGATCAAAGCTTAGGTTTAATTTTCACTCGTAACAAGTGAGTTGTTTATTTTGATCAAAGCTTAGGTTTAATTTTCACTCGTAACGGATAGCTGGTGGTAACTCTATGAATTACATACTACTAGCGGAGGATCCCTGAATATGTTCAATGTGGGTTTCTTCAAATGTATGTGATTATTATAGGTGCAGTGTGCGTGTGCTCTACCGGGATATACTTTAGTTAGCTCCCATTTTATGTACCAAGAATAGAATGAGGATTGGATTTTGAACCATCTCACGGGTTTTGGAATCAATGTGACAAATTTAACTTCATTCTAACTTCATCTGCAGAAGCATTTTGATGTTCGGTCCTTTGGAACCCCCAAAGCCATCAGAACTTATCCCATGTATGCTGCAGATGAGGAGACAAGAATGGGACCCTGCCTAGGGCAACCCAAAGCCACTGACTATTAAAGATAATCAAACAAATTGGGACCATTTAATAAGGTTCCATTTGGAGGAGGACTTGTATATATGTGAAGGACTCCTTTAACCCATATGTTGGCAGTATTCTCTCACATTCGACTCATCAAGGGAAATGGTTTTACCTTTTCTAATGTGAGACAAGACCAGTAGTCAAACTGAGGGAGTTATTGGACATATGTTTAACAAATGTAAAAGATTTGGGGAAAAAATATTTATGAAAGTGACTGCAAGTTTAGCTAAAATTGTATCATAATGTCAAAACTCATGGACACTGTACAAGAATTACAGCCACCATCTCCAAGTGCTATAACTTGGGAGAATGATTGTAAGCCTATTATTGTTGATATAATACAAATTTAGAGTTCGATTCGTGATTTTTTTTTAAAAAAGTTTTTTACGTTAAATATTGTGTATTGCTTATGGATGTTTGTTTGTTATTTTTGTTTTTATTATTGGATTTGTTAATTTCTTATTTAATTACACAAAGAAATAAAAGATTCTTAAAATTAAGATTATTTAAATTTTACTTTTCCCAAAACAAAAAACCTTTGTTGCAATGAATGATTCAAATTCACATTCAGGACATAATCAAAAGTAGTAGTTTAGGGTCTGTTTGGATACACTGATTCAATGCTTTAGTATTAGTATTGAGGTCCCAAACACCAAATCAATTGTTTGGATACTAATTTAAGGTTTAGTATTATTATTGTATTATATTACTAAATAAGTCAATACCATAAATTAAAAACCAAAGTGAGGGATAAGTTTTAAAATGCCAAAACCGATCATTTTCATCGATTTCACACACTAACTCACCTTAGAAACACATATCTCTCACCTCTCTCTCTGCAAATCTACCCGTTTCGCCTCTTTCGATATTCTCTCTCATCTTAGCTTCGTCTCCGCGTTGTCACTCTCTCATCTCCATCTTCCTCTAGAATTTTTGAGGTCTGAAAGGAATGAAAAGAAAGTAGGTATTGTTTCTAATTTCCGTTTGAGGGATGAGGACGATAGTTCAAATTGCTGGGGGGATATAATTTCCATTTGTTGTTGGAGGTTTACTGGCTTTTATGGAGACCTAGTTACTGCCAACAGAGAAATTGTGACGCCCCCAAATTCGGGTTCCAAATACCCGGATCCGGTCATCACGATCCAATACAAACATTCACCTCTAAACAACATACAATAACTAAATGCGGAATAATAAACATATGTTGTTCATTCAAAAGGTGTTACTAGTCCCAAGATACGATAACCTTACACAAAAGTACACAAATACCCTTAATAAAGTACTTAGGGTTTATATTACATAACAGTTAATTTAATTAACTACAGGGCTGCATCTCGAAGTCTATTACTTCATCTTTCCTTTACCCTTGTTCTTTCCTAAAGTCTCGGGTTGCACTGCAATAAAGTTTCATGATATAGCAAGAGTGAACAACTAGTTTGCTCAACAAGTTTAAATAACAACAAGGAACAATATATCATGAATGAAAGGGAATAAGTGAACAATTCAATAAAGTGAATAACATAAGTAGGAATAATTATTTGCTTTTAAAATTAGGATAGTCAAATAGACTATGAACTATAAATATCCACTGGAGTCAATAGCAGGTTGACCCAATGGTTACTACCAGAAATATGTACCCGAGGGGATCAACCTCAGTACAATATGTGTATGCATAACATTTAATTTCCGTATTTTTGTACCTGATATTAGATACAGGGTACTCCCCTATAATAAAGGGATGTTCATAATAGTCTAAGAATCCGCATCTTCAATGATTTGGATAGCTTTTAAAATCTTTAACATAAATGTCTACCCGAACAATGACTTAGACCTACTTTGAACAGTTCTTTAAACAATAGAACAATAATTAAGTACAAGTCAATGACTGTACGATATCAAGTGCAATAAGTGCGAATAACAACAATATCGATGTGGAATAATTGTAAAGTAATTAAACCACTCAAATCATGCTTAGAAATAACAGTTCAAGCTTAGATAAATAATTTGCTTAATAAAATGAGTTTAGAGATAAGGAACTTGCATGTCTGCTCAGCTACAATAAATGTCTAGCTTTAACTAACTTGCTTTGAAAGACTTAACATTAGTAAAGTTGGTCTAATAATTAGTACGACGTATTTGCACAACTATACGCTCACTAAGGGACTTATCTATCACATTAGTACTAACACATAAATTATATTAGTCAAAAACAATATTATTAACCTTATAGACCTTCAATCATATTAGGTTAATAATTTAATAAATTGGAAATATTTTTCTTAAGTGTTGGACACTTATTATTAAACCCTTAAACAACTTATTACAATTATTTAATTAAAGCATAATTTATTTTAATTTATTTTATTAACTCGATCTCTATTTAATTACTATTTAATCTTGGTTAAATAGAAATTAATTAATTAACTCTAGTTATTATTTAAAATAAATAATAACTAATTGTACTTACTTATTATTTAATAATAATTAAATAATAAATAATTATTGATTTAATTTTAACCTTCTTTAATTTAATATTAATCAACTAATAATTAATTAATTAATTAACCTCACTTATTATTTAATTTAAGGAAATTAAATAATAGTTTACTAATTTTAATCCTCTTTAATTATTATTTAATGCCAATTAAATAATAATTAATTATTTAATTATTTTTAATTATTATTTAAGGTTAAATAATAATCAATTCATCTTTATTTATTATTTAAATTAAATAATAAATTGTTAATCTAATAACTTAATTTCTATTAATCGTTATTTAATGTTAATTAAATAATAATTGATTACTTAATTATCCTTATTTATTATTTAATAATATTTAAATAATAAATAATTAATTTATAAATTTTTATCTCTCTTTAATTATTATTTAATAGTAACTAAATAATAATTGCTAATTTATTACCTTTATTTATTATTAACATTTTAAATAATAAATAACTAATAAATTTATTTAACTTAACCATGATTTAGCTAACTAGATTAATATTTAAAATATTTAAATACTAAACTTAATGAAAAATATCCTCTCTAATATCATTTTTGTATTATTATTATTTTTGTTATAATTTTAAATTAGTTTTTAAATATTTAAATTAATTAAAATTAACCCGAATGACATTTTTGTAAATAAGTTGAAAACTGATCCGAGGGCAAAATAGTAATTTCGCCGAGAAAAACACGGAGGGGCAGTCTGGTAATTTCGCCGAAATTTTCCTACCGCGCATGAAGCGCGTTACAAAATTTACGGCCCAAAACGACGCTGTTTTTGGAAAGCCGGATACGGCTTCCGCGCGTATCGCGCGGAGTAAATTTCTACAGACGCCAAACGACATCGTTTGGCTCCGCGTCCTCAGTGAACAGTGGCATGCGCATTGCGCGGCCAGCCCCCTTTTTTTTTTTGTTCCGGCAGAATGTGAACTGTGACGCCCCCAAATCCGAGTTCCTTGAACCCTAGACTTGGTACGTCACGATACATCATCTTCATACACGTTCTATAACTAATGCGGAATATATAAACATAAATTGTTTATTCTACAACATTTCCCAAGGTTTCTAACCTTAACTTACATATATACCTTTAGATTCATAAAAAGGTTTACAAAAATTACTTACATCATATAACAATTTAGTTATAATGCATAACACTATAATCTTGTCTGTTGCTTCTGTCTCCGTCTCTCCTTGGACATTCGTATTATTCTGAAATTTGTTATCATGATATAGCAGGAGTGAGCAACGACTTTGCTCAGCAAGTTTAAATACGATAACGATATATCATGATTGAAAGAAAGAACAAGCTTTCGGATTTTCAACAATATAATAATTGTGAAAGAGTACGAATCATAATTTCAATATTTGAATGACTGAATCAAGTAATGTTGAGTGTCAATAATGACCATGAACAATTTTAACTGAACCTTATGGTAATGAAGGTGATCAGCCTTTCATACCTGATGAACACATGCAACAAGCACTATGTGCGAATCAACAATTTAAAGATGTGGAATAATTATACAGAATTAAACCATAGCATGCTTGAAACGTAATAACTTGAATTTGAGTTAGGGACTTGAACAATAAAATAATATATCCTGCTCGAATATAAATTGAGTAGGGTTTAGGAAACTTGCCTGTTTGCTCAGCTACAATTAATGTCTAGCTTTAACTAACTGGCTTTGAAAGACCTAACATTAGTAAAGTTGGTCTAATAATTAGTACAGCATATTTGTTCAACTATACGCTCATTAAGAAACTTATCTACCACAAATAAGTAATAACACATAATTTACATCAGTCAAAACAATATTATTAACCTTATAGACCCTCAATCAAATTAGGTTAATAATTTAATAAATTAGAAAATATTTTTCTTAAGTGTTGGTCACTTATTAAACTATTAAACAATTTATTATAATTGTTTAAACAAAAGAGTTAAAAGACATTTTCTTTATTTCATTAAATTTAATTTCATTTAATTACTATTTATCATTAATTAAATAGTAAGTAATTAACTACCTTTAGTTATTATTTAATAATAAATAATAACTTACTAGATTTATTTATTATTTAAAATTAATCAAATAATAAATAATTATATTATATTAAAAATAATCAAATATCTTTAGTTATTATTTAATAATAAATAATAACTAATTAACTAGATTCATTTATTATTTAAAGTTAATTAAATAATAAATAATAAAATTATATAGTAAATACTCAAATATCATTAGTTATTATTTAATAATAAATAATAACTAACTAAATTTATTTATTATTTAAAGTTAATCAAATAATAAATAATTAAATAATCAATCTTAGTTGTCTTTAATTATTATTTAATAGTAATTAAATAATAATTAATTAATTTATCATCCTTGTTTATTATTTAATATTAATTAAATAATAATTAGTTTAATCGTAAATTCAGAAGATATAATATTGACTAGATTAATATTTACAACATTTAAATATTAATCCAAAATACTTATTATATTTAAAAAAATATAATATTAAACTAACTAGATTAATTTTTACAACATTTAAATATTAATCCTAAATACTTATTATATTTAAAAAAATATAATATTAAACTAACTAGATTAATATTTACAACATTTAAATATTAATCCTAAATACTTATTATATTTGAAAAAAATATAATATTAAACTAACTAGATTAATATTTACAACATTTAAATATTAATCCTAAATACTTATTATATTTGAAAAATATAATATTCAATACCTAAATATCATTTTTGTATTATTAATATTTTTGTTATAATTTTAAATTAATTTTTAAACATTTAAATTAATTTAAATTATCCAGAATGGCAAAATCGTAAATAAACTGAAAACCGAACGGAGGGGCAGTATCGTAATTTCGCAGAAAAAAGACCGGAGGGGCAAAATAGTAATTTCACTGGAAAATTATTGCCGCGCATTGCGCGCGTAACAAAGAAACGGACCAAAACGGTGCCGTTTTGTGAGAACAGGAATTGGCCTCCGCGCATTGCGCGCGGAGTAAAATTTTCTTACGCCAAACGGCGTCGTTTGGCTCCGCGTTTTTCAGAAAATTGGCTGGCACGCATTGCGCGGCCAGCCCTTTTTTTTTTCCCACTCGCAGAAGGTGAACAGTGCATTTTAATACACAACTTAATAAAATTTATACCTTCAAATAAACTTTAACTCCTCAATAAAAATCCAAAAAAATTACCAATAACTTAGCAACAATTTATAACATGAAAATTTAATTTTTCATGATTTAATATTAAAAATTTTTATAAAAATTTTTACATCACATAAACTACCACAAATCATAACTTTTTATGTATAACTTCATTTTGAGTGATTCAAACTTTGTTTTTCTCATAATTTAATGTTCTATAATATTATAACATTAAATCTAAATATTATAAAAAATATTTTTGTACATTAATTTGAGACTTGATTTAACACACCACCAAAACACATAATTTCCATCATTAAAGCTTATATAAAATAAATTAAACTCATGATAAACTATATAAACATACATAGCATGATTTTAACCATAAAAATTACTATGTTAATATTTCTACCATAAACTTGAAAGAAAACAAGATTAGGATTTATAAAATAATTACCTTGTTTTGATAATTATTCTCCTCTTCTTTCCAAAATATGTAGTAAGAAGATGTCATGAACTAGCTTAGGCTCCTCCTCCTTCTCTTGATATTTTTACTCTCAAATATTTTCTCACTTTCTCAAATGTTCTCTAGCTCTCTTTAGCTTGAGAAAAAAAATGAAAGATGATAAATGACTAACTCTTTTAGCCTCCAAATGCAAGTATTCTTGCACTTCTATAGATATAAAATATATCTATCAATTCTAGCCATCAAGAGCCTAGCAAAGATACTAGCACAAGAAAAGCTTTAAGGACTAGAGTTGGTGAAAAGAGGGATGGTCCATATATTTTTAAAAATCAATACAAGTAACCTTAATTTATTTAAATGAAAAATAAAAGAAAACAAAAATCAATTCACTACTTTTTACTTCCTTTTTGCCGGCAATCACCCATGATCCTTGTCCCAAAAAGAATGTCACTTTTCACTTTTTAAGAATTAATAGTTTTATAAAGTATTTTTCAAGTGGGCCAAGCTTTGGGCTTTATTTAAAAATACCAATTGGGCTCTAATTAAATTGTTTGGGCTACTAAATTGTCAAATTTTATTATTCTTCATTTGGGCTATTAATTGACCCATGTTGGGTTAATTTAATAATTTACACATTAATTATTCAATCCATGATTAAATAAATAATAAGATTGAATAAATAATTAAATATTCTAACCCATAAGTATTAAATTACTACATGGACTAATAATATTATTAATAATATTTTACATTATTTACATTAATTAATTATCATATTAATTAATTTATAAAATTTAATTCACGCATTATATTCAATTTAATTGAATATTTAATTAATGACAACCTATCAATTATTTTGATATTAAAACTTTAGAGTGTGTTCGCTAACAATAATATATATAATCTATATTTATTATTTATACACATTACTTTACCTCAAAAACAATTTCACAATAAATTATGAAATTAAAAATAAATACAATATATAATTTAATATATATTATTTACGCCATAAATTAAATTATTTAATACATTTACATTAAATAATTTATTTCTCATCAATTATGGAAATAATTCCATTTACCCGAAAATACATTAAAATAATAATATATTTACTCAATTTCTTATTTAAATAATTTATTTAATTATTTAATTAATATTACACAAATAATTGTATAATTAAATTTCTCAATCCCATAAATCATTTACAATGATTTATTTAATTATAGAATATATTCATTTAATATATTCAATTACTATTTAAAATTTCTCAATTAATTTAAACCCTTTATATATATGTACATATATATGAAATTAAATATTGTACAATATATATAATTACTAATCTCCTTTAATTAATTCAACTACTTTATATAATTTATAATTATATAATTTACATAATTATTCCTCACAAATAATTTATCAACAATTTGCATAATTGTTGATTAATGAATATAATTAATTCCACAATAAACCTTTTAATTCAATTCGGATTAATTTAATATTAATCTATCTATTTAATCACAATTTAATTAACCATTAAATTATGTTACTAAATATGCACGCATATATATATTCATATAAATACATATTTAATTTACATGCAACCACGTCGCATAATTACATAACTCCACTAATTAATTCTCTTAATTTAATTAGACTTGTTGTTAGTCAAGTTTATTGAATTATCACTTTACTTGCTAACTTATCAAAAATTTTGATATCACCATATCTAAGTTAGTCCGTTAAATTTAATTTGGACCTCTATTTATCTATCACTACTAGGTTATCAAACTCCAACCTTTATTAAATATTAAATATTTTATTTCTAATTTATTTAAATATCCGGGATATTACATGAACAGTGCATTCTTTAACTAAAATTATACCTTCAAGAAATCTTTAACACCTCAATAAAAATCCAAAAAAATTACCAATCACCTTATATTAATTTATAACATGAAAAAATTAATTTTTCATGTTTTAATATCATATTTTTTTATAAAAAAATTCACATCACATAAACTACCACAAATCATAACTTTTTGTGTATAACTCCATTTTAAGTGATTCAAACTTTGTTTTTCTCATGATTTAATGTTCTATAATATTAGAACATTAAACCTAAGGTTTATAAAAGTATTTTTGGTCATAAATTCCAAGACTTGTTTATACACTTCTAAACACATATTTTAGCATATAAAATATACCAAAATACAAATTAAGCATATTAAACTCAAGCATGGCATAAATATTACTGCCATACATTATTAACTATATTAACATATTTGTACACACATGTTAGTTTTAAAAACAAAAATTAGATTTAGAATAACCATTACCTTGATTTAATAGCTATCTTCCTTTTTCTTCCAAAATAAGTGGTGAAAGACGATGACATGAACCAAGAACTCCTTCTCTTGATAATTTTGCTCTCAAAATAATTTTCTACACTCTTAAATGCTCTCTAGCTTGCAAAGTAGAAGAAGAAGAAATGACCAACATAAACTCCTAAATTGTAAGTATACTTACAATTTGGATAGATATAAAATCTATATCTATTAAAATTGCCATAATGAGGGTAGCAAGGATACTTACACAAGCTAGCACAAGGAATAGGCTAAATGACACATTAGGTGAAAAGAGGGATAGTGCCCATGTACCAAAAAATCAAACAAGCAATCCATTAATTAAATAAATAAAAAATAAACTAAAATAAAAACAAAAATCAATTTTTTTCTCTCTCTTCTCCATGTTGCTCGGCTGATGGACTTTATTTTTGTCCCAAATTCATTGTCACATGCTTACTTTTTAATAATTAATAGTTTAAACAATTTAATTTCAAGTGGGCTCAAGTTTTGGGCTTTATTTAAAATACCAATTGGGCTCCTATTAAATTGTTTGGGCTACTAATTTGTCAAATTTTATTATTCTCCACTTGGGCTACTAATTGACCCATGTTAGGCTAATTTAATAATTTACACATTAATTATTCAATCCATGATTAAATAAATAATTAGATTGAATAAATAATTAAATATTCTAACCCATTAGTATTAAATTACTAAATGGACTAATAAATATTATTTTTAGTATTTCACATTATTTACATTAATTAATAATCATATTAATTAATTTATTATATTTAATTAACTCATTATATTCAATTTAATTGAATATTTAATTAATAGAAAACTTATCAATTATTTTGATATTAAAACTTTAGGGTTTGTTCACTAATTTAATAACATATTAATGACCTCCTTCAATTAATTCTAGTAATTAATCACATAATTATTTAATTACGTAATTAATTAATCACATAAAAAGATTTAAATAATCTCGTAAAACTAACTCGTTGGAAATTAAATTAATAATTTAATTAATAATGATGTGGAAATTCTAGGACATTACAGAAATATCTTGGGATCTGATGCGTCGTTTGGCTGGGGATTCTTTGGCTACTTGGGGTGTGGTATGCATGGGAGATTTCAATGAAATTGTTTGCCTGGATGAAAATGAGGGGGGTCTGCTTTGACCAGTGCACAAATGGTGGGTTTTCAATATATGTTTATGGATTGTGGTTTATCTGATTTGGGCCAAAGAGGAAATAAGTTTACTTGACAGAATTCTTGTACAAGGTTAGGGCTTGATAGGGCTGTAAAATCATACTAATAATTTCACCTCTTAATAAATGGAAAACCAATAAACATATTCATTACTATTTGGAGTCGAAGTAATTTAGTCACTTGTCATATATGAATTGCAAGTATCATTATAGATTACTGTGGCCAAGCTAGATCATATTGTGTGTCCCATAGCAGTTTTCGCCCTCCGATCAGACCTAGAGCCAGTAGATCTAAGGGGTGGAAATTGATTATTTTCTTGCTATAAATATATTGTTTACTTTTTGTAGTAGTTCATGTGCTGCAATTTTCACATTCCTTGCAGTTCTAAGGGAGGAAATTGGTTATTTCTTGCTGTTTTTAGAAGTAGAATGTTTTTAATTGGTTTTTTCTTGCTATATTTTTTGTAATAGAATATCTTTTTAGTAATTCGTTTGTTTTTACACATGATTTTTAAGATTTTAGTGAAGAATAATCTATTTCTATGAAAATGTAATAACTGAGTACTCAACTATCTATGTTAGAAATTAAGTTTATTGTGAAGTGGCCAATAATCCCTCTGGAAATAGATTTTCCTGCAATATATAATGATCAAAGACTAATACAATGTTGGACTTAGTTTATTATCTCAGCAACAAAAGAATTTGGAAAGAATAATTCCAAGACCATATGAGGTGAATGGTTTCATTACCAATGCGTTGGGCTCACACTAGAGACAAGGTTCAAAGGGAAGTGGTATAGTCCAACCTACAGGCAACTACTGCTATAGTTACGTGTATGCATCATGTTAGTAATAGCTTCTCATCAATGTTTTTGTGTAACTTTGTATATATAGAAACAAAAAAAAAAGGTAAGAAAAAAATTGTCTTTGATTCTATAATAGTTGTCTTAACTACTTATGGTAGAGTCCTGGGTAAAATTCCTTTATTATCTTGGATGCTAAAATTGTGACTCTCAAGTCGGATTAATTTTGGCTTGGTGAATATATCTTTCTTTGCACGTTTAATAATTGAGGTTTCCTCTGTTACATAATTGTTTTGCATCTAGTCCTGAACTATTTGATAACTTAAGAGCTAAAGTAGCAGCCAAACACCAATTTAATCTAATTAATGGAAAACTTACCAGTACCAACCTAAAGCAAATGGATTGCAGTTTTGGAGTTGGAAAGTATGAATCCTTGCATCAATGCCAAAAGATTGAGATTATGTTAAACCAAATAGTACCAACCTTGTTGGTTGGTTGTTTTTGTATTGAAATAGGAAAATGTTATTTATGCCGACTCGACTGCTACAACAAACTCATATGTGTCATGTGTCTACTTTGTTATATGTTGAGTTGACATATATAGCACAACTCGTTGAAATATATGCTGGACTTAGTTTTTTTTCTTTCATTTTTAATTTGGGTACTTAACTCTTTTGGTCTGCCTATAAGGTTCTTTCAACTTGCCAAAGAAATTTTTCAATGTTGATTCATTTTGTTGGTATGAATTTTTTCATATGTTGATTACATGTTGTTTATTTTTTTTATAGGCATAGACTCTGACTCGCAAGTACAAACTGAGAATAAGAAAAGTAGGTTGAAACCATCTTTTACACAATATTGGTGAATTCTATCAAGTGTTTAGAACTATTATGGTGAATTGATTGCTTATGCAAAAGGAATTTACCAACTAATTCTTAACAACATTACCAGTTATAGAAATATATATTACGTGAGAGTGGTGGTAAATAAATATGTTGCCTTTGTTTGATATGATAATATCATAATGTATATGGGTGCTAGTACTTACTTGTTGCAAATTTCGAAGCCATTACCCACATGCATAGTGGTGTAGATGCAAATATTGCTTAAGATAGTTGCCCAAATTACTTTCTTATTTGTTCATTATTTTTTGAAGCTGACTATGGGTATCATAGAATGATTTTGGTCAATGTTTTCAAGATATATATATATATATATATATATATATATATATATATATATATATATATATATATATATTTATTTATTTATTTATTTATTTATTTTTGCAACAAATTCTTATTATAATTGGCAGAGATCTTCTGTAATCTGAACAATTTATTTGTAATTAGACCAAGTTTGGGTTGCTTGATATTTGAATTATGTGACAAATAAAGTGCAAGGCAAAGGAATTCTGTGAGCTTAAGTGGCTCGTTTGTTTGTTGTGCAACTTTTATTTTGATATGTTTTTAAGATTGGTAATTTGGGAAGGGATTTTATTGCTGTTGAAGGAATTGCTGTCTCTCGGTCTGCTAATACTTTTACATTGCGTAAAAGATAAGAATTTGGTTTGTTTTCGATCTAATACTTTTACACAATATTTTAAAAATCGGATCAGTTATTGAACCGAAAAACTTACTGAGCCGTTCTTGACTCAGTGATGTAATTAATATATAAAGAACAATTATATCTTAGCAAAGACGCTTTTAACAGTTTGTGTAAAAGAATATGTTGTCTTATAGTGATTATTAATTGTGAGTTATTTTATATGAATTATTTTTTTTTATGATGGATATTAGTTGTGCTTTATTTGATATGGATTGACATTGAAAATAATAAAAAAATATGTAAAATTAATCAATAGGTTCACATATTTTATTTATCTCCCTTGTGCAGGTTTTAGTAGAACATGTAAAAAGGATAAATTTAATAAAGGACTTAACAATAATTATTTTTTTATAATTCATTTTTTTGTGTATTTTTTTTATAATGGATATTAGTTGTTCTTTATTTTATATGAATATATTTAATTATATTAATTTTTTAATATTGAAAACAATACGAAAACAATAATTATCCAAACATTAGTTTTTAAATTTTAACACAAATATAATATGAATTCAATATGTTAACCAAACAATGGTATTGTTTTTGTTTTAGTATTGAATTTAATGATTTTCAATTTTATAGAGTTACAACTCAAACTGAATTTCAAAATAATTTATCTAAACACACTCTTATACTACTTGTAATGAATCCACGTTTAGATGTCAGTTTTGTAAACATGCAGAAGAAGAATAAAGTAGTATAACATGGACGAAAAATACTTCAACACTGTTAAGTTAATCCAACAGATCTGTTCTTCTTACAAATGGAGCATACAACATACTTAAAACCTACAATCTAATCAAAGCTTATTCACTGGAGCTATTGATCATTCAAAACTGACCCTAATGAACAGTGTAGTAGATTTTGTATGCTTAAGAATCTGTGTTGGAAGAAAGAGAGAGACCGGTCAATACCATTAAGAAGGATTTGATAACCAAAATCCAAACTTTGCTTAGAAAATAGTATTTTGTATGTACAATGTTGGTTACAATGTTAAATAGACAATCGCACGTTTTCAAAATAAAAATTAAAGGGAGAGTTAGGATATATTATATCATAAATTGGGCCTCAACACTCTGTAGAATATAATGTCCCTCATATTAGTTAATGTCTCTAAATGTTGTACTAATTCTTATATCGACCTGATCGTTATGGTTGTCGGATCACCGATTTGTCACTATTATTCAGGCTACATTTATTCAATAGTCGGGTCATCGATTTGTCACTATTATACATGCTACATTTATTCAATAATGATCCTGCGAAGTAATATGATATTAACAAATGTGTAAATAAACGAAAAAAGTGACCCGAAAAAGAGCCCACCTACTTACAAATCTTCAATTAGTCAACAGCCAATGCAGATTTTATTTTATCACACACCTCTACTAGTTCATCAACTCTGCCTTTTGTACATAATGCAGCTGCCTTAGCTTCATGAATCAAATTTGTTGAGTCTGAAAGACTGAAACCTCTATGATCATGCATTTCTCGAAGCAACTTGTTAGCCAAACCAATGTTATCTCGAGAGTGATAGCTTGCGGATGGCATGATAACCATAATAGTAAGTAAGCAAGCACTCAGTAGGTCAGTGATGTCAGTAAGCTAAATATTAGAGCCATCAAGAAGACTGGAATTTGCTTTCCTTATTAATTTGAGACATGGATATAACATGATACGAACCTATTCAACAAGTTAACATGCTTATTATTCTATCCCTTACAAGATTTGATCCATGTAGCCATTAAGTTACTGTTAAGATGAAAGACATACCAATATCACTAGAGTCACATTTCATTGATATCTACTTCGTAAAATACTATTCGTTACACTTTATTAATATTAATATTAATACCTCTGATTTTAAAACGGAAGAATAACAAAATTATAGAGAGCCTTATGCTTTAGATAGCCGGAAAGAAACAAATTAGCTGTAGTTAGAAAATGTGTTACCCTTTTCTATGGAGGATATGAATCTCAGTGACAAAAGCTTTTGATTTTCTCAACTTAAATAATAAAAGCTTATCAAGGAATGTTCAGGGATAATTTCGACATTAAGGAATCGATCTCCTCTAAAAATTGCTATAGGTACGGCCTTGGAAAAACAATTACTTAAATAATGGCAACACGGACCTCACTTTCTATCTCAATCCTATCCTCCCAAAACTCAATTTTGCCCTTCTCCCTCCCTCCTATCCTCTCTCAGATCCGACGGAGACCTATCAGAATCATCGCTGGCGGCCGCAGAACAAACCGACGGAAGAAATCATCCTGGAAGCCGCCGGCAAACGACATGTCCTTCAGTGTTTCTATGCCGGCGCCGTCCTATCGACGGGATTTGGAAGATGAACCCTTTCTAGATTCTAGAAATCGTAAGATTCGTATTCAATTTCTGTTTACATCTTCTATAATGGATTATTTTGATGTGTATATGTCTATAGTTGTTGTAAATATTGTTATTTCAATTAAAGTTCACAATGACTTAAAATTTGTAAAGGCGAAGATGTTACATATCTCTCATGGAAGGCAATTTGGGAAGTAGAATGAGGACATTAAAGCAAATAAAACTAGGAAAGTGTTAATATGCTAAGTTCAACCAAAGCCATAATTATTGGAAGTATAAAATTTAAATAGTTAGAACTTGGAAGTAAAGTTGAAAATCCATTTATTAAGGATTGGAAACGGGCCAGAATGGAAACTAAGTAACTAAGTGTTCGCAAAGTCTTTGCTTTTGAAGGTTATCCATCCAATGTTAAAGGTCTCGTGGTACTGTAATAAGAAAGAGTATCTAAAGCTTTTGGCTTTCGATGCTCATGTTCCTGCTGGTCACACCCCACATTCATCGCTGGTGAGATGTAATAGTGGAACATTCATTTGAGAGCAATCAGTTGTATGTTAATGTTACAAACATGACAAAATTGGGTAATGTCTTTCAACAAAATGTTAAAAGGATGTGTGTATAATATTGTATATGCGTCTTTTAGGTTCAGAAGTATAATGTCCCTCTCTCTCTGGCATAATATATTTTTTTCCTGTAACACATGCAGGAAAAGGGGATTCAAATTATTTAGTGACAGAAAACGTAGAAACAGAGATATGCTCCCCCAGTAAAACTGCTCCAACAAAGAAAATACATTCTGTCAGTGCTGTTAGATGCTTTGGTGTGGACTTGACCCCAGATAACATTGCAGTCGCTATGGTGTATTTTGTCCAAGGCGTCTTAGGCCTCTCTAGGCTTGCTGTTAGCTTTTACTTGAAAGATGATCTGCATCTAGATCCTGCAGAGGTATGTCATCTTCTTAGAGATTTTAAAGAATGTAGTTTGTGAATGTTCAGCGGTACCTCATGTTTGTTTACCTGTCTTTTATTCCAATGCATTTATCTCGTTGAACATGCAAACCTGCTTTTGATAGTAATTCATTCTAATTGATAATTGTGCTGTTATCTTGCATTCTTGTCGTGTATAAATTCAACTTCTTATTTTGCATTCGTTGATTGTCCTGATTAATATAAATGTGCACTGAAGAAGTTCTATCTGCTTGACTAGACAGCTGTGATATCCGGTTTCTCATCATTACCATGGCTTATCAAGCCTTTGTATGGGTTTATCAGGTGCATTTTAATCTTCTATTCATTCCCATCTCTCTTTTCATATTGATCTCAACTCATAACTCTCTTTAACAATTGTTTTTACCATTTTAGTGATTCAGTCCCACTTTTTGGATATCGGCGAAGGTCATACCTGATTTTATCAGGACTTCTTGGAGCCCTTTCATGGAGTTTGATGGCCACCTTTGTTGATGGGAAGTATGGTGCCACTTTCTCCATACTCATTGGATCTCTTTCTGTTGCCTTCTCAGACGTTGTAAGTATCCACCGTTCTATGATATGTATATATTTGTATTCTTTGACCTTTGAGATGACACGTATTGCAGTTGTAGTCAGATATGTATACCAAGTCTATTATTGATCTCGTAAATGATGAAAATTGCAATACAGATTGGTTTAGGATATCGATTTACCACATGTCCTCTAACTATTTTTTTTCTGTTTTTAATGAGCGTTTTACTGCATTACAGATTGTGTTGGACATTAATTTAGGGATAATTTATCAATTGTTCTGTTTTCACTTTTTCAAATTTTGAGTAAAAAACAATGTGTACTAACTTGTTTGGGTTTTTTTTTTTCTTTTAAATGATTATACATTATTTTTTTTATCCAGCATTTTGTATAGTGGACCTAAATTTGTACATAAATAAAGTTGTTTTGGTGTTGTTTTCAAAGCAGCGATAATGCATTGTACATATCTTAGGTTCCAATGTTGGGGCCATTAAACCTAGTTACATGAAGGCCTTTCAAATTTCACTGTTCTTTTGATAAAAAATCTCCGTAGTTATGTAGTTAATCTGCAATAAGCTGCGTCTTTCCACCTAACATACCACTATCTGACTCTCCGTCTCTCTCTACTTAGGGAGCAAATTAGCAGCGGTTGTACGTGTTTCCTCATTTATTGGAGGTTTCCCTGCTATTGAACTTTGGCTCTTTGTCATGGTTCCTCACTTATATTTTTTGTAAAACAATGAGAATTCAGTGAGTTGAACTGTAGCTTTTTCACTAGATTGATGAATTTGTAAAAACGACTCCAGTTTAGTGACCAAAAATACATTTAACCCGTTTATTAGAAGACAAAATATAACAGAAATAATGTCATATGCAAGTCCTTTTTTCTTTTCTTTTTTGAATTTTTTTTCTTCCTTTTAAAAGAAAAAGCATGTAATGTTGCCAAAGAGCTAACATAGTCAATGAAAGATGCTTACCATTTAAGTGATATAAGAAGCGTAACCTACATTTTCTTTGCAATATCACCTATAAAATGGAATTTAAAGTTCACAAAGTTGGAACTTTTTTTTAGTACAAGTCAGATATAGAAAGCGTGTTATAATTCGACGTGTGGTGATGGCATTTGGTCCTTAAATGCTTAGTGAGTCCTTTATTCTGTGATGAACTGTTAGTTCCAGTCTTACATTTTGTATCATTTGTGTGGCAATGAAATAGATGGGAGTTGCTTAGTTGGGGGTACATAAAATAACGTTTCTCTGTGATTAGGAGGAGAGGAGAGAGGCTTCATGGGTTCCTTGCACTCATCCTAACCTACACCAGTCTAGTTAAAGACTCGTGTGTGCATACATGATTCACGTATGTTATGCATGTTTGTTATAGGTCTCTTAGTGAAGGTATATGATCTCTTATACTTGTATAAATAATTAAATATATACATGGACCAGCTACTATTGTAAACTAAAGGTGTCAGCAAGATTACCTTTTTCTCAAATTCAAATAATACTGATCAACAATTTGGCCCTAATTTAAAATGTAAGCCTATAATGAAAAGTGCACTTATTCTTTTTTGCCCTCTGAAGTGTTGTAGTTTTATTTTACTTGTGATTCATTTCTAAAATTCTCTGATGGAAACTGAATCACGGTATAGGTTGTAGATTCTATGGTCGTAGAGAGGGCTCGTGGTGAGTCGCAAAGCATGTCAGGATCTCTCCAGTCATTATGTTGGGGTTCTTCAGCTTTTGGCGGGATTGTGAGTGCCTATTTTAGTGGGTCGCTGGTGGATGCTTATGGTGTCAGGTATGTTAGGTGGTTTTCTTTGAGTTTAAATTCATAGAACTAGTGATCATTTTGGCCTGCAATTTCATATTAAATCTTTAGTATTGCAGGTTTGTCTTTGGTGTAACAGCATTACTTCCATTGCTAACATCAGCAGTTGCAATACTTGTCAAAGAGCAACCTGTGACTGCCCTGGCAAGGGGACAGAATAATCCTTTGACCAATCCAGGCTTTCTTGATAGCTCGAAGCATAGCATTGTTCAGTTGTGGGACGCTGTCAGGCAGCGAAACGTATTTCTTCCCACTTTATTTATCTTCCTTTGGCAGGCCACACCGCATTCGGATTCTGCCATGTTTTACTTCAGGTATGTTTAACCCTTTCTTTTGCATATCTTTGTCAATCGCATTCTGCAACATGATTTGTGGTCGTTTGGAAACTCTTTTTGTATATTTTACTACCATATACATGCAATCCATGACAAAGGATGATTTGCTTTCAGCACAAATAAACTTGGCTTCACCCCAGAATTTCTAGGACGTGTTAAGCTTGTGACTTCAGTGGCTTCACTTCTGGGCGTTGGACTATATAATGGTTTCCTGAAAAATGTTCCATTGCGGAAGATATTTCTTGTAACGACCACCTTTGGCACAGTTCTTGGGATGACTCAGGTTCGTGTTATTTTAAGTTTCAACTTTTAGTAGAAAATTCTCAATTTTCTCGTCACTGGAACTTACATGTTTTTCTTATAGGTTTTTCTCGTTACCGGATTAAATCGGCAGTTTGGTATAAGCGACGAGTGGTTTGCAATTGGGGACTCTATGATTCTAACAGTTCTTGGTCAAGTAATGTATTTCTACTTTGTCACTATTCTGGTTTCTAGTTAGTTGCTTTAGGTACAGCCCTCTGCCGATTCTATTGCATGACTAATTAGTGGTTCCATTGCAGGCCTCTTTTATGCCCGTTCTTGTGTTAGCAGCAAGATTATGTCCAGAGGGAATGGAAGCAACACTTTTTGCGACTCTTATGTCTGTATCCAATGGAGGGAGCGTCATTGGGGGTCTGATTGGTGCTGGTCTTACCCAGCTCTTTGGTATCACCAAGGACAGGTTTGACAACTTGGCCCTTCTGATAATTCTATGCAATCTGAGCTCCTTGTTACCTTTACCACTACTCGGTCTCCTTCCTC
This sequence comes from Hedera helix, assembly GCA_947179155.2. Lineage (NCBI taxonomy): Eukaryota > Viridiplantae > Streptophyta > Magnoliopsida > Apiales > Araliaceae > Hedera > Hedera helix. The sequence goes on from OX359281.1 coordinate 32,677,197, forward strand.
GTGATAACTCTGATACCAATTCAAAGGAGACTGATAATATCGAGATAAAGTCTAACTGAATAGTGGTTCCTGCCGTCAACCAAAGCTAAGTTATCTTGCATATCCTTGAGCAGTCCTTCTGATTCCGTGAAAGACAGGTTTTTGAACGACCATGAATGAGATAAAAAAAAAAAAGAGAGGATACGTAGCATAGAATTTTAGCTATAGCCTTCCAAAATAACACCACCTTAGACAGAGTCTCACTGTTGTAAATATCAATCCCAAAATTCAAGTAATGAAAGCTGTTTTGTATTTGATTACACAAATGTAATTATACAAGAGTCGGGCGCCGTTCTACAGGTTGAAAATGTTACGACTAAGTGGTGCCCACTTTTAATATTACACACATTGAAGAAATTGAATGCATATACTTTTGAAGTTTTTCTTGCTCCTTTCTTGATAGTTATGTGCTTTATGCTTTCCATACTGTACGTTAATTTGTTGTTGGGAATTTCATAGCAGGAATATATCTCGGGGGGGGGGGGGGGGGGGGGGGGGGGGGGGGGGTGGTTACATTATCTTTTTATTAAGAAAAAAAACTTGAAAAGAATATCTTTTCAATCTCGACAAAGATTAGGACTATAAATTCCTCTGAAGTCGCCCATGGCAAAGATGAAAGACCCAATAAAGAAGGTCTATCTTGGAATAATGCAAAAGATAAATATCTCTCTCTAAAAAACCTAAGATTGAGCTCAGTCCAGATGCCCAAAATAACATAAAAGACCTCTCTTCTAAATTGAGGTCTTCTAAATTATCTTAGCATCACCCCCCCCCCCCCCCCCCCCCAAAAAAAAAGAATTGAATAGGCAAACAATGGAAATAAATGAGAAATGGAAATAAATGAGAGTTCCATAAATTCAAAATAGCAAGACAATGGAAATAAATGACACGGACATTTTAAAAATAGAGTTCCATAAATTCAAAATAGCAAGACAATGGAAATAAATGAGAAATGTGCCTCATCATTTCACCTACACAACACAGATGTTTTGGAGATAAAGCCTTATGGACCCATTCACGTGAGAAGCACATTCTAATGTGAAGAAGCCCTTTTCTTTCCTTATTTTTTGCGCGGGTTAATATATGTTTTAGTTACTGTATTATAGTTCGATTTTTATGGTGGTTATTAATTCTTTTTTTTATGACAAACGTATTATTATAGTTGTTAAAAGTTATAAAATGGTCACTCCGTTAAAATTCAATCCAAAAAAGTGACGGAATTGACAGATGGTGCAGTTGATGTGACTTTTTGTCATGTGTGTCATTTTCAAATCAGCAAGTTCAGAATATTTAAACAAAAAAACATATCAAATTATTACTAAAAGTAAAATAAGATTTGAACAAAAAAATTCAAAACAACAATTAAATTTAAAAAAAAAAATCTCAAATTATTACTAAAAATAAAATAACATTTGGACAAAAAAAATTCAAAGCAACAATTAAATTTAAATAAAGAAACATATCAAATTATTACTAAAAGTAAAATAACATTTGAACAAACAAAATCAAAACAACAGTTAAATTTAAACAAAGAAACATACCAAATTATTACTAAAAGTAAAATAATATTTGAACAAAAAAAATTCAAAACAACAATTAAATTTAAATAAAGGAAAATACCAAGTTATTACTTATTACTAAAAGTAAAATAACATTTGAACAAAAAAAATTCAAAACAACAATTAAATTTAAATAAAGGAACATACCAAGTTATTACTTATTACTAAAAGTAAAATAACATTTGAACAAAAAAAATTCAAAACAATTAAATTTAAACAAAAAAATAATATGTTATTACTGAAAGTAAAATAACATTTGAACAAAAAAAATTCAAAACAGCAATTAAATTTAAAGAAAGAAATATACCAAATTATTACTGAAAAAAAAATAACATTTGAACAAAAAAAATTCAAAACAACAATTAAATTTAAACAAAAAAAAATACCAAATTATTACTAAAAGTAAAATAACATTTGAACAAAAAAAAAATTCAAAACACCAATTAAATTTAAACAAAAAAAGTACCCAAGTATTACTGAAAGTAAAATAACATTTGAACAAAAAAAATTCAAAACACCAATTAAATTTAAACAAAAAAAATACCAAAGTATTACTAAAAGTAAAATAACATTTGAACAAAAAAAAATTAAAAACAACAATTAAATTTAAACAAAAAAAATACAAAATTATTACTGAAAGCAAAATAACATTTGAACAAAAAAATTCAAGACAACAACTAAATTTAAACAAATAAACATACCAAATTATTATAAAAATTAAAATAATATTTAAACAAAAAAATTCAAACCAACAATTAAATTTTAATTAAAAAAATACCAAATTATTAACCCGTTACTTGAAATACATCACTTTGTGCTTGTGGAACGGAATTACCGTTGGACTCCTTCAGTGAGAAGCAATGCTCAATGCATTTTTACTCTGGTGTTATCTGCAAAATTTGATGTCGAAAGTAGAATGCATGCGGACGTGTGTTGCATTGATTTTTTTTATTTTTTTTTAAATATTATTGTACTTTTAATAATAATTTGGTATGTTTCTTTATTTGAATTTAATTGTTGTTTTGATTTTTTTTATTCAAATGTTATTTTACTTTCAGTAATAATTTGCTATATTTCTTTCTTCAAATTTAATTGTTGTTTTGATTTATTTTTTTTGTTCAAATGTTATTTTACTTTCAATAATAATTTGGTATATTTCTTTCTTTAAATTTAATTGTTGTTTTGAATTTTTTTTGTTCAAATTTTATTTTACTTTAAATAATAACTTGGTATTTTTTTGTTTAAATTTAATTGTTGTTTTGAATTTTTTTTGTTCAAATGTTATTTTACTTTTCGTAATAATTTGGTATGTTTCTTTATTTAAATTTAATTATTGTTATGAATTTTTTTTGTTCAAATGTTATTTTACTTTTAGTAATAATTTGGTATGTTTCTTTGTTTAAATTTAACTGTTGTTTTGATTTTTTTTTGTTCAAATGTTATTTTACTTTTAGTAATAATTTGGTATGTTTCTTTATTTAAATTTAATTGTTGCTTTGAAATTTTTTTGTTCAAATGTTATTTTACTTTAAATAATAATTTGAGAATTTTTTTGTTTAAATTTAATTGTTGTTTTGAATTTTTTTTGTTCAAATCTTGTTTTACTTTTAATAATAATTTAATATGTTTTTTTGTTTAAATATTCTGAACTTGCTGATTTAGAAATAACACATATGACAAAAAGTCACATCAACTGCACCATCTGTCAATTCCGTCACTTTTTTGGACGGAATTTTAACGGAATGATCATTTTATAATTTTTAACGACTATAGTAATGCGTTTGTCACAAATAAAGAGTTAGTAACCACAATAAAAATCGGACTATAAAATAGTGACCAAAACATATATTAACCCCTTTTTTGCGCTGTTGATGAAGCCTTTTTTCTATAAGAGCAAAAGGTGATATTACCATGAAATATTCTTTCTCCATTATAGTTGCAGACGTGGAAAAACTAAAATGGCTATAAGAGATTTGAAAATAAATTAATTTGTAATAGATTTCCCTGTTACGCCAAACCAGATCTTTTGTTTTTTGTTTTTGACATGGGTGGAGCGCCATTTTCTTTTTGTTTTCAAAATATTTGATGTGGAGGTTTATTTCATTTTATCAATTTCTTGCTAACTTTTTTAAATATCATTTGCGGTTATCGTCAGCCACAAATATGAAATGACACATTCATGTTGTAAGGTCTCTGTATTGCAATGGACTACATAAGAAGGGTAGAGTAGTCCTTTCCTTCCCACCTGACGGGGATTTGAACAATAAGGGTAGGGTAGGGTAGTCCTTCCTTTCCCACCCGAAGGGGACTTGTACGGAAGCTGCAACCACATTCAGGAGGGAATATCCCAACCCTTGGTCTCATCGAAAGGTCGTGCACTGTATATATGGTTGTGTACTGTATATGTGGTTTTTGATGCTCAGACCGCATTGTGATAACCTAACATATAGAACCTCAATCTAGCAACCTGTCACGGTACATTGCTAGTGTAGTTCATATGGGGTATCATACAACTACTCCTTCCTCCAAGTTGTTACATGAATCGGAGGGAATTAACCAATTTCAAGAAACAAAAATAGTCATTAGATAACATTTGAGCCACATGAGCCATATCTAGTCTGTGATGTTTGTCTTCTTGAAAGAAAAGCTGGAGTATTGTGTGGGTGCCTACAAATCTAACTTTCAAGGGTCCTTAAAAGGAAAAAATTGAAGTCTAAAAGAAAAAAGAAGCTATCTTTTGAAGTCTTGTTTATTAATATTGAAATGAAAAATGGTTGTGTAGTTGAGGATATATATCCCTCATGTGGTTGTGTGGGCGCTAATTGCACCCAAGTTGGTTCCTCCATTCTCCCGGTGTGAAGTTTTAATACTTCAAGAAGAAAAAAAATGATTTAATTCCAAAGTTACAAAAGGAAAAGAAAAGGAAAAGACTCATCACTTACTGTGCCTACTGAACATCATCTAAATCTCTGAAGACAAATGTGATTTTGTTTTTTGGATTTGTAATGTGCTGGCATTTTAATTTACCTTTCTTGGGTCTGAAATATAATGCTGTATTCTATGTCTCCACTTTTTTTATCAAAGTTTGAAATGGTATTGGAATTGTTGTTTTCATTGACCCCTTTCTCTCTCCCTATCCATGCAAAATAGACTTGTTTATCTTCATTAAAGTTTGGATAAGTTATTTGTATCCTTCATTGTTTTAGGCAACAAGGCCAACATCCCGAAAGCTGTCATATGGATATGTGGAAGGGGAGTTGGAGTTTAGGTGTTTGTTAGACCTCTAATTATTGAAGCTGTTTTAATATGAAAGGTTGTAGGAGATATATAAAAAAAAGTATTTAAAAAAACCTGCTCCACATGATAAAAGCGACAAATTTACTACAGTTTAAAACCTCCAGTGTGGAATTATTTAACAACTCTGATATTCAGTTCAATGTTACGGAAAAAGTACTAGAAGTTGTTACTCTTCTTCCTTTTAGAATGATGTGTGGAAGGAACTTCTTTGTTCTTGGCTTGGCATAGTCGGTGGGAATTATTGGATAGTGTGAACTTGGGACTTCATATACGATAAAACAGCGTTACACACCCACACACCCACACACACACACACACATATATATACATATATGTGTGTGTGTGTGTGTGTGTATGGGAAATGAAATTTGTGGCTTGCTATAACTAAGATTAGCTTTAGATACAATTATTGATTAATGGCATATTTTCCTTTGCATCATTTTCATTAATGACATTTCAGAAATTGCACTATTTTAGTGCCACTTATTTTGTCCTTTTGAGTTTGATAGTTTGATGGTAGTAAGCCACATATTTCCATTCTCATATATATATATATCTGTCTGTGTGTGTGTGTGTGTGTGTGTGTGTGTAGTTCGGCTCAATTTTCTTGGTGATATAATTAGAGGATTGATATTTTCACAAGAGAGATTGATATTTCTACAAGACTCTACTCACATGAATAGTAAGTGGGGCTCACCTTCATGTGAATAGAGTCTTGCGGAAATATCAATTCCCTATAATTATTCAATGCTTATGATTATAAGAGAAACGAGCTTTTGCCAATAATTGCAAAAATCTAGCAATGAGGGCAACAACTTATTCATTCTTTTTTATTTATATATTCATTTTGGTGTGAATATGAATGTTGAAATGAAGGTTTTAGATTATTGGTCGTACTAGAAGGTGAGGAAGTGGTTGTGTGGGGAGAGAGAAGAATCCATGGTTGGAAGGTAAAAACAATGGAGTCCATGGGGAATGCCATGTGAAGGACATTGAATATTATAAACTCTCCAACTCCCCATTAAGTTTTTAACTTTAGTTTTTTATAATAATGGAGTAGAAAAAGACAAGACTCCATATGAGAAATCATTGAAACTGAACAATGGATCTAGAACTAAAACCATCTAGGAATGATTATGTATAAGAAATTAGAAGCAAAATATTAGATAATGGGATGTGGTTATTTTAACCCCATTAACAGAAACAGAAGATAATGCCAAAAGAATCTGTAGATGAAGTTTAAAATATTAAGAATTTGCGCAGTCAGGTTTATTATTTTTAATCTTTTTATCCTCTTGCTCAAGTGGCTTACCTATCAAACCTTTAGTAGATGTTCGGTCTGGGGTGTCTAACCACGGGTTATTCCAAATGCAACCCCTTTTAACTAAGAAACGCAACTTTTAAGTCTCAAACTTAATTTACCATTTTTGGTGCAGTGAGTTCAGAGCTTAAAAGCTGTTCAAACACACTTTTTCAACGCACCATAACGAACAAGCTCTTAGTGCTTCAGGCGCCTACAATTGCCAAGTCTGTTGCTCTCAATAGGCATACTTGTATATAATTAATTGCAGATTCGATGTCTTTATTTTTTGTGGGATCTTTATATGCATCAGTTTGTTCGTAGCACAGTAAAGTTGTTAATCAAATGCTTCTATTTCGAGAAAATGTGTTTCAATCCCAAGAAAATGGATTAATTTTATTTTATGTGTATGCTTAGGCTGTGAATTTTGATAACATAATCAAGAAGTTCAATGAAGTTTCAGGTAAAGTAGATGGTAAAGTATATCAATAATGAGGGTTGATTTAGTTCCCCCTCTTTGTAGCCCATTAATCCTGTTGTTAATATCACTATTCCGGAAAAAAATCCATTATATATGGCAACAGAAATGCCTCTGTACATGAACAGGGAATGTATTGGTCCATGGAACTTTCTTGTGACCTCTGGAAGACAGAATCAAGAGGGATCTAGATTAAGTGGAGTTAAGGTTCGTCAATTCTTCGGTAAGTTTAATAGTAAAAAGTTGTGATTGTATAGAACAGAGTTTATAGCCTTCGATACAAAACAAAGTAAATGAGTTGTAATTTTGTGGTATAAAATACGTAACTTTTTGAAATTGAACTTAACGGAGAATTGACCACCGTTAACTTCACTTAATCCAGAACTAGATAAAGAGTGGTGTTGAGGCCACTGAAACTGGCTGTTGCGTACTAGACAAGAATTCACATGTTCTGAGGCTAAAGTAGGAGAGTACAAAAATTTGTTGTATTTGTGGTCAAGAACTTGAACATTGTGAATGGGATGCTAGGCCACGTGCTAGGCCATACTTTGTCTGGGGGACTAACTATTTGCAAGTTTGGAGTGAGCACTTTATTTTTGAAAGACAACACTAGACTCTGCTATTCTAGACCTCTCATGTTGGAAGACAACTTCTTGGCATACCTGATTAGGGTTATCCAAATAGGGTTTGATTTATGTTTGCATTTGGTTATGTTCGTCTGATTCTTTCACTTTAAAGAGCTGCTTCTAAACTAATTTATCGACATGATTACATTTTACAAATAAGATTATGCACCCCCTCATATATATATATATATAAAATAATTCATCCATAATAACTTCTTGTTAGTGGCAATCAAAATTCATGTGCCGCAAGAGGGAGTAGGGGTAGGGCCATAAAACGTAAAAATTCGCTTGTCGCAAGAAAGAGTAGTGGCAGGACCAATTTTACGTATAAAATGGCCTGCCGCAAGAAATAGTAGCGACATGACCGATCCACAGTAAAAAATACCCCCTGTATTGGTTGCCGAAACAATGTCATGGCAACTGGTTGCCATGAATTGGGACTCTATATATATATGTAGGTAATGATTCATAATATATTTTTGCTATGTGTCCTTATAAGGCATACATCATTTATACTGACGTTTAATTTATTTTTTAAACGTCCTATACTGATGTTTAAATTTTTTTTAAATGTCTGCTACTAATAGTAACAAACGTTCATTTTTAGCTTTTAATTTTGGTTGTTACTTCTTATTTTGTACAGTATAGATAGTATTTGTTTATTTTTTATCTATAACAAATACTTGCTATGAATCATGTCTATATATTTTTTAAGCGGGACGAGAGTTGGTAATTATTTTGTGTATACAAAAAAGTGAAGATTTTTCCTTTCCCTTTTTACCCTTTAAAAGATAGGAGCAATTACTTAAAACAATTTCTTTTTTCTCTTTCCACTCTTTTATCGATTCATATTTTCTCTCCAGCATTCTTTCATTCATTCTACACACAGTGTGTGCCAATTATAAAGTGGGAGGAAAAAGTAATCGTTGTTTAGTGTTAACAATTTTGTGAAAGTTTTTTTTGTGTTTCCCTTTCTATTATTTTTTTTTAAAAACAATTATTTTTTTATTTCTACTTTCTCTCTCTCTCTCTGTCTCTTATTCCCTTTTACTATTCTATTCGCTCGCACTCTGTTATTCTTTTACATTAAATCACACACGTAGTGTCTGTACTCTTAACTAGTATATAATAAAGCAGGAGGAGAGTTGACAGTTAATTTTGGAGTTAACAGTTAATTTTGTAAGAAAAAAATTAACTTACAAAATTAAACTTAAATAAGAACAGTTATTTCTTAAATTCAAAAAAATTTATTTTCTCTCTCCCCACTCATTTATCGATCCCTATTTCTTCGTCAACATTTTCTTATTAATTCTACACACTAGTATATGGGGGATACTAGTATCTATATATATATATTATAAAGTGAGAGGAGCACTAACGAAATTTTTGGTGTAAACAAAAAAGGTGAAATTTTTTCACTTTCCCTTTTTATCCTTAATTTTTTTTTTAAAAAAAAAAACACTTTTTACTTGAATCTTACGGCGGTAAAAGAGTCCTACAAACTCAAAAGTGAAAAACTAAGGGAGGTGTATTCAATTAGGATTTGTAAGGACTTATAAATTTTTTAAAAGTTTAGTTGTATTCAATCAAGACATTTAAAAAGTTTATAAAAGTTTAGTGGTATTCAATTATAACTTTTCTAATGTCTTTAAAAGTTATGTGATATTGAATTAAGACTTTTACAAAGTCTATAAAAGTATTTTGATATTCAAAAAGTCATAGATTTTAAATATTTATATCAAATGGTGGAGTTTGATAGACTTTAAAACAAGATTTATTCATATTCAAAGTCTTCCAAAGTCTGGTCTCATGCCCAAAGACTTCTAAATATTTGCTAAAAACTTTCAAATATTTGAGAAATGGAGAAGATGAAAATAATATAAAATAAATACAAATAAAATTAATAAAAACACATAATAATAAATAATTTTTTTAAAATAATAAAAATACTTAAAACTAACAAATAAAAATACTAAAAATAGTATAAAATAACATAAAATAATATAAATAATATAAATTAATTAAAAACTCACAAAATATATCAAAACCAAATTAAAATAAATATTAATACATTTAAGTACAAAATAATTACAAAAACTTAGCATTTAGGGAATAAAAATATATCATAGTCCATCCTCATCAGCTGTGTAAGCTTACATATTAGTGTTGATTTAATATATTTTGGGTGTCATTTATACTTGTGATTTGAAAATGCCTCCCATAAAACTTTTGATAAATAATGATATAATAAGTAAACTATTTAATAGAATTGTTCACATTTTAACAACTGTTTCTATGGAGAATTTTCATGAATAACCCCTTATTTCATTTGGTTGCGAATGTCATTTTATGTTGTTGAGTTAAAATTGTAATTACAATATTTAGGTACTAGAAGTAAAAAAATAATAGAAAATTTTAAAGTTTTATGTGGTTTATAAACTTTTTTCATTATAGGGCAGTGTGTAATTTTCTCTAAATCAGTTATCCCCTTAATTTTTTGTCCATTTGTGATCATTGAGTTATGTGATACTCTATTATGTCAAATGTGTAAAGCTGGGGATGCTTCTAGATAAAACCAATCTATCCAGTTCATCATTTCTATAATTTTCTTCAAATCATATTGTCCGACCTCTTCAACAAAATGCTTAATGATGTAAACTACAAGATATATTAAAAGTATATAAAAGTCTATCAAAGTCTTTAGTAAAAAGTCTATAAAAATATATCACTTATTTCATGGAGACTTTAAAAGTCTTTAAAGTCATTAAAAGTCAATGAACTCTACAAAAATCTGTCACTTAAAAAGAGTCTTTAAAAGTTTTTAAAAGTCATAATTAAATACACCCCCCTAAATAAAACTTCCTATTCCACGTTTATCTCCTAGCTTAAAATATAGTGTAATTTGGTGCAATTAAAAACTCAAATCGCATATAAAATTATTTAGGTACGTTTTAGCAAATTCAAAATTATATATGAAATTACTTGTAATTGGTGCGGTACGATCTTGAAATATACAGTGTGATTTTATTTGGTGAGATTTTGGGTCTAAAACTAATTGAACATTTACGTACTAAAAAACATATTTTCTATGAAAAAGATTGAGTTGTGTTAGGTTACAATTTTGAAAATAAACCAAGTTTTAAGTGGAGATACAAAAATACAAAATCTCATGAACCAAGTCTACAATAAACACTTATTTGTAATAAATAAGTCTCCGATAAGAATTCATTTACTAAAATACTAACTTGCCAAAAAAATCAACAATTTTTTTTAAATAATCAAATATCATATTACTGATTACATATAAAAAGAAAATAGCAAACAAGAAATGATTAAAGAGGACAATTTTCATACGTGAATCAGTTTCAATTTTCTCAAATAGCCAAAATGACGTCGTTTTGGCCTATGTAACTTAAAGAAAATATATAATAAATATTATTAGTGCGGTGGTATTTTGACGGTGCGATAGGCTGCAGAATCCTAAATCAAACCGTAAATACGATTTCTCAACTCTATTAAAACCGTCATATACGTAGAAACTATTGATGCGATTTGATATATTTTTTGTACAATTTCGAGCCAAATTCAATTCTTTACTCAGTCCTACTATCTCTCACGTCTCTCACATCCTCCCTAGAAATCGTATTTTTACTCCAAAATTTTGTTTAACAAATTCGCAGAATGTTAGTTTGTATTTTTTTCAACCAATTTGGTCCCTATCCTTTTACTAAGTAGAACGAGTTCTCCTTTTTATATTCTTAATTGACTAACTGAATTTTGGTGATAACATTTGAATGAATGGCTTATATTCTTCAAAAGTGTCTACTTACAATTTTTTTTCTTTTTCTGATAATGTTCTTTGTATAACAATTTTTATTTATTTATTACATTATTGATATTCTAATAAATGTTTCTTATGATATAGTAATTTTTTATCTTTCTATTTAATCCGTTAAATTTTATAAAAAAATTATTTTACTCCACATAACTCACATGTAACGCGTGTGTCACAGATACTAGTATATTATAAAACGGCATAAAATTGGATAGTTATTTTGGTGTATACTTCAAAAGTAAAGCTTTTTTAACTTCTAAATTTACCCTCAAATAAAAGTAATTACTTCTTAAAATAAAAAAATTCTATTTGTTCTCTTTTCACTTCTTTATTTTCTCATTCATTCTGCACACATATATAGCGTGTGCCAAAATATTACTATATATAGAGACGGAGAGAGGAAACTAAAATTAATACCCTTCATAGTACTAGATTTAATGAAGAGTGATTCTACATTTATTTTTAAATTTGACACATAAATCTTACTCTCATATAAGACAAAGAAATATAATTCCACTTTATTTATAAAATACAAATAAAGTAGGACCATACTCTTTCGTCTTTTTTGTGGGTAAAGATAACGGGTAAATTTTGAGGGTAAGTCTAAAATTTTTTTTTAATGAAAAAGCCCAACGATGATGTGTCAAGGGCCTGTTTGGCAAACTTCAAAACTCCGTCAGCTGTAGGCAAGGCTAGTGTTTGTGCGTGTTAATAATTTGTATATGTTGTTGGTTCTAGAGTGGTTGGAATTCAAATTAAAGGGTGTCTGCTTGTAGAAGAAAGTATATATTTCTATGTGAACATATAACAAAATTATATTATAACGCATTAAATTAATTTCATCAGATTCCCGAACAACCATAATGCCCTGTAATAATAATTTAGCTGCTCATTTTATTTTAATCACCCATGATCGAGATTACCAAGCTGCTTGAATCCTGTACAGGGTGTTCCTACTCCTTTTCATGGACTCCTCATGCTTTTGCTTGGCTCAATTAATTCAAGTCCATTTTATCCTTTTCTTACTACTTCATCTTCATCTGTTCCATATTATTTGATATTTTTTAAAGTCAACTTAAAAAATTCTTAAACTCAAAATTGACTAAGATTTTTTTTAATTTTAATTTATACAATAATGACTATTATAAAATATCTAAAAAATATTATTCATTGTAAATTTTATTATTTCATAATTTTTAATAAATCGTCTCAATTTTAAATTTAAAAATATCTTACATTAATTTTTATAAATTAATAATAATCAAATAATTTAGAACGAACGAGTATTTTTTATTTATATGTTGCCCACATAGTTCATGAGAATGCCATTATTCCCTTTAATTGTTTGTTTGGTCTCTCAATGATTCAGTATATAGTTGGGCAAAGATCAGACTGACAATCAAGCTCAAAAATCTAAATCTGGACAATTAAATCGTCTTCCTGACCACCCATAATATGAATTAATAGTGTCCATCCAATCTGTCTCCTAAGCTTTATAAGTTTTGCAATGCTTAGAAGTTTGCATAAAACTAAATGCTGCTTATTTAAGATTTGAAGCCTAATTGTTAGTAATATATACAATACCATGTGCTTGTGAGAAAATGACTGATTTAAATAACTTCTATTCCCTCCGTTCCAAAATTAAAGATAAATTTTGATTTTTAAAGTTAAACGACGGTATATTAAAATTTAAATTTATATAAATTTATTTAATTTTAGTTGAAACCAATAGTTGTCATGCTGGGACTGTCATGCAGAATCAAGTCAATAAGATGAACAACCAATGCAATATGAAAGCGAAGGTAACCCTAAATAAACCACACAAAATAATAATAATAATAATTAAATGTGGAAATGTAGACTTTTAAAATAATTGATTGTCCATTGTAGTGATGTTAACACAATGTCATTATTGCGTATGAAGATAGGAAAACAAAAACTGGGAAACCTAGGAAATTGGACAAATATCAAAGTAAGTATAGCGTTTGGTTTTATACAGAAAAAGAAAATTGTTCAATCATGGACAGATAAAATTATCAAGTCTTGCATGTTCAAATGTCTGTGACTCTTTAAAGTCTCCTTTTTCCAACACAATCCAGAACCAATTACTAAATTTTACTAGTCCAATAAAACAAATTAATGCTGTGCGATAAAATAATAATAATAATATAAGAGAAAGAAAAAAAAAAGTTGAAATGAAAATTGAGCCATGTCAACAGAAAGTAACTGTCAATCAACCCGAAGAAAAACTACCCCTAAATTTACAACTAACAAGTCTAAAAGAAAATGCCAAAAGCAAGTATAGAACCCAACAATCTTTTGATTTTTTTTAAATACCAGACAGGGTCCCACAACCAAATTGTCCCATTTTCTATTGCCTTGGAACATGGAGGAAATTATGGCATATTTCCCCTACTATAAAACCCCTCTCATTTTTCCTCCTCCTTCTCTCCCCAAACACTCAAAAATACAACTTTTTTCTTGATCATTTAGTTCCCAAAAATCAATTCAGAACTAGAAGAGAAAAAGGGAAATGGACATTGAAGTGGTCAAGTGTGAGTGCTGTGGATTGAAAGAAGACTGCACCCAAGATTATATTAGCGAAGTTAAGTCAAAATTTGAAGGCAAATGGCTATGTGGATTATGCTCAGAAGCAGTTAGAGACGAAGTAAGCAGAGGAGGGCATAATAATAAGCCGTTTGGTGACGTTGAAGAAGCTATGAAGGCTCACATGTCATTTTGTCGGAAATATAAAACGAATCCGGCCAATCGAGTTGCCGACGGTATGAGGCAGATGCTACGTCGACGGTCCGATGTGTTGTCGGCCACAAAGGTTCTTCGAAGAAGTATTCGAGATCCGTTGGCCCATGACAAGTAGGAGATGATTCTTCCTTTTCTTATTACTAGCTAGGAAAAATTGGGGTGGCCTAATTTAATCGATATTTGGTTGAAATAATTAAGCTGATTGATAGAAGAGCCTTTTTTGGCTCTCATGCAACTTGTTTTGTATAGAGGCTTAATTAATTCTAAACTTTTAATTAGCAAAAAAAAAAAAAAGAACTCTACCCTTTCTAATTTGTGCCCCCCCCCCCCCCCCCCTGATTAAGAGAGTATTAATTTGTTCAATGATCTTTCCTCTTTTTAATTAGTGAGACTGCAATATTTTTCTAGGAATTTGAATGTTGAACTTATAATTCAAATGATGATGAAGATTGTAACATTAATTAATACATTTTTTGATTGGAAAAAATAGAAAATGAAAAGCACATTAACTAATTCACTTGATGATGAAATCTCCATGAAGTCATGTTGATTTCTCTAAACTTTAGTATACAAATGCTTTAATCATCATTTCTTAGCTTGAAAGTGTGTTTAAGGAATAAATGAAGTGCTTAAATATATTGAAAAGTTTGTTCAATTAGTGGCTTAATTACTTTTGCAGATAAATTATTCTCTAAATTTATAATAATCTTTTTTCTATAAATACTTTATTTCTGAAATTGTAGAAGATTTCTACACTTCCAGATGAGTATATATACTTATATAGAATACAATAAAGATGGTCAACTCCTATAAAACGGATCTAAAACATATTTTTTAAATAACATACTTATTGTAAATAACATATTTTTATTAAAATTACTTCGTTTTGAGGAGAGATAATATAAAAATAATAATATCATAATCACCACTCTCTTTTAATATTATTTATTTTTTTTCAAAACGAAATAACTTTAATAAAAATATATTATTTAAAAGAGATATATTATTTAAGAGGTATAAGAGGTATGCTTTAAATCCGTTTTTAATTTTTTAAACTCAACTTTAATATTCTCACTCTAAGCAGGTTTTAGAAAAAGAAAACTAGTCCTTGGCCTAAATTGTTCGACTCCATCACTACGAGAATGGGATTCTTATTTAACCTTTTATCTTTTATGTATTAATATTTTCACATTATATATATATAGAGGAACCAAACTATTTTAATTATGTGATGTTCAACATTTATGTATATATATAATTAATTAACTAAAATTTCAGTGGGACAAAAAGTACATTTGAAGACTTAGATGGCAAGGAAAAGTAGAAAACAGTAACGCTTCAATATTAATAATATATAGGGCACAGTTGATTTTTGCATAACCGACCCCATCTAAGTTATTATTCTAATTTTGTCATCGGTTCCGTAATGAATTCAAATTTAGTACTTATTTATGTCTTATTTATCATTAACTTGTATATATTATTTTTCACATAATTTTTATTTATTTACAAATTAAAAAATTTTAAATTTAATACTTCGTTTATTTCTATCTTATTTATTATCCACTTCTATATATCATTCTCTACATAATTTTTATTGATTTATAAATTAAAATAAAAAATAAAATATCAACTCTTATCTTGACATGTTAGTTACGCAATATATGATTGTCAACTCTAATCGTGGAATATAAAGAATCTGGACCCCATCCCACTGCGGAGAGGCCCTTCACTCAATGATTTTATGTCATTTTTGCGGTTTCATGTCGAAGTGGAACAAGTCGAGCACGCTTGGTAAAGAAAATTGATGAATAAGTAAACATGATTAATTGTTATTACAATTAATTAATTAATTATGGCACGTTGACACTCAACCAATCTAGTACTTGATATTTATTATGATCCCAGCAATCTCACTGTCTCGACAGCAAAAGATGACAACGATGGCTCTTATTTCCCAAATCTATGACGTAAAATACTTGTAGAGACTTTTTTTTTTTTTTTTTTTTTGTAGATTTTTAAAAGATATTAATTAAATTAATTGTTCTTAAATCATCTATAGCTATCAAATACTACCATTAATTCTCTCGCATGCATGGAAGGGTGTTATTGATATTTGATTCCAATTTTAGTCAAATAATTGGAGGAGTTATTAGCTAGCTTCCGTTCATGGCACCGGTGCGTCATCCTAAAACGTGAAATAAATAATAGAGGGAGTATACAGTTTCAATAATTTATGTACTATGAAAATATTTAATAATGATGTTGCATTTGAACTGTATTTATATATTAAATGGTGAAATCAAATTCTTTTAACTTTATTTAGGTTTTCTATATTAAGAATAAATTTTAAGCCACCAAGTATAATTTTATTTAAGTATTCTATATTAAGAATAAATTTTAAAATCTTACATATTCTTTTAAAGAGTTTGCCAATAAAACTCGCAGTAAATATACTTTCATTTGCACAAAAAATATAGCAAAAAAGGACTGCAATTATAGTAAAAAATAAAATAAAATTAAATGTACATTTTTTTTATCAATTTATAAAATTTTAAAATATAAAACTAATAAAAAAAAATTAATTTAATACGACGAGTGAAAGTTATGAAATGACCACCATTAAAACAAGTGGATTGTGACGGCCACAACTACATCAGTAGTTTTGGGAATGAGTGTCATGGTCGTGGTTTTGAGTATGAATCATGGAAGATGAAGATGATAAAATGATATTTTTATAATTTAAGAAATTAAAATTAGTTTTAGGACACTTTAAAGTGACCGGTTAAATGGATTGAGGGTGCTCTCTAAGGAACCTACTTTTATGTTTAGGGTGCAATGTGGTACGTTTTAAAAGTTGGGGTTGCAAACTTATTTTTATTATAAAATTTAGTGTTCAAATCGTAATTAAGTCCTAAAAAAAAAATAATAGCCCGTTTCGTTCAACCAGACGATTCCGGTACCCAATCCCACCGGTCGAGACCCGAATTCCAGACCTTTCTCTGCTGGCTCTTTACATCAAAAGCAGTTGACGTAAAAGAATTGATCATATTTCCATAGCTAGGTGCGAAATGGGGGAGGCTCTATTCGAACTTGAACAAGTTCTTCGTTCCAAAACGGTACCTTTTTTTTTATTTTTTATTTTTATGTTTTTCTTGTTTATTTTTCTATATATATATGTATGTATGTATGTATGATGCACGATCAGTTGGAAATGTGCATTTTGATCGGTTTAATAGGTTCGTCAAATTGGAAAAATATTCATGGAATTTCACTTACAAGCCCTAGTATTTTTTGCTATTTAACATCTTCATCACCTTGTTAATTCAGCAAAAAATACCTATCCCACGATCCGAGGAATGAACTGATAAATTTATAATCTTTGGAACTATTTTTTTCCCTTCAAATCTTAGGTGATTTCTATAAGAATTTCAGCTGGCATTGACGATTTGATTGTATAGAATATTTATTTGTTGCTTCTTGTGTTCTACAAAAAAAAGTCTCATTTGCCAAACTTTTTAATTTTACAAAAAGAGTCCTCTATTTACTGATAGAAGTATAAAAAGACACAATATTCTCAAGTTGCCATCATAGTTCATTATCATGTCACCACGATTGATCTAATAGTTTACTCCCTCCTTCGTTGCACAAAAAAGTCCCATCTGCAAAAAAAAAAAAAAAAAAATTGTTTAATGTAAAAATTCTTTTTTTGTTGTTGATCACATTTTCACTATCATGCCACCATTACTAAACTAAATACCAGGATAAACATGGAAAAACTTATATAGTTAAAGCTTATAAATTGTGCAAATGGGATTCTTTTGTGGAACGTAGGGAGTATTATTTCTTAGGGGTAACGATAGAACAAAAATACATCCTTAATATTAGTCAAGTCTGCATGTGGGCTTCTTTTTGTGAAACTGAGGGAGTAATATTTATAATTCTTCTCTAGCCATTTTCTTTTTAAGCGTGTTTTTAATAGTTATGATATTCTTGGAAGGTAAAGTTGACAAGTCAAGAAGCAAATGTACTTATGGCATGCAAGGCACATGCGGTCAGGGATTTTTCTGTTGGTGCTGGTACTGGTGGTGTTATTGTGTGGTTAGGTACTTCTTTACACTCATTGTAAATATAAACCTTTTGTGGACCGAGTGGTGGTCATAGTCTCACATTTTATGTAATGGATTCATTGAAGTTGAGCACTTATTGTTTGTGATGGATTCTTTTGTGAAAGTGGATTAATTGGTCCTTCGTAGACGAGGAGAGATCAACTGCGAAGATTTGATCGATGTTTTTGAGTCAGTTTGTCTTCTTGTCAAACTGATTGCTTTCATGGATTCTATATCAACACACACTTTACTATATGATTTTTATAAGAAAGTTATTGATTGTTTGCAATGCTGCAAATGCGGTATAAAGTAGTATAATACTAGTGAACTTCTTTATTTGCAAGGCCATAAAGACATTTCTTGGTGCAAAGCTAACATCTAGGGTTTTGAATACTTAAAATGCAGGTTCAGTTTATAGCCGGCCAGTTACTACACATTTTGAAGTGTATAGGTAGTCCAAGTTGTCCACCAACTTGTATTTGGGTAACCAATGTAGCCTATGCAGTGTAATATACTGTGTTGTAGATGCTGTTGTTCTTTTCAGCTTTCTTGTTTTTTACACTTCAGAAGTTTATCTTAAGTTATTTTCATCGAGTTTATATATTTCCTGATAATCTCACATTTTTCCTGGCAGCGACACGAAGGCTTAGCAAATTACTTCGCATAAATCTTGCAGGAGGTAAATATTAGATAAAATCTCTCTCAGTTATTATTGGACAGGAGTGTAATTTTAGTCAGGTCTGTCTCATCAACTCCTCCGCTGGGTAGTAAATTTCCATGTGAACCGTCCTTTTGATTGTAGTGAAGGTGATGTCGAGGTGTGATTATATCGGCTTTCATGGTTGAAGTAGATGGTGGTGGTAGCTAAATGGGAGAGTGAGGGAGTTTGTGTGCGCAGTGGTGGAGGGGCGGTGACAGATGGTTGAGAAAACATAGAAGATAGGGTTAAGAGTGACAGAGAAAAGATGTGAATCCATGGACATGAAAAACAGAGATTTTCACTATGTTTGGGCAAATCAGGATTTTGTTGGTACCACTTGTCCGTTTTAACAAAAAATAAATAAAATTGATAATGTCGGCAAATCCATCAGAACATCTAACATCTATTTAAATAGTGAGTTTTTTTATTCCCAATTTCATAAGTTAGTTGAGCAATGTGTTTTAAAGAGTCAGTTGGCAAAAGTGAAAGAAACTTTAAGTTCGTTGGCTAATAACCAATCGCAATAATAATAATAAATACTAGCAATTTAAAAGTACCAATACGGTAAGTTGGTAACTTTAGTTTTTATCCTTGACATTAAAGTTACCAACTTATTGTTTTGGAGGCTTTTTGTTTGTGATGTTTTCTTGAACTATAGGTTGGTGTAGATCATGGCACCATGCCAATGATTTTCTTCTGTAGAAGTTTTACCATATGTTGTTTAGGTCGGTCTTCACAAATAGATATCCCTATTTTCCATATCAGAAGTACTACTCTTCATGGTTTATAGAGAAATATCACATATTCCTGTAACTGATATTGGGATTTCTGATGTGTGATGTATAAAGTTGTATGCATTGTTACATTAATGAATTGCACATATTTGCAGGAATTGCTGCTTTTTCTGGACTGTATAGATTTGGACTAGCACTAGATTCGTGCGTCGATCATATTCTTAGCCAGGAGGGAAGTAGGATGCAACAGGAGTTGACCAATATGTATGATTTGTATCTCTTTGGGTTTTGTACTTACACTCTTTCGAATCCATTATATGCCTAAGATGATTGATATATCCTAAAATCCACTTCTTAATTCAAAGGTTTACCTAAATTGATGATCACTTCCTATTGCAAAATCATCTTTTGCTGATTTTTGAAAAAGAAAGGTTCTTTGGATTTGTATTGAATGAAAAAATGAACTTTATGTTTTCATCTTGTTAGCTTATCAAAACTGTTATAGTACAAGTCTTCGGTAATTTGCAAAATGATACAAAGTGAGTTGTCATGTTACTAAGAAGGTGATTACTTGAGAAGCAAATGTTGATAAACAGATAATGTCAATAGAATAGCCAATTAGATGCTCCTCCGCCATACTGGTTTAACAGAGCATATCAAACTTGGTGTGTTATACAATTTAAGTGCAAACTGAATGATAGTGTATTGCTTTTACATGTGAAGTATATCGAAAGTGAAGGAAGAAAAGAATAAGAAACTTGTTCCTTTAGAAATAGACTCTTGTCAATCTATTTTTCTTAAGATTTTGAGTTGTGATTAGAATGAAAGTAAACATTAGGGAAGACCTGATAGAGACATCCTGTAGATGTAGAGTGGAAGAGAAAGTAGTTTTTAACAGAGTTAGTAACATGGGCTTTTTTATTGTGAGAAGAGCTATGTTACGTATCTTGAACAAAGCAGGTAAATTATTTACCTAAAAAGCAAAGTGGGTAATAATGTAATTTGGGGGGGGGGGGGGGGGGGGGGGGTTGTTAGTGGTGAGGCATCAGGCATGGTTTCGTTGTAAACATAGTTTTCATGGCGTTGCCCTAGGTGACGACTAGGCATCCTGCAGCTAGAGAAGGATAAGGTGACGCCTTGTACGCTAAGCTGTCAAGGCTCACGCCTTAGTAACTAGCTCAAGTTAAGTGATTAAGTCATTTTTTACTCATGACTCATCATCATAACCCATGTACTTGTTATGTATTGTAATTTTATTACTTATTAGACTTGTAATGTATGATAGGTGTTAAATTGGTTGATTCTTTATTTTCTACGTAGTGTTTGTTGAGACTTGTTCTACTAGTTTTTAATGTTAAGTGTGTTATTTTTGAATTTTGATTGTGAAGTATTCATATAATTGTATTTTTAAGTATATTCTAGTGTTAGTTATTATGTTATGAATTTTAATGTATATAAAATTTTATTATTCCATATACTTTTAAAGTAAAGTAAATAATGTATAAATTACACATTGTTAATAACTTATTGCCACACGGACGCCTTATTGTCTAGGCGTCCTGGCAGGCAACTATCGCCGTGGCACCGTGACTACTATGGTTGTAAGAGATCTCTGTTCTTTGATTTTAATGTAGGAATTGACCGCACTGGACAATAAGAAAGGTCTTAATTTTACAGTACCCATAAAAAAGCAAAATAGTTAGAGATTGAGAAAGACAATTAAATAGTAGAAATTCCGGTTAGTGCAGTAAAAAAACTAATTAAATTTTTAACTGTCTAAAAAAATTAATTTAGTGTAGCAATATAGCTATTTGAGAAGATAAATCCGTAGTAATGTTTAAATTGACAACCAACCAACAGGTTGACTTAACACTAGTGCGTTCAGTAAGCTTTCACCTTTCTACATGAATCGCTGATGTAGCCAAAGTGGATAGATTTCCAGATACTGTTTAAAGTTGAACACAATAATGCTGAGGTATAATTTACTAGTTAGGAACTATTTTTGCTGGCAGTTTCCGCTTCCATTCTGTTATTTATATCTCTGTACGTGTTGCATTTTTATATGAAAATATTTGCTCGTATGTATAATTTTACACTTTTACTTTTTAACGTATCAAGTGATGAAAATATTTGCTCCTGGTAGAATGTTAAGAAAGTATAGGGATGATCAGCCAATGATGCAGCGTATCTCCAAGCATTTTTACCCCGAGAATGTTTTTGATGATTCATCTGTAGACCAGCCAAAAGTAAGGTGGCGTTATAGGAACTTTTTTGGTGATGGTGTAACTCATTCTGAGAAAACATCAGACAGCAACTCCTACAATGAGAAGACTCATGCCGAAGCTGAGCCCGAGCCCGAGCCCGAGTCAAAGCTGGTTTATGTATGTGCATTGTTCTGTCTTAATAATTCTAAATATAAAAACTTATTTACCCTAGATTAAAATATTATGGTGACTGAAGTGTAAAAATGTGATTTTATTACTAAACGTGGTGCCACGCTTTAGTTATTGCTGGAGGCATTCTTTTGGCGTAAAAGACAAAAGGCTATTAACTAAGCCTATTTTTATCATTCTTTATGATGATCGCCCCTTCTCGGCTTTCTTCATCCTTCCACTTTTTGAATGTACAATGAAGTGAAGTAGTTGGAGATCACTCCATTCTCAATGGTTTTTGCATTTGAAGTATGAAAAAAAAATGAGTTATTTTATTTCTTAAACCAAAGTGCAACTTTTCTTTCCTTTATTTGACCCATTTACGATTGCAGGTGAACAATAATGTTGATGCAACGTCAGATCCTTTTGATTATGTTTTTGGGATCCCACCTCAAATTGAGGAGACCAATCGCCCTGAGTCTTCCACGACATTGCCTAGAAGAAATAGTCGGAGCCTTGAAAGATCCCGACGTAGGCAAAGAATGCGCAAACGGGAAGCTTCCTCAAATTCTCAACATGCTTTGGCTGATGAGGACTGTATGCCAATCTGAAGTTTTGACCTTATTAGTACTGTTAGTTATGCTAATCTGTTAACTGGAGAAATTAACGTGTCCTTGTTAGTGTGAAATTGCAAGATTATCTATCGCTGATTTTTCAAAAAATTAGGAACTTCCAATTAACCTTGGTTAAGTATCATAGGTAAGTTGGCTAGCAAGATGAAATGCCTATGTTTTGAAGTATGAAGGCGTTTGCAGATGTGTTTGTGAAATATTGGGTATACTGATGGAATTGTGGTAACTTTGGCCACTGACCTTCGTGAGCTGCCAAGTTGGGGGTACAAGGCTTCCCTTGGCTCAATGAAATTACCTATTAAAACTCGGTCATAAGCTCTTTTAAATGAGGAAACAAGGGTCGCCCACGCCCATTTTGTGTACAAGTACCACAATACTAATGCAAGATAGTCCTTGCCAAGACTTTGCAGGTCTAATCCGACATACAAGGGCCTTTCCAATACCACAAGATCAAGAGAGCATATAGAGCGTAGTAGCATGCTAGAAATGTTACATCGCAAGTTTTTCGTCTTCTTCTTTGTCATTTAATTATTAGTGGTAATTATCTATCAAACTCTTTTGTTGTCACTTAGGTGAATAGTTATTAGTGATAATTCTATCAGTCAGGTATAATGTAATGGACTAACTTATGCTCCTATCAAATCTCGTATATTGATATGCATTCAACTATATTTGGACAAAAAAAATTTGCAATACAAAACATTACTTTTTTCTTAAAGCTCCACTTTGGAGGAATAAACAAAATAAATTTTTGAAACATAACTCTTCGAAGATTAGAACGAATACTTATTTCTGATTACTACTAGTAAAAATAAGCATTATTAAAAGTCAAAACCTTTGTACAAAGAGAGACCTTAAAACTTTTATTAATGATACTCCATTTTGGGGCTTGGACCATCAAAGTTCCGTAACGTTACATATCTATGGGTCCTTTACAGAAGTATATAATTTTTAGAAAATAATTATAAGAATAATATATTTATAAAATAATTACAAAAAAGAGTGCAAATACAATAATCACATTAATTATTCAATTTTACAAATCTCTTAAATTAAGGAGAAGTAAATTAATTACACAAATCCCTTAAATTAAGAAAAATTTAATTAAATTCTACAAATTCTTTAAATCAAGGAGAAGTAAATTAAATTACTTCAATTCAATTTCTCTATCTCTCTCTTACTTTGACTCCACCTTCTTCCTCGCCGAAGTCTGCAAAAGATTAGAGCAACATGGACATCAATATTTATCTTAAATGTCAAAGGACTGCAACATAACTATCATGATTACAAAATCCAACTTTAATTCTCTTTTGGACAAGTTAACCACTTATCTTGCTTCTTGGGAAACAAAGTTTTTATCCATGGCAGGTTGTGTGGTCTTGGGAAAATCAATTCTTTCAGCTGCTCCGGTGTATTCACTGCAAACAATCCCTGTTCCAAGCTCGATTTGTCAAAAAATTGACAAAATATTCATGCTATTGGATGGGATAAGACCACTAAATCCAAAAGAGACAGGGGATTAGGTTTCAGGCAAAGGTAACCGACCTTAAATACAAAGGTAATCAGTAACCAATTTTTAATACAAAGGTAACCAAACTTTAATATAAAGGTAACTAACCCTTAATACAAAGGTAATCAAACCTTAATACATGGGTAACCAACCTAAATACAAGGGTAACCAAAACTAGTTACTACACATTCAGAAATTAGTTACCTCCATACTAGTGTTTGATTACCTATATACTATTATTTAGTTACCTAAATTTACTAAACGAAAACTTTAATACAAATGTAACTAACCCTTAATACAAAGGTAATCAAACCTTAATACAGGGGTAACCAACCTTTAATACAAATGTATTTCTCCACCACCACCACCACCACCATATTCTTCCTCCGCCACAACCACCATCATCTTCTTCCTCCGCCACAACTACCACCATGAACGTGAAAAATGAAAAAAAAAAACGGTGGAGAAAATGGCGGAAGAAGATGGAGAAGATGAAAATGGAGGAAAGAGAAAGATGGAGAAGATGAAAATGGCGGAAGAAGAGAAAATGGAGGAAAGAAGAAGATAAGTGAATTTAATTAGAATTTTGAATTTTGAAATTACCCAACTAAATTAAAGGGATCATGCCCACATCATCACTCTAATTAATTTAAACTAAAACTAACTGTATTTTATTATGTAAAAAAAAGATTAAAAATGCACTCTTTTTGTAAATATGTTTTTAATGCACTTTTATTGTAATTTTTTCATAAAAAATATTAGAATATGTAATTAACCCTATATCTATATGAAAAGTCTTGAGCGACCGCGCATTTTTTTATTTTTATTTTAAAAATATTTATTTTGATAATTTTTTTTATAAAATTTAATGATTTAAATATATATAAATAATAGTATTTTATAATCTGTATAATAATATTATTTATATGTATTTAAATTATTATTATATAAAAAAATTATTAAAATAAATATTTTAAAAATCAAAAAAATAATAATAATAATTAAACCGGTCGCTAAGACAGGTCGCCGCTGAAGATTTCGTATATATAAAATTCCAATTCCTTATCTTCACATTTTTCATGTAGCTGCACCATTTCCAGTTTGATATATTATTATATTATACATAAATATTATACATATCTAAGGATGATAGGGTCTCCGTAGAATCTTGAACAAGAAGACATTGAATTACCGCCATTAGTAAATGATTCCCTCTTTTTGCCATCCCAATTTTATTGAGATTTTGATTATCTCAATATTATTTGCTTTCAACTCGTCTCTACAAGTTGACGCCATGAGGGTTCTTCCCGTGTCCATGAAACGAAACATCACAGTTTTAGACGAATTTGATACCCAAATGGACCGGATTGCCCCCAGGAAGCTCCGCCGCCTTCCTCACGTCTTCAGCAAGGTCCTCGAGCTTCCCTTCCGCTCCGACGCCGACGTCGCCGTTGAAGAGAGCTCCGATTGCATCCGATTTGTCACGGAAATCGAGGATTTTGAATTTGCGGGTGTAGGGAACAATGTGAGGGCTCACGCTGTGGAAATTCACCCTGGGGTGACCAAAATTGTGATTAGAAACGGGGAAATTGGGGATTTGTTGTTGGATCAGCTGAAGGTTGATGTGTGGAGGTTTCGGCTTCCGTCGTCGGCGCAGCCGGAGTTGGCAACGGCGGTGTTTGTGGATGGAGAGCTTATTGTGACCGTGCCGAAGAATGGGGGCGTTGGAGATTTCAATGATGGGAATGGAGTTTTGGGCGGCACGGAGCGGTTCATATTTGTACAGTAAATATTGTCGAATTAATGTCTGTTCTTAATTGCTTTGGAGCTTTGTTGTATGAATATTGTGAATGCTCCTGACATTGAATTATCAAATTGCTTAGTTATCCATATAAATGTCCTTTTTGCCTTCCATTTTTTATATCACCTTTTTACCATATTTATTCATGTTTTGTCATACAGTTTGGGCATTCCATGATTTTAGTCTCATAAAAGCTTGACTATAAGCTTTATGAGACTAAAATCATAATTTGAGGTTTTCTTGAGATGTTTAGTAAATTTAGGAATACATTTCAATCTTAGAGGCCCAGGAAGTCCTGAAAAATGGGGTAGACTCGAACATGTAATCTTTCACAATAAAAGGAGAGGTTTTTACCATTAGGGTATCACCTTTGGTCTAGATGTTTTGCTGCAGTGGGTAGAGCTAATATTGTATTTAGCTCTTTGGATGAATAATTTTGGTATTATCTTCCATCTTTTTTCTTTGGTAGTTATCTTGGATTTCATTGCTAAGAATTAGAGGGAAAAAAGAGAAAACATGGGTTAAAGTTTGATTTCTCATTTGTTAAGACCCAATTTAATAGCTTATGCATGTCATCCCATCCGTCTATTTTTCTGAGATGTACAAGGGATTCCCGGTCTACCGTCTCATCTTCCTTGGTCCTTGAAATAAGAGTCTTTTCCTCTATCAGAAATACAGAGAAACAAATAGGTTTCTTATGATCTTATCCTTTCATTTTCTGAGCAAGTAAATGGAGTCCTTTGGTGTTTTTGGATGCTTCATTGACATATGCTGCTGCCATCAGAAGTCAGTCTGTTGGCTTGGTAGTAATAAGTCGGATGTATGAATTCATGGAAACCTTATTCTAATTCCCTTTCTGGTGATGCTTCTTTAAATTCTAGACAAAATATAACCGAAATCCACAAGCCTATAGTAAATGTTTCAATCTCCCGGCAGTGATGTCCATTTTACTGATTTAGTTTGCAAACCTGGTTTTTGGAGACTCATATTGGCATGGGCATGCTCTTATATTCCAATATGTTTCTTTCCCCTTCCTTTTAATGGGGTACTTGTTCGGCTGATGATTATTTCTATCATTTGTTAAATATATAGCTATACTCTGATACTCAGAACTTTAGTCGCACGCACACAAACAAAAGAGCTGCTTCGAGCTCAATTCCCTAAATTAAAGGGATATTTGATAAAAACTGAATAAAATAATTTTGAATATTTAAATAATCTGAATGAGCTGAATGAAATAAATTTTTGAATACTGAATGAAAAAAATTATTTGATAAGTGATATTTCTGAAACATCTGAATAATATATTTTTATTATTTTACCCCCCTAAAAAAAATTCAAAGTTATTATAAATTTATTTAATATAATATTATTATTTTTTTTTATTTCATTCAACAGGAACTTAACCATTCAGCCAAAAAAATTAAACTTAATCATTTAGTCCAAAAATCTGACCGATTTAACCATTCAAACCTAAACAAACGCACTGAATAGCTCTGAATGACTGAACTACAATCAAACAACCCCTAAGATAAGGTAAATCGAATTGATTATAAAAAAGTTAAGTTTGCAAACAACTCCATTCTTTACTACTAACCCTAACCTACTTCACGCCATTTCCATATCCAACAAGAGCACCCACCAAGTAAGAATCACCCACATCTTTTAGAAAGATCCAAGTAATTTGTATTTTGTGCCATAATGGGGATTGATCATTCCACTGCGACCTTTTTGATTGCTCTAGATGTTACTTTCAAATTCATTTCAATGTTTGTTGCCAGATGCCAAAACCAAGTATGACACTTGGCAGGAAAATATCCACAGTATAATCTCTAATGTAGTTCATCTCCCATATAATTACCACAACATCGATTACACGAATGTTACAAGTAAGATAACTAAAAACATATAATGTAAGAAGAAATACCTAAAAGAAAAAAAGGGCGACGGAGATCTAAGGAGACACTCAAGAAATACCTAAAAGAACAAAGGGGTGACAGAGATCTAAGGAGACACTCGACAGCCAAATTTCGGCAAAATACACTCACTGCGAAGAAGCACAGGAGGATTGTTTCCTAGTCAAATTTCTAAACCAAAATGCTCCTTCAGAATTTCTTTGGAAGTTTTTCCAAATCCCTTGGCCACTTCTGCCATATCCTTGAGTTTAATTACCTCCCTTTTTATCTGATCCACCCTGTCCACAATAAGTTGGAGCAAGGCATCTGGGTCAGCAACATAAGCTGTGTGCCGTGCAAGTTCGCAGTGTTCCTTGTTAAGATGTTGATACAAATTTTGAAGATAATTCTTTTGCTCATAAAGACATTCCCGGGCGATATTGTATTCTAATTTTTGAGACTTCCTCAGGGTTTGCAGAATCTGATCGACCTCACTCTCAAGTTTAAGAGATTCTATCTGCGGATCAAAATTTTCAGATACTTTCTGAGGCGAGCCTGATCTAATATCTACAGGCTCCTCGTCTTTTGCAGATTCTAAAGCATTATTTCCATGACAAGTCACCAGTCCTGCTACGAAAAAAAATAAATATTCAAGGTATTAAAGAAATCCTTGCGACTGAGGAAAAGAAATATAACAAAGTATTCTAGAGGTGTTTTAAGAAAAAAGGTGCCCCATCTTATGTTCATGAATTATGAGTTAGCTGGTTGATAAGATGTTGGCACCACATGAAAATGAAATCAGTGCAATGTCAGAAGCAATGTAAGAAAGAATTGCAATCCTAAAGATGTCCACAACTCCCCCCACCCCAAAAAATGAAAGAAAGAAAAAAGGGGTGCCCGCGGGGGGGGGGGGGGGGGGGGGAAGAAGGGAGGGAGGTGTTGCACTCCAACCAAGGATCGTATACATGCTATAAGAATGAATAAAGGTCTGAAATTCTGAAAGATAAATAATAATGTGATTATGATAAAGCCAAAATGCCTTGGAGAGACGTAGCAACAACATGGGGCTGGAGAAAATACCTGGGGTAACATCTGAGATATCGTCCACCTTCCAAACATCTTCAAGAAGAGTCCCACTTTTAAGCTGACGTATATACAAGTTTAGTGATGCTGCTTATATAGAAACCCTAGAAAAAAAAAGGATATACTTCTCCTAAAAACAAAACTATGATTTTTCACAGTAAAATCAGTTTATACCTTTCCCATGGCCAATTCAATATGATGCAACAGCCTCTTTGCATTAGTTCTCTGCGAACCACGCAGAACACGGGCACCCAAATTTAGAATTTTCCCAACGTCATCAGAAGAGTTGATAGATTCACAGGTTTGTAAGAGCTTTGTAACATGTGGAAGCAGATCTGTCCTTGCATCACAGCGCCGGCAATAATACTCGGCATCCAAACCAATGCTTCCTCCTACTGTCCCAGCCATGTAGGATCGAAGACTACAGTCCATATGGGCTATGTGTCCACAAATAAAGCCGTCATCTACAGCAGCTTCACATCTAATAAAACTATACCCTCCATAGGCTGAATTAATAGTCTTACTGCATAGAATACAACAACAATCCCGACAAAATCCAGGTTCACTGCAACAGATGTCACAGAACATGTATCTGGAAGGAGGCTCCCCTGATTCAAATAAGCTGCCACATACCCTATTACCAGCCTTACAACAATTATACCCAGGTTGTGATTCAGATCCTGAATGTTCTGTTGTCTCCCCATATGGTAAAGACAAAGGTTGAAGCTCATCTTCAATACCTATATCGTTACAGAGCAAGTCATTGGGGGAAAATAAAGGAATCAGAGAAGCAAGGGCATGGAGTAAATTTATGTTCATAAGTAGAATTCAATACTTCAAAAAGTATTCTAGTATGTGGAGTCTAATGCTGATAGCATCCTTATTTTAATAAATGTGATCAAAGTGCCTTTCTAAAAAATATAATATCAATTACAAGAGAAATTATATAAGAAATACAACAAGGCAAATACCGAGCCATTTTAGTTGGTTTCGAGTTGACTTAGAAATTTAATAAATTTTTTGGTGACTCAGCAGTCCAAAGATATTTATAATTTTTCTGTTTTTGCGTGTCATAAACTCATTCATAATGGCTTATCAAATTCATAAACCAAATACATGCATTGTATCATTTTTATTTTTTTTTCTTATTCTTATTTCAATACATTTGGTTTAGTTCCTATTTTACCTGTACTCTCACATTTTTCTTTATATATAAAAGTATAACGGTCCTTTCCTTTTTACATTGACTAGTAATTCGTCAAAGAGCCAAAAAAAATATTTTTTGCAAACTACTCATATCTTATCTCATACTTATAATTATAACAACAAATTAGTATGAATGCTAAAATTACACGTGACGTTTTGCCTAGAGAAAGATACCCGATAATTTTTTTTTAAGCTTACCCGTGCTTTGCATGGATTATGAAGCTTGTTATCTAAAGCAGCTTGATCAAGGATCATTGAGAAGTTGGAATACGTGAATGCATATAAAAAAAAGTACACAATTCACATAATTTTGGATTTCTTATACCAAAATCAAATTTTACTCAAACTTGCCAAAAGATATTTCCTCAAATCAGCCAACTCAAATTTAAAATAGTACAAAATAGTAAAGAAGAAAAACAAGGAAACACAAATACATAGCAATTGTATAGTAGCCATGTAAGCAGGACTAGTAAAAAGGAATTTAGCTAGCATTCACATATGTACACAGTTGCTTTATTTTTTCCATCCATTTCTTAACTGCAAAGTTGTTACCATATTTTATACTAGCTATACAATATACATTTTTACATAAGTAAATACTAGTCTACATCTTTATATAGGTTATTTGATATGTGTTACCAGACATTATGTTACATGCTCATTAACTAAATCTTTAAAGATTCGACTTCTTTAATTATAAACAAAAAAGGATTCAACTTTTTTATTATATGTCATAAACTATTTGCTTTTGGTAAAAGCTACATTATTTGCTAGACCTTCAATTATTAACTTATTCAGATAGTACTAGCTTGAAAGTTGAAAGCATATTTATAAGGAACATCATAGAATCCTATTCGTGAAAGAGAAATTAGGTAAGTCTTCAACAAAAGCAGTCAAAAAATGAACATGTTGATTAAGCCTAAAGTATACAGCATCTTAATAATAAATTACCCCTTCAATCGATTACTAGAGGCCAGATTACTTAAATTTCCCAAATTTATTATAGACTTATTTGCCCCAGATGGAAATCTCCATAAAAAAGTACAATATAATATTTTCTGAAGTAAGACATTGAAGCCTACTTCAGAAAAAAAAAATCATATAGAAACAAGGTACCTTAGCAAGCTATCTTTATTACAGCCTAATTATTCTGAACAATATCAACAAATAAAACATTAAGGTTCTTGGTTAGCTTAAGAGTAAGAAGACGAAAACTAAGAAGATTAACGAAAAAAATGAAGTTAAAGATAATCATCATTATAATAAAAATATCACACTTGAGGAAAGACAATTCAGGAAGTAGCGTTTAAGAAACTTGTTCATAGAAAGCTAAACTTGATCATAGAACCAATCAATGTGTAGCTAGTTAGCAACTAGCAAAATGCATTTTGTCAAAACCAAATTTTAGACAAAATACCATCTCGCATTCATCATCTATCCCTTGAACTAGCACGTAAACAATGATTAAGGTGGAGAAATTAGCAGTTTCAGCATGGCCATATACACCTCAGGACTTTTCTTTCCCTTCCAGAAGAGCAAAAAGAGAAAATAGGGGGGGGGGGGGGGGGGGGGGGGGCGCTTCTACATTTTAACTGTGAGGAAGACCACAAGGGAGTTATTTTAATGTCAGGATATTTTTAATAATTTTATTAGGAAAATAGTTGCTTAAGAGAACAAAAAGAAAGTGACCATTCCGTAGGTGATCGTTGTGCTTTCACCTTGCTTGTTGAAGTTTTTAGAAGGAATTTAGTTATTTAAAACTCATGAAATCATTTTCGGTTGTAAAGGTTGAAACATGTTGAGAAGTTTTTCTGTTTTTGGATACGTCGAAACATGTCGGAAAGTTGCTTTTAAAAGTATTAGCAAAAGGAGAAGGTAGCTATAAGGATTAGGTCATATGACTTCCAATATTTATTATTATGCACTAGATCTGCAATTCTAAACAAATGGATATTTGTAAAGAATAATCACATTGACAACCACATAATATATACATGTAACATCAATGTAGAGAGAGGAGAAGAGAAGTTTGCCAAAATTTCCAGATAAAATTCCTCCTGAGTAAATTATTCATCAAACAAAGAACATGATAGTGGGAAACAAAACTCAAACCTGTTTAAACCTATATCCGAATTCTTGATGTCCTATGGTTGTCTATTATTTTCATAAGGATAATCTAGCAAATTTGGCCCCACCAGTAGAAGTAGTGGATTTGTACATAGCTACTTGTTCATAATCAATAAACTCTGGTGCACCTTCGGGTAAAAGATTTTCTGCCAACCATTTGCATCTTTCAGCAAGATACACTTTAGGCTATAGCACACTCACACAAAGTACTACATGTGTTTTGCCACGGGATTTAAGAAACAAAGTGACCATCTAAATGTCACTTAAGGTTACATGAAAGTTCTGTGCACAAGTAAACTTTAAACTTAAGCAGAAGAAACATAAAGTATGTCATTAAGAAACTTTCAAAGATATTAAAGTAAGAAATCAAAGCTGACCTTTTATTTCAGATGGATTTTTTGAGGGAACTTTCCAACTGAATGAGGCGAAAAATGCCTTAACATCTGCACCGGCAAACGTGCGAACATACTGTTCAACTGAAAGCTTGCTTGCAAAACCTCTTCCCTTAGGTAATGTCTGAAGACGGTTCGGAAGATAAAGGTATCTATCCAAAAAGAAACCAGAAAGTGTAGTTCTCTTGCCCACCTTCCACTGCCACTTATCACCAGGACGAGGCCAATCTATGGGAGCATATGGCAAACCTTCACCTGACTCAAAAGCAGAAACGGGATAAAGATGAAACCCATTTTCCCTTGTCTCAGTAGCACCTTCATTTCTTTCGTCATAGTCAATCTCCATGAATCCTTATTTGTGCCACTACTACTAGCCAAGGCTCTCAAACGATACCTAATCCATTTCTACATCAGTAGCAGTCAAATGAATACAGTAAAAACATATAACGATATTCTTAGATATATGAGATTTTGTCAATTTTTTAAGGATCTCAGGAGAGATCCTAAATTCTTAATCATTGAGGTATAAAAAAGTTGATATTCAATTCTTTAATCACATTTAAGAAAAATAAATGTCAGCTCATTTTGTTTTAAGAAGTGAGTATACAGATTGAACAATATAACGATGAAAACTACTTCTACAAGGACAAATACAATTTTCCACATAGGTACATTCAAATTCCAAACTCAACTACGAAAATATTCAGGTCCTTAATTATAAAATAAATGATAAATTTCTTCATTAAAGAATATGTATCCGCCAGGAAATTTTCTACTTAAATTTATTTATAAAGGCATCAAATAGGATGCCGCCCATGTACATGTGGATTGTCCGAAAAGCTTCCCTTATATTAGAGAATAGTAGGTATACAATGGCATATTAGAATATAGAAAAAGAGGTACTCCACATGGATTATTCTAAACTTAGCACAAGTATATTCAAGAAACTATAGTTTTGTTTTCTTTATCTCCTTTGTCAAAAAATGAGACCCTCTCATCCTTGTATAGCTCTCGAAATGGATTGATGGATTTACACAGCTTTCGTGGGCCGGAGCTGCTACAATTGATTTAGAAGGAGCTGCTGTCAGAAACTCCTCACATACTTGATAGGGCTTTGGGCACAAGACAGCTTCCCTACCCACTGGGGATTTTTCTCGTTAGCTAGTATTTGTTTAGTCACTCAGATAGTGAGTTGCTTTTCTGAGGGGGGGAAAAGAGGATGCAGAAAGGAACAATATGAGGTGAAAATCTCATGTATGTTTTTGTACTACAGAAAAGCAAGTGATAAAGAACCTGTGGCAAAGGACCAGCAAACAAACCTAAGAAAATCATCAAGCTCCGAAGAATAAACTCCGTCGGAAAAAATCTAAAAGATACTGTTGACTCAGATAGATTTTTTTCTTTAAGAAGATAATTATAATCAAGGTGAGTGAGGGAGCCATTAAACCTAAATTTGACCCTACAAGAAGTGGACCCCTTGTGTGACTATGAAATAAGGCCTTTCTAGGCTACTATTAAGTCACTAACTGGATTTAAACCCTGCACCTCCCTGTTAGGAAATGAGAGTGATCACAATTACACCAAAAGTCCTTTGGTTCCCAAGATAGACTTCATTTTGTAAAATAGTAAACTCCAAAACAAGTATCCAATATGAACTATAGGGAGCGCCCTATCCATGAAGTATCTACAATTAGCCTACTAAAGACCCCACCAAAGACAATGTAGCGCCATATCACATCTAGTTCTCATACACTTAGAAACTCTTGCACCCTTCCAAGCATCTAAAAAGGCTAGCACTGACCCAACATCACCAACTCAACCACAAATGGTGATTAAACCATCTTTTAAGGATTAAAAAACAAAATCAAAGTGCAATTACAAGTGATCGGTTGATTCCGAATCCACACCTTACACATAAAACACCAATTACCCAAAACAAATTCCCCTCCTTCACAATGAATCTTTTGTTAAAATAGTTCCACAAGCCATCATCCAAGAAAAGAAGGCAACCTTACGCACGACACCCACGTACCAAATGCTTTTCCAACTTTATTATTTTAAGGTGACACAAGGTCTAGTTGATTTTATTTTTTTATACAAGGAATTTGATTTATGATAATTCATATCGCCATTTTCTTTTCTCGATAAAAAAGTGTCTAATGGCTTGCACACATCAACAACCTTGCATAGGGTGTGTACATTGTACAATACTAACAATATTCACACTTATTTATAAAAATATAAGCAGAAGACCTATTGTTGGGATACATCAGCAATAGTTACATACCGAAATCCATTAAATGAAACATATTATTTTATACAATTTTCAGTCCCTGACCAAGACAATTAAACAAAGAATTAATCAAACTCAGCTATTAATATCAAGGACTTCAAATAAATAGTACCCTAGTTGGAACCGCAACAATGATAATTCTCAATCCAATTCCCATACATAAGATATAATTCCATTTTAAAACAAGATAAAATTATTAAAACAGCAGAAATTCAAATAAAGTAATCGCCTTTATATTCCTAATAAATTTCCAGTTCAAATTATTATCAAGAATTAAAAGGTAACGTTCATAAAATCATGATAAGAGTTGATCATATGGAGAGAATTATTATGTTGGAGCATCTACCTGATAACCCAGTTCGGAACAGAATTAGGTTTCCAAATCTACTAGATATACTTTACCAAACCTGAAAATGAACCTGAAAATGAAAAAGGAAACTAAAAAAAAACTTAAATTCATTGAAAATTGAAATGGGGTTATGTCTACTGAAAATTCCACAAATGTGCAGAGAAATGTTTTGTGTATAGTTTGTGAATCATAAACAGAAAAAAAGACGTTTGAATGAAGAAGCCCTAATGGCTAAAACCATGAAGATAAAGAATTAGCAGAGAGAGAAAGTGAGCAACGGCAAGTTTCTCTTGTTCGGACACACCTTAAGAAGTCATACTGCTGCTACTTTTCCACGCGAGTTCTTGTCAAGTTCGAGTCTTGCATTGTATATAAGGGAATTAATTGATATTTTCAATTAGCAAAAATAACAATAAAAATAAAATTTTGATATTTTCACATAAATAATATTTTTTTTATGTTGTTTCTCTCTCTCATTAATAGTGAGCCCGGGTCCACATTTGCTGTATTCACATGAGATAAATTTATGTATAATTATTATATTTATTTACTTAAGTAGTGAATGAGTATATATCTACTGTATTCTGGTAAAAATATTAATTTTGTATATTATAAACAATTCATTTCTCTTGTCTTTTTGTAGAATTATTATATTGTTATTTTTTTTATTATAATCATGTAGATAGGTTATTAGATAGAGTAATTAATTTTATGTATTTAATGATTAAAATATATAATGGTGATTATATTGTATTTATATTTACATATTTTTTAATAATAGTATTACTCCATTTGTTTGGAAATATAAGATAATGTTTGACTTTTCGAAATTAATTTGAGATTTTTTAAATTTAAAATTAATGTGATTCATTTGACTATTTGAAAAAGTAAATCTTGTAATTAATAAAGATTTTCAAATAGTGTATAATTTTTATAATATTAAACAAATTCATATCAAATTTTAATTTTAAATTAACTCCAAAAGTAAACATTGAACTTATATCTTTAAACGGATGGAGTATTTTAAGTATGACAATCATAGAAATATAGAATTGATATGTAACCAAGTTACCTAATTAATATATATATACATATATATTAATTTTTAGGTCAATTTAACTAATTTTATCGGTTGAATTGTCGGTCCGATTAGTGTCGGTCCGACTAGTGCTCAATTGGTTGAATTTGATTTTTGACAAACTAGTTTAACTTGACTAAATCGAACTAGATATGAGAGTTTAACATTTTCGGAAGGGCTAGTTTTTAAATATTGATTTAAAATTAAAAATGTATCTGTTATTTTTGACCAGATTAAAGAATACCAGGGACTAGTCACTCATAATATTAAGCTAAATCCCATTAAATTCACAATGGTTGAGAAGTCATGCACTCGTGTACAAATTCACACGTCTCAGTTGCAAAACTAACTTTTATGATTTCCCAAGGACTAATCATAATAATTTTTATATTAGTTATACCCCCCATAAAACTAATTTATTCAAATAATGTGCATAAGAAGTCTTCACCTTTGGTTTATTGATTTAAACAGATTCAAAAATTGTCATACTTTCCAGCTACACAATGTACAACCCTTCTTCTCTACGTGCTAGTTACTTTTCTTTCATTTCTTCAGTTAAGGGTGCCTCACCCTTAACTCCCTTAACTGGGAGTGGAGGGAGGCGTACTTGTCAGAAAGGTTGAACCACATTTAAGATCCAGGTAATTGAACCAGATATGTGAACGGGAATTAACCCAAAAATTCCAAACCTGTGAGAAACAAAATAAAAGAAAACAAACACCAAAGAAAAATAATCACACACACAACACAATATTTACGTGGTTCGACAATTTGTAGGAATTTCACTATTATCAGGTAAAAATTACAGAAACATAACAATACAGTCTTTTTCACTCTCTAAAAACAATTACAAAAACCTTAATCACAAAACTCATTTTCTACATCATGAACACACAAATTTTCAATAGGCTAGCCCAAGCCTTTGCTCCATGAACTAAGTCTCAAAAAATATCCCATTAGAAAACCATGTAACATTGTTTGGGTCAGGTCATCAATCGGATCAAAACATAACTAAGCTCTACAAAACCCAACAATATGGAGCAGTTAGGGAGGGGGTAAAGAAGTAGGAACTTCCCTTGTGGCTCATGCTCAACAAATGAAAAAATAACAGCTTCAAAAATAAATTAAAGTCCAAATAGTGAATAGAAAATGGCAGGAAATTAACACTTCAAATGCAGAAGGTCCTCAAGATAGCCCTGATGGTGAACTAGTCACTGAAGTTGCAAAATAAGAAAGAACGGACATATGCATGTCAAGTGTAGTCTGCATTCTGATGATGCTCTAAAAGAGGGAACCATAATTACCTAAGGATATATTAGACATAAGCATCAGAAAGCCAAAATAGAGTTGATTTGAAGTATAATACCTTACACATTATATAACATCTAGTGTGGCGCACTAGATATATTATTACACTGTCTTGTCAAACGATATAGTTTAAATTAATGAGCAATCGACACATTTATATATATGAAGGTATCCAATAAATGTAAATTCAAGTGCAATATTTCCAAATGTGTCGCTCATTAATTTTTAAACTATATCGTTTAGTATGACCGTGTAGATAACGTATCTAGCGCGGCACATTATCTATCCTATTCATAACATAGGTTTCCAGAAAGAAAAACGGAACGTCTAAAGAGAGAATCCTTTGAGAGGGGCAAACTTGCAGAGAATATTGCCCTTCAGTATGGTAGAGTTTTTCTTCTTCTGCTCCCACTCTGGACTTTTCGAATTAGCCAGCTGAGCCTCATAAACAACTTTAGGAAGGCATTCAACCACCTTTTTCTGAGTACAGCTCAACTTAACCATCTCCCTCTTTTTCATCTCAGTAGCAGTGCCGAGTGCAGCTCGCCGGGCTTGTAGCTTGGCAATTTGTTTGTCAATCTTCTCTATTTCCAATGAGCTGGAGTTTACTTCTGCCTCGAGTAGAGCTTCTTTCCCTTTCGACTCATTGTAATCGTTCTTAAGTGTAGTTGCCAAGGCAATGTTGCTCTCAAGGTCCGCAAAGAATTTCTTAGCCTCATCTGCCACCTTCTTAGCCTGTTGAAACTCCTTGCTCGAATATGGGATTTCTTCGATCAACTTTAACATCAAAAGTTGTTCAGAACTGAGGCTTGGATCCTTTTTTAGCTTTGATGACAGGAATGAAAGTTCAGAGAGTTTGGTAGACGAGAGCATGACAGGGTTATCCACAGCAAGGAGTAAAGAAAGCTTCTTTCGAGCTTTAGCCATTTCTTCTTGCACAGTTGCAGAGTTATCAGTTGCAGGAGGCAAAACTGCTGCAATTGGAAGAGGCTGAGACAGAAAATCCTCCATAGAATTAAGAAGGCTTTCAAATTCTTCTGGAATCACTTTGGCTTGAAATTCTTTAGGGAAAAGACAAGCAGCATGGACACTTAAACTTTGGGCAGGAGAATTAGTATTCTGGCTGCTAGCAACTTGGGTATTCTGTGAATCAGTGGGACTTTTCAAATAGTCAGTTGTAGACTCGCATGTTCCCGTCTCTTCACTTGATGAACATAAGTCGATTATATCGCTCATGTTTTTAGAGCTGGACTGAGCAAACTGTCTGGAAAAATTCTTACTTCGAAATTTAAATGCAGAAAGCCTTTGTGACTTTCTCCTTGTGTTTCCTCTTCCTCCAATTCTCTCTGCTTTTGGCTGTTGAAGGACCTTTTGAGGTCGAGTGGCAAATTGCTCTGCAAGAAACAAAGGCCACATTGTTAGTAAAAAAATACGAGACGAAGGAAACTAGTAGTCTAGTAACAATTCAAGCTGACAGATTGACTGAACTGACTATGCTCGAATCAGCTTGTGCAGTTATTCTATAAAAGCTGAAAACAGCATTTTTTTTCTTAACTTCCTTTGCAAAATTACTCGATTCTTAAGGTGTAAATTCATTCTCAACAAGCTCTCTGTTAAAGGGTCCATGTACCTCAAAAGTTTCTGTTTCAAGAATGAGCAATAGATCAATACTCCAATTACTAAAACCACTAAAAACTCCAGCGAAAATCATGGAGGAATATGGCTTCCCTTTTTTTTGAAGAGGATAATGTGTATAGCAAGAATAAACACCTAATTATACCACATAATTGAAGACTAGACGCAGCCAAAAGGTGACATTTTTCTAAAATTAAAACAATAGATGGTGCAAAATCTAATCTGACCTTTCTTCATAGAGCTCATGTTTGCAGGAATATTCCAAGTGAAAGAAGAGAAAAATGCATCAACAGATGTATCAGGAAATTCTGTTCGGAGATAATCCTCGACTGATTTCTTGCTTCGAAAATATAGTCCCTTACATGGGTCTTTTTGAAGACTAATAGGACCGATCAGAATTCTGTCCCGGTGGAAGCCAGTATTAGTGATTCTTCCCCCAACCTTCCAACACCAGATATCACCAGGATTTGGCCAATTTACAGGAGCATATGGTAAACCATCTCCACATTCACTAAGACGAACTGGCCTCAGACAAGTCTTGTTCTTCATCACCATTGTTACTTTTAACAAATACCCAAAGGTTCCTTGGTCTCATAAACAAGACTCCAAGCTGGGAGATGAACGGAAAATAGATTGGATAGTATTGGCAGTTAAAAGAATTACTATAATGAACTGCAAGAACATAAATAATCCATATCCTAGCCATAACAGATCCATTTAAGAGTACAAAGCATTATTCAATGGTTAGTATATATACACGCACACGTGTGTGTGCACGCACACTACAAAATTGCAGTTATAATATGGCATAAGCTTCTACAATCCATTTCAGCAAGATAATAGCTACAGCCTAAAGTGACATTTATGCTAGTGTTTTTACTTGATCTACTAAAGATTACATTTTTCTTTCCTTTTCCCAGCTGCAAATTACTTAAAGAAACATAAGATTAGCATGCATAATCCTTTATGAAGAAACCAAGATCATAATGTAAATTACTTAAATATATATAGTCAAAAATCACGGGTAAACGGAAAATGTGCATATATGGGTAAGAATCTAGTTCAACCAAGACTCACCGGAAACAGAGAAGAGTGTTTCCACGCCGGTCAGAAAGAGATAGAGTTTCAACCCAAGTGATCCTCTGTGTTAAGTTTTGCATTAAAAGTTTAGAACAGAGGACTGGTCATATGGAATAATGGAATAATGGAATAATGTAATGTCCAAGTAGGCAAGTGTTAAACATGGTAAGCAAAATAAAATCAGGTACAATTAATATTATTTATTAAAAAATGTAAATAATATTTTAATTTTTATATCAAGATAGTACTTGAGAAATTAATCTTCTCTAACAAATCTCCTTTTTACACGTGAATCTAATTTTCTCGTGATTATTATTGTAATTTTCTCATTTCTAATATAATATTAAATTATAAGATCACTGTTATTTTTTAAAAGTCAAATTTGATATATTTTTTAATTTAAAATTGATAAGATTTATTTAAATTTTTAAAATAATAAATCTTATACCTAGTATTATTTTTTAAGGTAGTTTATGATATTCATAATTATATTGACGTAAACTAAATGAATTTAACTTAATTTTGAGTTTGAAAATAATTAAAATTAATTTTTTAAAAATTAATATTAATTTTATAATTTAGAACGGATGCAGAATTTATTAAAAAAATATGTTATTTAAAACAATACCTTAAGGTTACTTAACAAAACAATGTAATTTTACCTTTTGGAGTTAATTTTTTTTTTTTTTAGATTTTATAAAAATAATCTTTAATTTAAAATTTTATACAAATTACATCGTTTTATTAAATAGTCTTAACCAAAGTTAGATCAGACATGTCTTTAATTATCTTTTCTCATTTATTAATATTATAATTGTAATATATTTAGAAAAATCTGATGACTTGTTATAAAATTATCAGTTCATTACTCATTAGACTGTTATCGTTTGTTCTAAATTATACTTAATAAAAGGGGTTCATAATGGTCATTAAATTTAGATACCTGAGCATAGGTTTGTGGCGTTTTCGGTGACAGTGTTTGTAACTCTAAATGCATAATATTAATTTTAGTGTATTAAAAGTTTAAATATTATGTTTATAAATTAAATAAATTACGTTTAAAATAAATTCTTAATAAAAGAATAAAAAAATTTAACGTACCAAATATTATAAATGATGAATAGCCAAATATATCCAACTAAAAATAGTTATGACCATATTAATTTCATTTTATATTTCTAATTGTACATATATATAAAAAGAGTTACTTCTATTTTATTTTTATTTTTTTGAAACAAGTTACTTTTACTTTATTAAGATACTCGTCATTTACATATTTAACACTCCTCTACATAACATCCATTACATGAGTAATAATAAGGGCTGCATGAGATTTCAATTTTAAGTCTTAAATAACTGATGATGATATATATGTATATATAGAGAGAGAAGAATAATTCATAGTAAATATTTATTATGAATTAAAAATAAATAAATATTATTTTTATTATCTAATATAAAAATAAACGATCGAGATTAAAAGTGAATTTATGATATCCGTTATTAATAATAGCGGATAACGAGTACATCCATCAGTACTATTAATAGTGGATGAGAGAATAAATTTTTTTAGTGTCTATTATTAATAATAATAAATATAACTCATCATTATCTGCTTTTATTAATATATATCCAATACTATTAGTAGTAGATAACTTATAGTAATGGACGATAAATTTTAATTTTTTAATATCGATCGTTAATCTTTATAATAAATAGTATGAATATTATATGTTATATTTTATTTCATAACAAATATTTATCATAAATTATTATTCATACATACATATATATATCATCTGCATTACGGGACGACGTGTGATTCTAACATTCGGAACGTACTTTAGTTATCTAGGATGCATGTGTGTTAGTTTATTATTCGACAAGTCTATATATAAAAAATTAATATTTTTATTAAAAAAATAATATTTTTATAAAATATCACTCACATGAGATAAATTTAACTTATTATTTATATAAATAAAATATTATAAAAATTTCCTTATAAAAATATTAATTTTCTTTATAAAAATATTAATTCTTTATCTAAATATAAAAATAAATATTATATTTATCTTAATTAATGATATGATACGAATTTTAATATTATATTTTATTTTTTAATAATTAAAATAAATATAATATTTAAATATTGTAACCATATACTTATTCTTCTTCGTACAGCAGAAATTTACCACACAATTAGCAAAAAACAAAAGAAACTTACCAGAGAAGTCGTATAGTAATTGTAGCCAGCTAATTTGATTTTTACTTTGGGAGGCGTCAGTTCATTTATTTGTGATGCGAAATTGGACAAATTAACACACAATTACCAATGCTTATTTAATTCCAAACCTGCCACCTTACTGAAGTCTCACGTAATTTAATGAATTGATTAAATTGGCTTCAATCCAGTTATACGGAAGGGCAAGGTTAGGTGTAACAATCACAAACAAGTTAAATCTCTTGTTTGAATCAAATTGTTTATGTACAAATAATCAATTTTAAATATGTTTAATTGTATTTTAATAATTTATTTTTAAATATATTTCAATGTAATTTTTTAAATAATTTAAATTTAATTTTGTATCTTAATGATTTAAAGACATTCAGAAAAAAAAATTATCTTAATTTTAAATATTAAAATATATTAAAATATGAATTATTAAGATGTAATCAAACATCACATTTCTCAACCATCTTAACCAATCACGTGTTAAGTTTTGTGTTTTCATTTTGGATTAACTCCATGGACTAATCTGACCAAAGATTTTTTTAACGACATCGTATATAACAACTCGTGTCAAATTTTAATTTTATCAGCAAATAGTAAATGAAAGATGTCCTCGCATAAACTATTAAAAAAGGAGAGAATTTGTGGCATATGAGGGTCAATCTGATTTCGTGCATGTTATAATGTATGTAACTACATTTATGTTTATAATTATACAATGGCTCTACTATAATTAAATGTTACTAGGAGACTGGGAGTGTACTCGACTAGATTTGCTTGTTCCTGGTTTTTGAATAACCTCTTCAGAGTATCATTTACAAAGAAGCTTGAAACGTACCAGCAACTAGCTGCAATTTGTAATTAGTTGTGCATTCTTCTCAAAATGCTCTTCAACAATAGTCTAGAAAAGAAACTATAATGTGATTAATTTCGTTGTTAACAAAATTGAGCTTCACTGGCGAGGAAGGATGTGTTTCAAATTATACAAAAAGATTGGACGAGTCACTACTGATGTGTAGAATTTTTAATGACGCATGAAAATAATATATTTTGGGGCGAAGCTGTATCTTTGATGCCTGTCACCTTCAAGAGTGAGCTTCGGATGGAGAACAAAATATCAGCAGTCATAATAATGATTCCCTTGCAAGTATCTTCATACAAAACCATCGACTGTTCTGCCACCTGCTTGAGTTGCTGAAATGCAAAGTGGCTAATTACAAGGATACTAACCGTGCAAATTTTAAATTACTAACCTTGTAAAGACTGCCAAAACCCCATTTGCATGAAAATGATGAAACACAAGATTGAGATTTTTTACCAAGAACCTAGGAGAAACTATAGTAAATATATATCTTTTTTAATTTCAGTGTCTCTAGTAGCTGAAAGAGCATGTGATGACATGTATGTCTTCTTGTAAATACTTTGGCTGGTAACTTGTTTCAATAATAAGAAAAATAAAGAAGATGAAACAGTTCTTGTTGCTTGATGAATGAAAAGTTCTCTATCATCTTTAAGCTTTATATTTTCTAATCTATTACTAATTATAACAAGACAATTGGAGTAGCTGAGTCATTTCGGTTGGTCCTCGAGTTAGTCCAGAATTCATCATCTCTACTGACACAATGTATGTCATACATGTTCATAATTATACCAAAC
Source organism: Hedera helix (assembly GCA_947179155.2). Taxonomy (NCBI): domain Eukaryota; kingdom Viridiplantae; phylum Streptophyta; class Magnoliopsida; order Apiales; family Araliaceae; genus Hedera; species Hedera helix. The sequence continues at coordinate 32,721,287 of OX359281.1, forward strand.
TTTTCGTATAATTTATTGTATTGTTCCAAGAATGTACATGCATGTATTAAAAAACATATACAATGATTTTAATATATATACAACTCTTTAATTTCATGTTCAATGTATTACCATCATTTATACTATACTATTTATACTCAAATTATACTATCAAATATCACACACCACAATTTTAGATTGTAATCGCAATGAATCTTAATATATCATGCTTAAGCAAGGTGTCAAATGACAGAAATTATTAGCTACGCTAACATAAAATGAGAACTACATGAGTTGCATATAATCGTTCCATTCAACATAAATGAGGATAAATAGCACAGAAAGATCACACATTTGTATGTATTGTGTGCTATAATTGCAGTGAGCAAATTACTGATGAGTATAAGATCATCAACCAAAATTGGAAGATCATGTAAACAAGGGGAAACTGCTCTTCACACATTAATATATGATAAAATATATCTCTATAGATGAATTAAATAAATTGTAGCTCTACAGCCAATTATGGAATAATGGCTCCAAATTCCCTCAAAACTGAATTAGAATGGTGCATTTATATTATCCAAATAAATAATGGTGCATTTATAGCTAATTTAAGGGAAGAATAACTCTCATTGTGCAACCTGTACAGACTAGGATCAGTCACCAAGGAGCAATTCACCATATAGTTTGTCAAGAGGGAGATTGAGGTGGATCCTTACAGAAGCAGCTTCTTACCCGCAGCCTTGGGGGATGTTGAAAAGGTTTTTTTCCCAACATCTATAAGAATTAAGAAGTACAAGTTAAAATTTTAAAACACATTATTGAAGCAATGTGATTTCTTTAGAGTCGCAGACTAGAAAACTAATCTGCTCTCATATATCAACGAAAATGCAACTAACTTCCTACTAAAAGCGTGTTGTGCTATTAACAACTGCAGAAAGAGCTGAGATAATGGAAGCAATTTCGCTCACAGAAGAAAAATGATGCTTCGATTTCGTAGATTTGAGTTCCTCAATTCTGTAAGTATTCATCACAAAGTGGCTTGTTATTTACCTGATGAAACATAGAATCCTATCCCTTATGCAAAAAATGAGTACAACAGACATAAGGATCAGAGTTCCCAAAATCAAAACCAGACCAAAGCACAACCAACTGAATTTTGAGCCATGCTACCACTACCCAAAAGCCAATGGCATCACAGTAAGCATTCCACAATCAAGAATTTGACACATACCAACATCACAAAGATAAATCATAAAAACTGAAGGGGTTCAAATAACAAAGCAATGAAAGCAGCTAGCTAGATGGAAGACATACCTATTCAATGCTGCCATCTTCAATCTATGTGTTGAATGTGTTGAAAGTAAATAACAAGCTCTCATGTAACAAATTCTCTAGATCTTCTACAGAAAGCGGTGCTGTCAATCAAAAGGAACCAAAAAAATCCAACCTTTGGTTATTATTTCCCTTTATATAAATTATCTTACCATCAATTTGAAATGTGCTAAATTGCGTAATTAAATCAAGATAACATCAATTAAAATGTGAACCCATATTTAATCATTAAATTAAGGCCAAAATCTATCAAATCACAGCAACAGCAATGAAAAGATCTAAACTTTACAATGACTGTTAAAGAATTCAGCAAGGAAATAAAGGGGCGTTTGGTACCTTTGGATCGAGAAAACCAAGAGAAGATATCGGATCTAAGTTGCTTGGATTTCTTGAGGGAATCATTGCCTCCCCACTTGTTTTCCACTGCCATTTGAAGTGCGATCCATTGGGATAAAATTGTTTAAATTCATTCTTTGAAAGAAGAGAGGGCCGAAGGCTTTAGATGACAAAGTGGTGATACTGACACGACACCGCTTCTGGTGACAGATTCCATCGTGAAATATACTGTGGAGATTTTCTCTCTCCAGAATCCTGCCCGTCCCTGTTCCGGAGAGAAACAGAGTAGGAGGAGAGAGAGAGAGAGGAAAATAGTAATGGAGGAAAAGGTTCTCGACATTTTAGTTGCAGGTTTAGAGGAAGAATTATTCAGTGTTATTATCCTAGTGTTCCATAAGATTATTATAGAACGTCCAGAGGTGGATGATGAATTCAAGTTGTGGCTATTAGGAAGTTAAAATTTATGGTAAATTTCATATGATTATATGAAATTTATACGATTGCTTTTAAAATTGATAAATAATTGGACATTAAGTGAAATTATTAAATTTTTCATTCAACTCAGACAATGTGCGTAATACACCCTTTCAAAACAGGCGAAGAATCACTCAAACTGTTAAACTTATAAGGAAATGTCCAACGTACTTGACTTTTATCTTCTCTCAAACCCTAACATTACCTCTCTAACCTTTATCTTCTTCTTCTTCTCTACATCACAAATGGGATAACTTTAAAATTAAGGTAAACAATCAACATAAATAAAATTATCGATGAGTAAACAATGACAAAATAGGAATAAATATAAGTACAATTTTTAATTCTTTTCAGACCCATAAAATGAAAACCCAATAAACTAATTATATCAAATCCATATAAAATTAATGGGATTTGTTTGAGTAAATAGACAAAATAGTAGAAACCCAGAAATATAATCACCATATACGCAGAAACATAATCATCATGTACATATAAAGTAATCAATTAAGACCTAAATTGAGTAAAACCCATAAAAAAAAAATTCACATAAATGACATATACCTTACATAGAATTAAGAATTATTGGGTTACTGTACTAAAACAAAAAGAAAAGAGACAGTAAAGAGAAGAGAATCCCCTCTCATCGAGCGGTATCCTACGGTACATTTAATTCCGGTCATTTAACATCTTTAATTGAACAAAAGGCACACAGATTAGGGTTAGTGTATGAATCCTACATATTTTCGTCTCCGGTCTAAAGGGAGTCAAGTTTCTATTTTGTTTTTAGATGCGTCTCCTTACGAATGCCAACACCTTGAGTACGTTTCTTCTATTTTAAAAAAATTTCAATAACACCTCTCCATGGTTTCCAAGTACATAAAATATACCATGATAACTTAATCTAAATATGCACTCGAAGAATATGCAATATACCAGTCGAAAAGTTCTCAAAACGAAAAAAACGAACTCAAGCGGATGACACTGACCTAAGTGAAAGACATAATATCCAATAACAGTTCCAGACTGGGGACTAATTGGCATTCACCCCTACTGGGTGAATGTCAAAGGGGTTTCTAAGCTCCTAACTAAAAATTTGATTTAATTGGAGCTATTCGATATTCACTCATTAGGAGTAAATGTCAAACGAGTTTCGAAGTTACAAAGTAAATTTGAATTGGGTTGATTTTAATTTAATGTCATTTATTTTAATTTACTTTTTTATTTTTATTTATTTTATTACATTGAATTTATTTATTAAATAATTTTAATTTAATTTATTATTTTATTTATTTATTAATTTAATTTAATTAATTATATGTAATTTATTATTTAATTAAATGTAATCATATTTCATTTATTTTATTTTATTTATTTATTATTTTATTATATTATGTTTACTTTATTTTAATTTAATTTACCTTAGTATTCATATATTTATTAAATATTTTTAATTTAATCTATTATATTTAATTTTATTTATTTATTTATTTTAATTTAAAATATTTAATCTACTTTATTATTTAATTTAATTTAATTAAATGCAATTTAATTATTGTACTTTATTTTAATTTAATTTACTTTTTGTATTTTATTTTATTAACTAATTTTAATTTAATTTAATTTATTATTTTATTTTATTATATTTATTTTATTTTTTATATATTATTTATTAAATTTTATAGTTTTATTTCACTTATAAGTATTACATTATGTATGTAGTATAACTAAGTATTAATTTGTTTGTTATCTTATATATAATTTTCACAAAAAAATCTGTTAGAAATTCCGTCGGAAATAACGCCTGCACCACAATTGCAGCAAACACCAACAATGAAAACTGATTGCATACGCAAACCCCAAAAACACCAACAGTGAAAATCTGATAAACAACGGTCATACCGAGTGTAACTTTAAACAAATAGCTAAGCAAGATTTATGTAGCCAACAACATTATCATGGAAAAAAATTTATTTAGCATCAGGGAACCTAATACAGCATCAAGAATAAGATATACTCCCTCCGTCCCCCAAAATACAATAATGCAATTATAATTAACACGACAAAATTAATCCCAAGATGCCCAACAAAATTCTGTCGGAAGTTAATTAACTTATCTTCGACTCAAATTTCGGTTGGAATTACTCTAATTTCGACCGAAATATGTCTGTTGGAATTAGCCGATTTCCTTACAGTGTCATTCCAACGCAAATCTTCATTGCACCGTCAGATAATGTGTATTAATAATTGTTCATTTGTACCGGAAATATCATTTGCTGATATTTGGTTCAAGCTCTAAAATATAAGTAAAATTATATTTTGGAACAGAGGAATTAATGTACTTATTGATAAAAAGGAATTTAGTTTCTTTACTGGTTTTTTAGATTCTTGACAACTTTTGAAAGCTGACTGAGAAAGTTCAATATAAAATAAAATTATTACAGCTAAATCTAATAATATTCCATTAAATATCACCAAGTTATAACGCAACAACTTTAATAATACTCCATTAATTTAACTCACTGTTATATAAATGTAACATTTTTTTATACTGAACTTATTCACAGCTTTTCCAAGTTTGAACGTGATGTTAGGGTCGTAAAAGAATTGCAATAAGGGTTCTTACCGTTAATTTTCATATATAAAAACAGAGGAGGCCGGAAAAATGAAAAACTACAATCCTCTTGATAGCATCATCCATCATATATAATTATATACGAATGATGAGTGTAAAGTTAGTAGTGCGGGTCTCTTCATGTGAATAATTATTCAGTGATCTTGAGATATTTTTTACGTGATGTCTCACATCAATTATGTGCTGTTATTTCAGCACTTAAAATAAAATAATTTATTTTAAGTACTAAAATGACAACACATAAATAATGTAAAACACCACGTAACAGGTGACCCAAGAATATCTAATAATTTTTTCTATTCATGTCCCATAAGACTGTTCCTTGAAAATGAACATGCATGCACAAAACACAAAAGTAGCCTGAAAAGGAAGTCCAAACTAAAACCAAATAACCTACCTACCGATCTATATAACCTAAACAAACAAACAAACAAAAAGGCATCGATATCCCTCTCTCCCCTTTCTCTCTTTGAGACAGTAAACACATAAATACATAAACCTTAATTAAAACACCACCACCATCATCCCATCATCACTCTAATTTCTTTCTCTATTCGTCTTCCATTATTATATCACTCCAAAAATATCTCTCTCTCGCTCTCTGCAAAAAGGAAAAAAAATGTTTATCTTCTCTTGGAAAAACTATCTATGCTTCTCAAAATTCAAATGCTTCCCAATGACTCTCCCCCCACCTAACTCACCCTCAAATCAATCCCAAAATCCCTCGAAAACCCTAATCAAGAACTTCAATTCCATCTATGACCTCAACTCCTCCGTTGGCGACGACTTATTCTCTTCTTCCTCCGGCTACGACTCCGATGATACCGACTCCCCTCCGGACCTGGCCACCGTCTTTGCCTCCCAACGCTTCTTTTTCTCCTCCCCTGGCTGCTCTAACTCCATCTTTCAATCCCCCAACTCCAACTCCACGCCGCCGCCGGCCGATGACAAACTAATCTCCAGCAGCATTGCCATTCAGACCTTCTCCCCGGACCCTTACGTAGATTTCCGAGAATCCATGCAGGAAATGGTGGAAGCACGTGAGTTAACTGACCTAAATGCTGAATGGGATTTCTTGCATGAGCTTTTATTATGTTACTTAACCCTAAACCCTAAACACACCCACAAGTTCATTTTAAAAGCTTTCTCCGATCTTCTCATTTCCCTCATCTCATCCACAACCACCGGCACTTGCCGGAAAACCGAAGAACGCCACCATTGCACCGCTTCATCATGACCGCGATTGGCCTAAACATTTTCTTTTCTTTTCTTTTTTTATCTCTTTAGGGGATATTATTGTCTTTGGTGAAAAAGTTGTGTTTTCACGTTCTATCAAAACATTAAACCAAGAAAAGCGTGGGAGGTTATTATTGCATCGATGAGTGTAATTTTGTAACGTATTGCAAAATGTTATTATTATATATATGCTGGTAAAGGATGTTTTCTCTTGGTTGTTTAAATGTGTTTTTTTCTTGGAAAAAGTTTGATTAGTGCTGATCAAGGTTTGTTGGTTGAGTGAAATATTATTTAATTTTGGAGTGCTTCGATTATTGTCCTCAATTTTGTATGTGGTCCAGCTAGTCCAGTCCAGACAACTTTTAAGATGCATGTTGGGTAGCTTAAACCTATATTTTGTCCTCTATCAAGAAACGTAATCCAACTAAGTACGTTTGGCTCTATTTGTATTGTTCTTGTGTTGAGAAACAAGTCCAAAAAACTAATTTCATGTTATGCGGCAATGTTGTCATGTATAAGATAGTGTTTTTTAGTTAATTTTTAAAAAAGCATTATCTAACATTATAGAATGGGTTAGTGGATAAGACGTGACAACAGATCATCTGAATTTATTGAGAAACTATGATCTATCCACATTTTAGTATCTTACGAACCAGCTAGAACCTTTCAGTATGATGTTGCCACATCAACAACTTGCAGTGGCGTAGCTAGGTTGTGACGGGAGAGAGATATGTCCCCCCCTTTTTAACTTAGTATATATTAACACTTGTATATTTTCTTAGTAATATATTTATCTAGGTAAAAAAAATTGATAATAGTAGGTTCATACTTTAAAAATATAAACTCATACTATTCTAAGCCCAAAATAACATATAAAATTAATTTTCAAGTTTTAATACAAATTAAATTATATTGCAGTTTTCAAAGTCTAATAAATAATTTAAAATTAAGAGGTTCACTTATAATCTCTCTCTTCCTATCTTAATCGGCTTACTGGCTGCTTCTTATCATAGATTATCTTTTTATCGAAGTCCACCTGGCACTCCTATATGATCTGCATGCCTACAATATATATATATATATATATATATATATATATATATATATATATATATATATATATATATATATATATATATATATATCGCTAATTTATTTACTTTTTTACTCTTTCATCGTTTCTTTTGTGCAATGCTAGCAAATTGTAAAAGTTTCTATTCTTATTTAGTGATCTTAAGAATGTTAAATTTTATTTTATTTGAAACTCAAAATCTTTAAAAAAATTGAGGAAAAAAAAGTGAAGCGTAATATAACAAAATATTTTAAATTTTAGAATCAATCTATGACTGCTTTAAACTTGAGTTTCGGTCCCTTCGTACTCGAGTTTTTAGCTATGTCCCTGACGTCTTGGTCCACCCAAGTTACGGACTTGTTGACTGAGTCAATCAGTTACGTATATGCATAAGGTGGTCTTTCTACATCTTGGCCATTAATTTTAAGCAATTGATATTTTCGTGGTCTATTATAATATTTTTGTGAGTAAAATTTATAAAAAATATTAATTTTTATATGAAATTTAAATTTTTGTAAAATTTTTAACTAATAAAAATAAAATTCACGTACCAAATATCAAAATAAACTGTAAAAATATTAATTCTTTTAATTTTAACCTACTATAAATAATAAAAGAAAAAAAAGACTCTTTTTGCGTAACTAAAAAATATGACAAATAGATTTATTTATTTATTTTTAAAGGGGGTATTAGACACCGAAAGATACCAAAAAGTACCCAATAAAGAATTGACAACTCATGATGCAAATGAACGAATATGAGCGTGTCTGTTTAACCTATTTGACTATATATAGTACAATACTATTCTAAACAGTTGATTTAGGTTGCCAAAAATTATAAGATATTGTTAACTTTTAAAAGTTAATTTTAAATATTTTTAAATTTAAAATTTATATGAATTTATTTAATTTAAATTGATATAATTATAAATATCATAAATTATTTAAGAAATATTATTAGTTATAAAATTTATTATTTTTAAAACTTAAATTAATCGCATTAATTTTAAATTAAAAAATGTCTCAAATTAATTTTTTTAAATATAATATTTATCTTATAATTCAGAACAAAAATAGTACTAATTACCAACTTTCTGTAAGTAGTCTTCATTATTTGCAGGGATATGCTTGTTCTAAATCCAACATTAACACGCATTTTGTTTAATTAATGCCCTTATTTTTAGGGAGGGAGCTAGGGAGAGAGAGATTAGCAAATGGATAAACAAATTAACTAAACAAAGGTGAACCACCGAGTGTGCGTTCGAGGATTTTTATTTTTTATAGTTAGTACCAAAGAATTTTTTATTTGTAAATAATGATACTAGCTCTCGACCAAGGTGCGGCCAATTGCACTAGTTTGAGAATCTTGATATTTGAATGGATGTCATGTGAGGATAGATGCGGCCATATTTTAACTAGATCACTAGTTATCTCATTATTATTAACGTTAATATAAATTATTAATGAACAAGGATTAACTGTTAGAAATTAATTCATGCATGCTTGTATATCAAATATTATGAATCCAACCCTGTCAACCAAGTCGAAATAAAAAATAATAATAGAAGGAAAGAAAAAGATAATTTCAAATTTTGATCGGTAACTCTCTAAAAATCATGTTTAACCTTTAATGCTATTAATAGATTCTACAGCAATAGTACTCGGACTCGGAAAGTAATAGCTTATGAATTCAATACATAGTAGCATAATTAAGGGTTTTGTTTCTTAGAAGTAGGTGATGTGAAGATTGTTCCTAATATGAGCCAACAGTACTTTAAGCATTGACCACATTATTATGTACTCTCTGAATATGCAATTCATGCATGTGAATTAACAGAACTAGCTAGATTCTTGAACAAATTCGCTACTATATTTAGAGCCTAAAAGGCCACATATATCTTTATATGGTAATATAGATATATCGGCTTGAGTGTTTATTAGGCATGCACAGTAGGTCGGATTAAATCGATCTAGCTTAGGTTTAATAAGTTTTGACCGTTGATTAAATCAGGTCAAGTCTTGACTTTTGAGCATGTGAGTCGGGTCAAGCCTGATTTTCCAACAAAACTATGGATTGCTAAGACCTGCAGGTCAAGTCAGGACGAACTTCACATGGCTCCTCTAATTCTTGATCCTTATTAAAAAAAATACTTTCAGTAAACTATGTAAGAATATAATAGCAAATATTCTATTATCAACTTCAATGTCGTTAAAAAAAAAATTCTTTTAGTATAGTATATGCGTATTGAATGTATTTAACCCAAGCAGATTTTTAGCAAGTTGGTTTGGGCCTGGTCAGGCCGGACTTTTACTTCTAAATAATAGCCTGTTGAAGACCTATAAATCGAGATTTGACCAGGTCAAGTCAATCTGTGAACCGTAAACTTTTTGTGCATATCTGATCTTTTATCATGACTAGTGAAACAATAATAAATTGTAATAATTTTCATGAGTTTTATGCAAAAACAAGTTATTTTGCCCGTATATTAAGATTTACGAGCGTATAATATATTTCTTGATGACATACTTTATATATTGAGGAGCTAGCTAGCTCCAGTATTCTTGATTAATGGATGGACTACTCTCACTGACGTTCCAACTACTCTTTTCAAGAATCTTCAAAAGGCGTCTGTCTACCACCTTGCATGGGGACATCTCTTTCATTAGTCATTATCCATACCATTAATTAAAAAAAATAAAAAATAATTTCTTTGTGATATCCCTGGTCATACATATGAACATATAAAATGATTGAATTGTACATTAAGTATCTAACTCTACTATCAAAAATACTACTAATATTTTGTCATAATTTTTTAACGAGTCTGGTAAAATGAGATTACATATTTTTATATTCTAAGAACGTAAATTAAGCATTGATATATCCGGGTTCGGGTTAATTTTGGACTTGGGTCCTTCCATTCTCCCTCTCTCACGCACAAATGCACCAGCTTGTTGATAGTATATAAGTAAGCCGGAGTTGGTAACAATTGGACAAAAAATATGAAAAAATAGTGGCAAGTAAGGGGATCAGATCATAGAATAGTAGATTAGGTACAAGTGTCTAAGGGTTAATTAACTACTTAACCTGAAGTGTAAATTGTCAGTACTACTGTATGGGCCCGATAGGTCATCTCAATCAACTCAAACTCAAAAACATGATCAAATAATTGGTCTTGTATGTTTGGACTTTGGATCACCTTGTAATCAATGAACTGATAGGATTAATTGGACCCACTACTATTAGAATCTACCTTCTAATCAATGATAGGACTAATTGGACCCCACTACTATTAGAAATTGGACTTTGGAGAAGAGATCCATTCACTACATTACAGATGGTAAATACTAGTTATTTCAGATTAGTGATACACAAATGGACTGCGGTCCGATTTTGATTCGGTTTGGGTCCGGTCTGATCAAAGTTCGGTTTGATCAAGGCCTGATCTGAAAGCCATGAATAGACCACAGTTTTTTAATTCAGATCCGACCTGGCCTGGCCTGCTAAAAAGTCTGGCCTGGCCCGGCCTGGGCTGAGGCCTGACCTTAGGTCTAGCCTGGCCTGGTTCACCAAAAACTTGGTTCGGTCTGCAGATTTTCTTTATTCGCTAATTCAATTCTCCCACTGCAGACGAAAACTTCATCTTTGTAATAACTCATTCAATAAATAAAATAAAATTGACGTATTTTAATACGTTCATTCATGCATGTTTGTTTATATACAAATAAAGAAATCCATGAAAACACATTGACTAGTGTAATAATATATAAGGATTTTCCTTACCTAGCTAGCAACCTACACTTCTTACAGATCTTTCATTGCATATTTATTTTAATAGATACTTAGCGTAACAACTAGAAAGTAATTTGCAAAATAATAATAAAAAAGATAATTTTCATTATTGTAATTTGAAAGCTGTAACTTGTAATACATTACTTTTAATTAATACATCAATTAAGTTTAAAATTTTAATTGGTGTTTTAATAATATTTAAAATTACTAAAAAAATTGTTTGAATGGATCGAATCGGACTGGACTGGCCTGGCTTGGCCCAAAGCCTGGCCCGGCCAGGCCCGGCCCGGCTTGACTTGGCCTGCAGGCCTCAACAGACCCCCTTTTTGAGCGTCAAGCCCGGCCCGGCCTGGTCAACGATCAAGGTCTGGCAGGCCCAGGGCGGCCTGTTGTGCATGCCTATTTCAGATTCTTGATTATTTTTTTTATAGGTTTTTTTTAATATGTGCTCTAAGGGTATATGTTAGGTGCGGAAAACAAGAGACGGGACTCACTAAATATTATTTATTTATGTATTTGTATTGAATTCAATGCATAAAAAAATAATATACTAGTGGAATCCATGTATTGAATTCAGTGCAAATATATAAACAAATAAAATTTAGTATTGTTTTCCGCGTTTAGCATGTGCCCTAAGGCACATGCTAAGAGGATCATTTTTTTATTATCTTAATTTATTATAATAATTTATCTTAACTTTGAGAGATGAATTTAGGTGAAGAGAAATAATTTATTATCATAAATTTTTTCATTCCGTTCTACTATCAATCTTTCTTCATAATTTGTTATAAGACATAATTAAACCCTCAATTTCTACATCATACCAATAGACCAAGTGATCGTTGGTTAGATTCTTGAATTTATTTATTTTTCATACTTTACTGTCAGATAAAATTAAACTCTCAACTTTTATATTATATCATTGAACCAAGTGGTAATCGATTAGATTCTTGAATTTATTTTAGTTGAGGAGATGCAAGTAGAAAAGCAAATCAATTACACAGTAAAACCAATTGAGAAGAAAGATGGGTAGGTTGGCACTTTTATATAATGTTAGCCAGCTATATTGATTCTAGTGCTTGTACCAGTTGTTTCACTTTCGGATGTTTCATACGTTTGCCTGGATTCGTACAAACATAATTTTGATTGGTAACAGTCAATAATCACTTGAATGCTTGATTGATTACAAGCTCAAGTTTCAAAAACAATTTTCTGCAAATTGAAATAGAGCTGCGCGCATTTGATCTTCTTCATACCCTTATACAAAGTTTGTAAGCCCATTTCAAAGGTCCAAATATATTTGTACTATTTTTGATACGGTTGGTTGTGTTTGAACTCCAAATATTGCGTTGTGAGTTAAATGAAATAAATTATTTTCTAGCAAACAAAATTCTCAAGTTTCAAATGCCCCAAAATCTGGTAAACAAACAACTCGCTTTATTATTTACGACACACACGCACTATATGTATGCAATAAAAAATAAATAAATATCATAAAATGTGTGAGAAAATATGAGTGATTTTAAAAATAAAATGTGAGAAAGAGAAAGAAAGTTATACGTGACAGAGTCTCAAAAAGTTAGCTATTTTTTTCCCTCTACCTTTATAATATGAATATAAATTTATATGTCGCCGGTTGCTTGCAAGTAGGAAAACTTTAGGCCTCTAAAATAAAGTATACGGCACCTGGCCAGACTTAACCCAACTTGTCTCAACAGGCTCAGCCCACCAAAGGTATAAACAGTTAACTAATGCGCGGTTAATCCCAATATTATTTTCTACTAAAACAAATTTGAAAGGAAAAAAATCAAAAAAGTTTCCTTTTCTCAACGCACCAAATGGGAAGCCTAGGAGATTAGATCCGACCCAATTCCAGCACCAAAATCCCAGTCTTTTTTCCGTCATCCAATTCCAAACAGAACGCTGCTATTGCTAAGATATACACAGATTGGCACTCTCAATGTCCCAATTTCCTAATTTCAACCATTCATCCAAACATCTCCTCAAAAATCAAACCATTCCCAATTTTCAGTACCCGATCCACCAAATACCCTACAACTAGAAAGAAGCAATTCACCATTGAGGAACCCAAAAGCAGCATTGTGCCTGAAGTAGCATCTGAATCTGAAATTTTGAGTACCCAGCAACAAAAAGAAGAAGATGAATTATCTGAACTGGGCTCGGAAATTAAGAAGGCAGTGAAGGAGGGAGAAAGCAGCAAAGGAGGAGGAGATTTTTGGAGCGGAGTGGGTGAGGAGATTGGCGAAATTGAGTGGCCGCCATTCAATAAAGTGTTGGGCACAACCGGGGTTGTGCTCGGCATTATTGCCTGTTCGAGTATTGTTTTGCTAACTGCTAATGCCGTTCTGGCAGAGCTCTCTGATCAAGTTTTTGGCGGGAGAGGTTTTCAATATTTCTTTGGTTGACGAGGAAGAAGAAGACGTGGCATCTGTGAAAGAAATTGCGATTGTGCAAGTGGCTCTAGTCATTTGGTTAGCTCAAATATTTCTTTGAGCTTTTGGATGGATTTCTGGGCAAACTTGTGGCATGTGCTGAAAGACTTCATTCATTTCGAGAGTTTTTTTATTTTAGATTTTCTTCCATATATGTCCATTGCTAGTATAATGTTATATAGATAAATGCAGTATGAAAAAAAAAATCAAAAGGATGAACATATTATTTATTATGGTCTTGAATATATTCAATTCAAGTGCTACAACAATTTTACTGTTCTATAGTAGTTAGAAAGCACGCGTGCTTACCAGTTTTAAGCTCTAAATAGCATCAATCGATACAGACGAGCATAATACGGGCTTTACTAAAGCTGCATATCTTGATCATAATCGCATCCGGTGACATTCCTCAACTGATAGGGGGATTTGTTTACTGTGGGCATACACATGTATGATACATATTATATGTAATCAAAATTTGTTCTTGCTCCAAGAGAGTGGGGGGTGGGGGGAAGGGAAGAGAGCAGCTTTTCATACAAATTCAGTAAGAATAAATGCTAGATCATGGATTAACAAAGTCAACAAACTTAAAACAGGTTACCAAACATCCAATGAAGTTTATAATCCCCTACTAAGGGCCAACACTAAACAGATGCTGAGAAAATTGGACAGTGCAATATGGATGCATAATCATACATTTTACGCTAGAATCCTTGTCAGCAAATAACCAGGAAGCGAAAATCCTAACACACGCAAGAGGGGTAAAATTACCAAAGTAGAACAGAATGCTGCAAGTAAATTTGATAGAAAAAAACTAGTCTTATTCACTAGCACCTGCAGGACCAACAAGGACTCCCTGTGCAGAGCCTTCCTTCTTGCTACTATCATCTTTCTCTTCATCACCTTTTCTGATCCTAATCTTGTATTTAGCCTCAAAATCAGAAAGTTCCTTCTTCTTTTTTTCCAATGCCTCATTAAGCCGAGCAATTACCATCTCAAGCCCTTCTTTATTGTGCTGGACAGCTGGCAAGACCTCTTTAATGGTTCTCTCCACCAGCACACCACCAATCATTCGATAGCATCGCCGAGATTGATCTAGAGGCTTTATGCCATTGATTACCAACGAGTGATCGCTGACCTCCATCTCTAATTCGGTTATTTTTGAGTAAACTTGGTTGATGTCAGCCCTCATGTTGCCATATATGGTGGCAACTGCTTGCTCATTAACTGGTTCCTCAGCTTTGCTAGCCATGATACTGATCAAAACAGTGACAGGATATATTATATATTAACATTCATTTTTACATTATACAGTTAGATGATAATTACCACTTGCAGAACCTTAATGCAACCAGAGCATACTTAAATTTCAAAATGTAATGATAATCATGCTGAACCATAATCATACATGAAATATGGTTATCTAACAGTGGGGGTTAACAAGACCAAAATGGCTTGGCTGCGTTAGACTCAACCCAACCCCCATCCCCTTCCCCACCGCCACAGGAATGAAAAGTATTCTTTCAAAAATATCAATATTTTAGCTTGACCAAGTATCATTTTGTGTTTTATCTTTAAAATGCGCCTAGTCTCATGAACTAAAAAAATAGACTGCAACATCAGCTCAGTCCTTTTGGTGGTTGAAAATGGTGGTCGCCTCTCAGAAACGCAAAGATTTTCCACAGACAGAATTAGGATCTGTCATATGACAAGTAATGTTCTGTTTCACAGAAAGTGTTATTTTTTCAACCTTTTCCACAAATTGCAGCATACCATTTATATGTTGAACCTAAAAAAGACAACACTACCAGCCGACCTGAAAGGCCAACCTGAAAGGTTAAAGGGAGATCTACAAGGAGGATTGCAACTTAAGGCATGCAAAAAAAATCTACAACGCACTCTATGCAATTTTAAATTGCAGAATTCAGTCCAGCACCCATTATATCCACTATTCAGAATATACATAGCTATTTTCAACCAGTAAAGAAAATGCGAGCAACAATTAAGCCCATAAAATAAAACCCACATGCACTCACGTGCCCTTAAAAGGTAAAGACGCTTTCTTTTTTTCATGGAAAATATATCCACCCCACCCAAGCACCCCTACCTTTTTTAGGACCACACTTCTTGTATTATAAGGGAGCCTTAATTGTTGGGGAACAGTATTGAGATAAACATGTAGCTTTACAGTACACGAGGCAAAATTCTTAATCCATTAAAACAGAGATCAAAGAGCTTAAGGAAAGCTAACATAAACCTCGACAACATCTGAAAAGAAGAAACAAGAGGAAGAAAACGGAAAAGGGAAAAAAAGATGATAACAATGTTGCATCAGACAAAGTAAGGGAGTGAAAAGATTATCACGTTTCCTTTCAGGACTTCTCTTCCTTCGATGTCATATCACAAATTTTAATCATCATACTTCATGATCCACCGTCCACAATTCATTCAGATGAATACTAAAGAAGACTGCACAAGTCATTCCCTATATTTATCTAAGGGGGTGTTTGATTGGAACTTAATGAATCTGAATAGCTGAATCGGTCAGTCATTCAGTGTGTTTGTTTAGAGTTGAATGGGGCTGAATTGGTTAGATTTTTGGGCTGAATGACTAAGTCTAATTTTTTTGGTTGAATAGTTAAGTTCCGACTAAATGAAGTAAAAAAAATATTAAAAAAAATATTAAATATTATATTAAGTAATATTAAATAAATTTACAACAACTTTGAATTTTTTCAGAGAAATAAAATAGTAAAAATATGTTATTCAAATGTTTCAGACATGTCACTTATCAAACAACTTTTTTCATTCAATATTCATAAATCTATTTCATTCAGCTCATTCAGATTACTTAAGCATTCAGAACTATTTCATTCAGTTTTTATCAAACACCCCCTAAGTTCATGTTAAATAACTGTACCACCCAAGGAAGTCATCACTTTCCCATCTGTAAATTAAAGTATCAACTTACTCATCCACAATAGGGGGAATATACTTCCTCAACTAGAATATTATGTTGTTATTATTTTTACTTCTATTCCATATTTCTTAATAGTTCCAATTTGAATTTGGAAGTTTTCAGAGAATATTTAGCTAAGACTGTCTTTTTTTATAAGTAATTTATCATTAACATTATAACTTTTAAAAAGGGCTTCTCCAATTATGGTTGTTAATGGCTTCTAAGTGATAAGTGAAGGTTTAAGCCAATTACACGTAGGAACTTGAGAAAAGAAAGGAATGATTTACAACATACTCCCTCCATCCTTAAAAAATTAAAAAGGAAAAATAAAAATAGTTTGAGAATCAGGGGAGAGTACAGGGCTTAGATGATTGCAAGCCCGAAGTAGACGATATCATGCTTTCTCGCATACAAGAAGAAAACACACTTGGAATCCATCTAATTTTTCTCATCATCCCCACCATCATATAACCAACCATCCCCTAATTCATTACTTATTAAATTAAAGTAAACATTGCTCAATATACACATTTGGAGATACTACCTTGCTACTAAAAATCCTAGAATGAAGAGGAAAACAATTTGGAGCTATATGCCATCCCCATAGATCCCTTGATCCACACAGATATTTGGCATACAATCAAGGAATTATACCCCTATTATACAAATCTATATCCAATATCCCTCACATGTTTCCGAAATTAGAACCAACCTCCTAAGTAGAAACATTAACAAGACTGCAGAGTCATGGAGAAACATTAAGAGCCGCCAATCATACCATTGAGCTTTTCGTTTACTCCATTTATATTATCAAGTTTTAATTATCCTCACATTTCGTCAAAATTAAACACATCAAACACAATATAAAAACACCCAGATAGAATTGAATGCTTGTAAACCCCAAAACCACTACAAATGAAGTATAACAAGAGCACAACCAATTTTTCGCCTACATGCTTTACTTTAAGTCCGTCGAGTAGGAAAGAGAGTGGAAGAGAGAGAAAATAATTACTCACATACGAAATCTTCTGTTTAACGATAAATTGAAGCTGCCGCCGGTGGGTTTGTTCACCGTTGCCGCAACCGTTTACTTCAGTTCGTCTGAGTAGCCCTAGACTTTATTTGCTTTGTTTTTGTTTTGGCATCACTAAATCGCCTGTTACCCACCAGAGTTTAGAATCAAATTGTAAAAGTCAAAATTTCTTGTTTTAACATAATCAATGGAAGAATTTATATTTTGCTTCCCCTTTAGCACGGACCCGGCGATGATTTGGTTCATTGTCATAGGTTCGTTTGTCGCTATATATTTGTCTGTCGCGATATATTGGTCATCGCTAAAAGTTTTAGCGACGGATAAATCTATGACGACGGACCAAATTGTCGTCAGGTTTATCGTTAAAAGGAGTATACTTGGTATGTTCTTTAAGCGGTTATACCCTTGAACCAAGTCATATATATATATATAGGAAGAAATAATCAAGAGCATATCCTCTATCCCTTTAGCGACGGATAGGGCAACGATTTGATCCGTCGCCATAAGTTTGGTCTGTCGCTACATGTTGTCCGACGCTAAAAATTATAGTGACGGACAAAACCTATAGCGACGGACCACCGTCGTCCAATCCGTCGTTAAAGAAAATACGTTCTTAATCCTTTATATATATATATAATGAAATTTGTTGAATTATTTAAAAAGCATATTTTTTTGCAAATCTTAAAAAATCAACAAAACAAAAAATGTAACTCTTTTAGAAGGAAGACACTATATTTTTCTAATAGACTCTTGAAATAAAAAAGTGCTTGAACAACCATTTTTATGACCAAAAAATGAGGTATATTACTTGTTTTCCTTCCATTCGTTTTAAGTATATACTCTAACACCCCCCCCCCCCCCCCCCCCCCCCCCAACACCCACCCACCCACCCTCGCATCCCAAAAAGAAAACAAAAGGTCAAACCCTTTTTAAGGAAATAAGTAGCTTATTAGCGTAGTTTGTGCAGATTTTGAGAATTTTCTTAGTATACTCTTAATAACAATTTACTGGAGTTTGATTTACATATAAAATATTTCCCAAGCATGAAATCCCTAACAAACTGGCCGAATCCAGACCAGCCTTCACAAAGCAATACTTGTAGGATTATATTATAGTCTTCAAAGTCATACACGAGTACTATATAACTGAAAAGAAGATCAAAAAGAAAGTAAAACCAACCAAATAACAGGACAAAGTATTGTAATTCTGAAAATAGCTTCAAAGACGGGTCATCCCAAGAAGTCAAGAACAAACATTAATGCATACAAAGCATAGGAACTGAGCTGAAAAACATCCCAAACATATCTCTCAATTCAAATATAACTATTTATCTCCCAATTTTATTAGGAATGGAGAAGAATATAGTCCTCTCAGAGAATCGGCTTAGGGCTCGACGGTCAAGTTCAACGCTTCCTGTCTCACTGATTCAAACAGCACAGAAGATAGATATCGCTCCCCAAAACTTGGAAAAATAACCTGCAAAGTTGTTGAGAGTGAGGACATAGCATTCCAAGCATAGAAGCGATAACTTAATGTTGTGTGCTTGATTATTTAAATGCTGCACGTCAATGCCAACCTTATTACGTAATAATTGTTCACATAATTTCTCTTACTCTCTATACTCTTTTTTCTTGTACAAGTAAACAAGAAAGAACATTCTACGAAGATTAGATACTTAGTTACTTGCACTACATACTCTTAAGCTTTAATCATTTCCAAAAAGCGAATTGGATATTAAGAATTTACAAACAATATTTTGAGGGTTTATAATTAAAAGAGGATTTGTTTTATTAATATTCCTAAAGATTAAATATGCAAAAACTAGTGAAACTTTTTATTCCCTTGTGTGTGTGTACGCTTTTCTTTTTTTGTGAGCAGTAGAGGTGGGAGGAGGGTATGCCCATATCCACCCTTCTCTTTGTAAATTCAACATCTATCTGGCAGAATCACCCAGTCAATACGACATACCATGATGGTTCTAACACATTATTGCTAGAAATAATTCGGTAAGAGATAATATGTACAAAAATGCAACAAAACCTTAGATCCCAACTACTTTGGGTTTACATTGACCTATATCTTCTTGCCATTCATACATACCCAAAATGCCATATACTCTATTGAAATATAAGCATTACCCAAAATGCCATATACTCTATTGAAATATAAGCCACCATATATATGTTGTCTCATAGCCAAGCAATGAAATAATCATATTTCTGACTTGCATAACTTTATATTCACTAGTTAGAGTTTTTTGGAAGACGGGAAGAAACAAACAAACTTACAACAATCAGTTTCCCGGCATTTTCTGGTCGCGTTGCGATTTTAATAGCAGCTGCAGCTGCAGCGCCAGATGATATTCCCACCTGCAACAGATATATAAAGATCAGACCTAGAAAAACTAAACAAACATATCAATGTTACAGTACTATTAACATCAAAGAAATATATAATACCCAAAACTCCTGAGAAAGATACAGTCAAAGAGATCTTAAACAGTTGAACTTACAAGCAATCCTTCTTTCACGGCAAGAAGTTTTGCAGTTTCTATGGCTACCTCACTTGAGACCTGGGAAATGACGCAAACATCATAATATTTCAATATATGTTGATGTTGAAATTATCTAATAAACCACCATTTTTTTCAAAGCATTTGAGAGTGTTCCGAAAGAAGTACAAATGAGCGAATAAATCTCTTTCCTTTTTCTTTCGGAGCAACTGACATTACCATAATTTGATGATTCAAATAATTCTATACATCGCTACTGAAAAATATATATAAAATTTTCTTTTAGTCTTACTTGAACAACTTCATCGATAAGGTCAACTTCCAAAATACCAGGAATAAAACCAGCACCAATTCCTTGGATCTTATGTGGACCTTAGGCATCATAAGGTATAATGGTTAGGATAAAATAAGAAACTAAAGAAGAAATTTTTTGGACAAACTACAGGAAATCATTGAACAAAGTTCTAACATTGGCATTTCTAAGTTTAAATGTATGAAGAGTATCCTTTTATATCACTATGAATAATATCATGATCACAAAGGCACAAAGTAGTTAGGTGTTTTAAAAGCGAAACTCACTCAAGCTGGCATAAAATGGACAAAATTAAGCGAAACTCACTTCACTCAGCTTGGTGGATTTGCATCTCAAATTAAAGAGCTCAATGAGTTGAGCGTGTAATAAAGTAGATAATGAAATTTACTCAAGAAGTCTCTAGTCAAACAAATATGGACAAAAAGAAAACAGACTTCAAAAATAAGGACAGATAACGTACCAGGTTTTCCTCCAGATAGAATAGGACTCTCAGTTGGTTCTATACCATACAGCTAATATTCAAAGAAAAAAGAAAAAGAAACAGAGAAAATCAGAAAGCAATTGGAATTTTCATTGACTAATAATTGACCAACTTTCATACCAAGTACAAAGAATAACATCTAAAACTAAAAGTCAAGCATACATATAACTGTATATCTACATTTCTGTTTAAATAAAAAATGCCAAGCTAACCTTTATGTCAGGGTTCTGCTCTTTAAGGAACTTTCCAGCACCTGATATTGTTCCCCCTGTACCAATTCCAGAAACAAAAGCATCAATTTTCCCATCAGAGCCTTTCCAAATCTCCGGACCAGTGGTTTCGTAATGTATCTACAATTTAAAATTACAATAACATTAGCTTTCCACCTTTCTCATCAGCAACAAATCAATCAGAATAACTAACGATGTTGTACCTTTGGGTTAGCAGGGTTTTCAAACTGCTGAAGAATGTAAGAATTAGGTGTTTTAGCCGCTATCTCTTCAGCCTTCTGAACAGCACCTTTCATTCCCTTAGCAGGATCTGTGAGGACCAACTCAGCACCAAAAGCAAGGAGAATAATTCTTCTCTCAAGACTCATTGAAGCAGGCATGGTAATTATAAGCTTGTAATGCTTGGCTGCTGCCATGAAGGCTAATCCTATGCCAGTATTTCCACTGGTAGGTTCGATAAGGACACTCTTAAAAAAACACAAAATATAAAGAGTCAGATTTGATTATTTTTTTCAAATGAAAAGTTCATATAGGGGACAAGAAGAAGAAAGGGGGGAAATTTACTAATATTCTAATCATAATCATAATCATAATCATAATATAGGGGAAATAAAATTAAAAGGACTGCATCCAGAATTTTGGCTATTATCATTATGGTATCAAAAAAGTGATATTCATTGCTTGCGAGATTCTAAACAAGATTTCCATTGTAAAGAATTTACATTATAGACCTGGGATGAGGTTCTTAAAGGCATCTTATACGTGTATAAAAGCATATTATTATTAAAATCCTACAACTTCATTACAAGTATGATTCAACTCTAGCTGGATTATACTTTCAAAACATGAAAACTAAGTGAAATCAACATATTATCTTACACACAATCAGCCTCTATTAAAGGAATCTTCATGACAACATACAACTAACCTCCCCTGGTGTAATAAGGCCCTTTGCCTCAGCATCTGCAATCATACTATAACCAATCCTGCACACAGAAACATGACAGAATCACAGTTAAAACTCTGAAACCCATCACTATGCATAATCAAGGATACACTATGTTGTGATATTTCACATGAATTTTATATCGGATAAATTCAAGAGTATAGATGGGTTAACAAGTATGGTGGAGAATCAAGCTAATAGGCTAACTTTTGGATAAGGAGGTGATCAAACATGCGTGTTGGGTCAGTTGGTGATGAATTGAGGTGAGATGGATAGTTCAATTTCACTACACACTATTTAAGAAATAAACAAAATAAATAAATTAGTACCTGTCTTTAACACTAGAACATGGCTCCATCGTTTCTAATTTGGCAGCGATACGTGCAACGCAACCATCCACAACATTGTTAAGATATACCAATGGGGTTTTTCCAATCAACTGTACGACAACCAAATCCAGTTCGAGAAGTTAATCTAAGACAAAACAAATTTAAAAGTTTAAAAAAAACACACATAAAAAGTCATCAAATTTGCAAACTTACTTCGGTGACATCCTTGGCGATTCCAGCCTTCACCAAAGCCATAATTCGCAATTATCCCTTCATAAAACGGGAAACAACATCAATATGTATCAATGTTTAGCTAATCAAGTCAAAACAAAATCCCATTAATTGACTTAACTTATTAGGATGGATTGTACTGAAATTTATTGTGCTTTCAGGCGGCTGGGGCCCAAACCCATATTTTCAGAATTTTCTCACGTCTATCAAACATTTTTTTTTTTTTTTTTATAGTTTTAATCGATAAATCAGACAGTTAACTTTAGTGATTCAAGAGTAAATTGACTAATTTAAATAAAATCGTATTAATTTTAACATTTTATAAATCAATTTCAAAAAATTAAAATATGCCTCTAATTTTTTTATCAGATTTAATATATATTTTTATAACAGCATGGTAATTATTATGTTGGAAATATCATTTCTAAGTTTTTGTGACATGGACATGTATATGAGTTACGACACGGCTTCAAAAAGATATTACCATGTTGTGTGTGTATCGATAAAATATGGAAAAGACAATCTGATTGGAGGTTATCAAAATTTTGTCCAACACTCGTATTATTCAGAGACTATTATTGTCTATTTTCTCGAATTACTAGTGTAATTTATATAATTTTGTTACGAATAATGATCTATATAATGATAAATATAATAATTTAATATAAAAATAGTAGAATTTATAATATAAAAATAGTAAATTCTATCATTTTTACATTAAGTCATTATACTCATCATTGCACGCATCATTATACACAGCAAAACTCCGATTCATATTAATATATAAGATTGGATAAGGTTATAAATTGATTTACCAGAATTATCATAAATAATTATTTGAGTAATTGTCAATAAAAGAGTCTGTATATAAAATTACAAGATATATCATTTTTATTATTAAAAAATATACTACTTCATTTGTTTCAAATTATAAGATTAATATTGACTTTTAAAAAGTCATTTTCAACCTTAAAATTGAGATGAATTCATTTTGTTTATATCAATACAATTATAAATATCATGAACTATCTAAAAAGTACTACTAATTATAATAATTATTATTTTAAAAACTTAAATAAATTATGTTAATTTTAAATTTAAAAATATCATAAATTAATTTTTTAAAAATTAATAATATTTTATAATTTAGAACAAAAAAAGTATCAAAAAAGAAGATATCAAAATCAATGAAAAATAAAATATGTTTGGATGTTAGCAAAATTTTGTTGCATACTCCTATTTTCCAAAGAAAATATCTTTCAAAAAGAAAATATCTTCCGAGTTGTCAAATTATACATAGATGGGCTAATATCCTTTTCATATGAAGTTCGTTTTTCAAACGGAAATTGGCTAATCATTTAAGCCTAAATGGAGTTCGTTGCCAATTGAAAGTGTTTATACAAGTCGTTTAGGTAAATAAGATACATATAAGTAAAATCATCTTATAAAGTTATTAATATATGAATTTACTCTGCCTAGATCTTGTCACGCGTATCATTTTTATTTTTTTTTTCATAACACTTTATTTGTTTAAAAATGAGAACCATATTTTTTGCTGATTTTTTTTTATTAATATTTAAATTTTCACATGACATATTTGATGTAATTGCTTAATAATATTATGGTTTGTCGAAAGATGGTATAGAAAAATAGGCAAAAACAAATGTGTCAAATCGTGCCACTAATTTATATGGCATACATGCATAATTTAAAGGATAACTTTATAAACATTAAAATTAAATATTAAATATATTTTAATTATTAAAAAATAAAATTTAATACAAATTTTTATGTCAGGTCATATTTTTTAATAGCTCAAATTAAAATATAACATTTTAAATTATATTTAGAATTATACACGTACACTTATCCTAATTTAAAATACAATAAATATCTCTCCTAAAAAGTAGAGACACGGGTCAATAATATAGTACTCCCTTCCCTTCAAATTAAATTTTCAGTTTTAACCTTTTTTTTAATTAAATTGATTATTTTTAAAATTAATAATTAAATATATATATATATATATATATATATATATATTTAGAATTATAAAAATTAAAATTAATAGTAAATTGTATTAAAAAATTATTATAATCTCTTCACCTATATTTTTAAAAATGGTCAATTTGACTTAAAAAAATCAAATTCGGTCATTTAATTTTAGATGAAAAGAGTATAAGACAATAATCTTTTCTAATTTATTATTGACTTATATAGCGTACATAACTATGAGGTAATAACAAGGAAAATCGAGATCTTATCCAAATTAACTGAGTTATTTTGACTAGTCATCGAATTGATTTTATATTTTTTGTTGTATTATTTCGAGGGTATATATTAAAAAACCTCTCATCAATTCAATTGAATTCAAACATAAACCCGGCACCGGCAGATTAAAAAAAGAAAAGAAGAAAGCTTAACTTAGCTAATGCGATACTAAAAAAAGAGTAGCATCACTCTAAATTATGAATCAAAATTTGAGCATTTGCTCTGTGTAAACAATCTAATTGAAAACAAGCATGCCTTCCCTAGAAAAATGGGAATATCTCGACCATAAAAAGCCCATGTCCGTTGCCGATAAATCAAACCCTTTCCCATGTATTTTCCCACGTTTGCAAAGAATGCAAGCAATTGGAGGGTTCAAATTATATATGGAATAAGATTTTCAGTTTTTGTTTCACTGAACAACTTACAAGTGGACAAGTCATTTGTGACCAAATTCTGCATTTCTTCTTGTTCTGGTTGGTTGCTTAGCCGAAAGATGGGAGAAAGTGAGAAACAACAAAAAGTTACCCTCCAATTTCTCCCCCCTCCTCGGTGTATATACCACAGTATGGCTATCATCAGCCAAGGCTCTCTGAACTAAAACTTCACCCACAGCAGCACAAGCAGTAGCATTCCTTGTTGACCCCAGGTCAAATTTCATGTCCTTCGATATAGAATGCGCCACAGCAACAACATTGCTTTCTTTTCAACACTAAAACCGTCAATTAAACTTTGTATTTATAAGTTATATATGTTATTATTGTGAAGAAACTATGATTACTTCTCCTCCGTTATGAATTATAAGATAATTTTTTAAAAGTCAATTTAAAATATTTTTAAATTTAAAATTAACGCAATTTGTATAAATTTTAAAATAATAAATTTCATTACCAATAATACTTAATTTTAAGTTTAAAAATATTTAAAATTAATCTTTTGAAAGTTAATATTGATCGGATCACTCCTAAATGCAGCACGACTTATTTATGGCACATATAATCAACCCTATATTAACTGAGACCTAATAATTTCAAAATCTTAGTCTCAACCACTAGTAGACTTCAACTCCTATGGATTTTGCTATGACAAATGAAAGGAAAAAAATTAGACATCATATGACTTGTAAAAGAAAGAAACCTTTAAGAGCGTATTTTGGATAAAATAAGATACCGGCAGTTTTTTATCACACGACCCCTTTTGACTCCAGGAGCCACCCTACAAAATCAATGAATTCAGTTTCCAAATCGTAGCAGACTAAAGGAGAAACACAAACAAAAACAGCTTCATTAAGAAACCTGATATCACCAGTGGAACACGGAGAGATGTTTTTGGAAAGTAGCATTCTTAATTTACTTTTCACATTCACCTAATATTAGAAGTTTAATCAACATTAGAAATACATCTGCCCTCGAGAAGCAGGGAACAGGTCAGAATAAGGATTAACACACATATCGCTACCATTAAAAGGTTAGTGATTACAAAGCCATTAAGAAAGAGATTAGGGTCATCATATCAGTGTCACCATTTTTCAAAGACGAGTCCTGTCTATCGGTAGTAAGCTTGCTGATAAGCTGGTGCCATACCATTCCCATAGCCTCCATATGCAGGGTAGCTCATCGGAACTCCTGGATATGATCCCCCCAGAGGAGGAGATGCTGCCTCGGGTGAGTACACGTAATGGCTGGCTGGTGGGCTCCTGGTGCCATGCCCATACATTGGGGGTGCCACCTGGTATTGTGGAACCCCGGCAGGGTACTGGGTGTGTGATGGAGACCTGACAAATGTGGGAGCTGCTGGGAAAGATGATACATAGGCATTTGTCAACCGGCCAGCCTTGGCTGGAGGCATGGGGCCTCCATTGCTGGCTCGTGTTCGTTTGTTGGCAGGGACTGCAGCTGGCCTTTTCTTTTCACTCTTGACCTTCTCCAACTGTTCGAGGCGTTTCTTCAGATTCTCTGGAGGGAATTCTGCCTCAAGTTTATACTCTTCAATGCACTTGACGACAGCACGTAGTGCAGACTGCTCTTTTCGTGCAGCTAGGTGCTGTAAAACACCCAAAAGAAAAGGGGGAAATAAAAAGAGAGGGTGGGGAACCTCATAGTTAGAACCCGTATTCCATTCATGCCAAAAGAGCAACACATGTATGTTAAAATCTGCAGAGAATTTGTGATGAAATATAATTCCATAAGAAGTTTATACGCTGCAAGCCGCTTACTGCCAAGAGAAGATAAAATGCATGTGATAGGATCAATAAGATATCTTAGAAGCAGATATCTCAGAGCTACAAATGCTGTACAGCAGGGAAAACATGATAAGTAGACCTAACAAGGCAATCACAAATATTATGGCATGTATGACTTTCCGATTGCAGCACATATATAATGGTTTTTCCCATAGAAAATACTTTGTTGTAGTATAATTAAGACTAAGTTTTAGATAATAGGAAGTCAAATAACTAATGTGCAGTCTATTTGAAACAGTCTTAGATAATAGGATGCCAAAACACTAGTGTAGTCTATTTTGACAAAGTGTTAAGATAATAGGAAGTCAAGCCACTAGGCATGAAATTAAACATGAATAAAAGAAGTAATAATTTACGACAATGATAACACCACCACCATTAGAACCAAACTATATCAGGAAAAAGAGGATCTATTTTTTTTAATTTTTTTTATTAAAAAAAAATTGGGGGTGGAAGGGAAGGAAACACATTAAATTTAAACAACGCATAAACAACTGTTTTTTTTGTTTTTTTTTTTGGGGGGGGGGGGGGGGGGAGGGGGGAATCAAGTTCAAAGAAATTAATACATACTGCAGCTCGCCCAGAATTATTAGGATCCTCCAAAATAGAAGTTGCAGCCTTTTTAGCATCCTTCAGAAAGGCTTTCAGCAATGGAACAGGGGGGAATTTGTCCACAAGGCCAACTTCATAAGTGAAATGTACAGCATCAACCTGTTGTCCCCTGCTAATTAACTCTTCAATCATATCTGTGGACAAGAGAAGCACACTTAATTATAGACATTCCAACTATTACAAGATAAACTTAAACATGTCAGATAGACTATGAAAACAACTTAATAAAATACTCATGAAATAGGCAGTGCAACAACTTTTTATTATTATTTTAAAAAAATTTAGTTGAGCATCAAATCAAATAATGTATGCTTCGTGGCCACATCTTTTCATCTATCTATAAATGAACAATGAATAGTTTGGCAGCTAAAATATTTTTTTCTCCATGACTAGTAGGCTATGGGGGACTAGGAAGCATTGGACAAATGAGAATTATTCAAATATTTTAAACACCGATTGACAATGAAAAATCTTTTCAAAGCTCAATAAAATTGTCATCGGCAGAAAGGCATCTTGTTTCTGGCATAATACAAATAACATTTTGTATATTTTTATCTATTCTAATAATAAGAAAATCTAAATTTTGAAAATATAAACTGAATATCAATATGCCAAAAACTGAAATTGTGAATAGAACTACAAGTAATTTTGAAACTTTAAATCTAATTGTCAGATATTCAGAAAATGGAGTTGAATAAGTAAAGGTTTTAAAAAGACTGCCGTAAAGGTTTTAAAAAGACTGCCCAAAAAAATACATAATATATGGATTGCACTGGAAGGAAAAAAAAGCTATAATAAAATAAACTAAAAAAGTCCTCAAAATACTAGTTTATCAAAACTTGAAAAAGGAACTTGCAATGCATCATTATCATGCATTATACATTAATTAGAACTCAAAGTTCTACACACAAGTTTTATGCTTCTAAAAAATGCCAAAACAGCTTTTACTTGCCCAAATATTGAAAAAGGAGGGGAAAAAGAGTTAAAACCTATAAAGATTTATATGCTTTCTTTAATCATGAGTCCGAACGATATCACAATATGTTTTATAATATAATAGTTGTTATAAATATTATCAAAAAGATTAAAAAAAAGAAAGATCACTGCAGAAACTGCATAATATCGTTGAGATAAGTCTTAACGTAAATATCTTTTAATAGAAAATATATTTTATCAAACATATCTCATCGAGGGTAAACGAGCATAGCTATGATTCAAAGCCCATTCTTTGAAATAGTGCCATTCAGCTAATTGACTGTAACACACAACATTACACTCGCCTTGCTGCAAACAGTCATGCCCTGCCAACTAGCATGAGAGCCACCAAATCATCATTTCACACTATCATTAATTTCAAACAGATGCCCATTATCAACAAACTAACATTATGACCTAAGAATAACAATAGAACAGAGTACAACAGAAACATTCACCAAGGTATAGAACATTGTCATCTGCAACGTCCTTACAACTAGCACAAGAGTCACCAAATCTTGGGGGTTGTTTGATAAAACTAAATGAAATGGTCTGAATAATTAAAAACATCTGAATAACTGAATGAAATAGAAACACTAAATGATAATTAGACACTGAATGAATAAACCTGTTTGATAATAATCTGTCTGGAACATCTAAATGAATGTACTTTCCCATTTTAGCCCTTTAAACTATTTGAATGAGTTTTTAAAATTTATATATATATACACACGCACACACATACATATCAAATCATTGTTAATGGACTTTAAAACATATAATGATAAATTTTATTTTATAATCTAAAATATATTATTTTTTAAATATAATAATATAATTATCAAAAGTACCTCAATATCAAATATAATAGTACTCTATTCATTCCAAAATATAAGATTCTTATTGAATTTTTGAAAGTCAATTTTAAATATTTTTAATTATCTAATATATATATATATTTTTTAAATATCTTAACACAATTATCTTAAGTACATCAATATAAAATATAATAATAATACTCTTTCAAAAATATAATATCATTATTGATTTTTTGAAAATTACATTTACATATTTTTAACCTCAAAATTGGTATACGTTCATTTAATAGTAGTCAATATAAAATACTAATAATTATAAAAAATTCCAATATAATTTTATTATTTTATAATTATGAATGAATCACATTTTAAATAGTTAATACTGTTTTTATATTTGAAATACAGAGGGTACGATATTTAAATTATATTAATTCATGCATTTAAATTGTTAGTAAAAGTTCATCACTGTTCTAGGAACTTGGTTTAGAGGGGATGTGATACGTAATTAATTAGCTTGTGAGAGGATATAGAAGTAAAAAACAATTCAGTGATCTATCTGACCAATTCAGAATTTAGGTCATTCAGACTCGTCCAGACACAATCAAACAGCCCCATAGTGATACCCATTATCAACAAACTAACATTTCAAAATGACCTAAGAATAACAACGAAACAGTACCATAGAAAGATTTCTTAAGACGGAACATTGTCAAACCTATACCATTTTTCAAATTCAGAATTAAAAAAACATACATAAAGTTTTGTTGATTTAGTTTAGTTGAATAGGTATATTTTAATATGCACTAGTTTTAAGTAACATGCAAAAGATAAGAAAAGTGAGCGATAAATAATCTTCAACAGTGGTTTACTACCCACTATGGCAACTGATTGCGAATAAGATTATTCACCTAGGCAGGCAACTAGATGTTGACTTCCAATGACCAGGTGGGTGCCTACAGATATCCAAGTTTTAAATTCAAAGATATATGGCTAAGAAGTAAGAACCCATGTGGGTGCCTGAACTTGGGACCATAGAGTCTACATCATCCAAGCACCCATCAAATGATGTTACACTTTGTATTATTAAGCATCCACTGGATTACTAATATTCCTTAATTCCTGCTTCTGGACTTGTCAAAATATTTGGTACAAAATAAAAATGGAGGATCTATTCTCTTCTCTCTGGATTCGTTATAAATTTAACTAGTTAACCTACTTGACTATAGCGATCAAGTGCTAACAGAGTTATAGATCCAACAGCAACAGCAAATGTACAATTTTAGATGCTACCAAGACTTAACTGAGTCGACCGTGTACCCTTAACCTAAGACATATTTCAATATTTAAGATAGAAGCAAAAAATCCACTGATAAGTGCATATAGCATAGAACTTTGGCCAGCTATAAACGATGAAGATAGTCTTGCGCTACTATTATGGCCTAAAATTGTCAGTGTTCAGCTCCTCATAGCAATCACTTACTGGAATTAAGTTAATTGCTCACTTAAGAAGGATAGTTGTCAAAATTCAATCTTTTCTTTTAAAATGCATTTTGCTTTGAGAAACCCATATTCGCTGAAGATATTTTTTAAGACTCAAGTCTAGATATTTATAACACCTCAAAGTAACAAACAATTTCAAATTAGATCAATTTACTAAAATTAAGTAAATTAAGGCTTTCAAATATACCAGGCATCTTATGACCCAATCCAAGCGAAACCGCAAGCTTGGGCATTTGCTTTCGCCAAGCTGAGCCAACCACAAGCTTCCTATACAAATCAAGATCCTCCTTTTTAACAATCCCAAAAGTCACCAAATGCTGCAAAAACGTATGCACATCCGGGGTCTTCACATTCTCAATTCCTCCACGCTGGTCCAAACTCGCCTTCCACGTCTCAGCAATCTGCTTTGCATTCTCCTTAACCTTTGGCGTCACAAGTAGCCGTGAATTCCCCAGAATCGGATCCACCACTACTGGAATCAACGATTCCAGCACCAAAACACAAGCCCACCCCAAGTCATTCAGTCTCTCACTCTTGTTTTCCCTCTTATCCTCCGGAAACACCTCCGATATCGCTTCTAAGACAAACCTCGCCGGATCAACGCAGTCAGCTAAGGCCGCCGAAATCTGAGCCCTAATCGATTCCAATTCCTTCTTCCTCACAGTTATAAACCTCCAAAACCCTAGAGAGTCCATTTTCGTGCAAAATGACCTGAGCCTTTGCAGTAAACCCTCGGAATCGTCGACTTCAGGGACTTCATCGTTCTCAGAAAAGCTTAGGGCTGCTGCTTTGCGTTTTTCAACGGTTTCAAGAGCTATGGAGATGGAATTGACGAGGCTGAGCTCGCGAGTCTCGAGATTCTTTAGAGAAAGAGAAGTTTCAGAGTCCAAATTCTCGATTTTGGACTTGATGGCATCAGATTTCTTCTTGATATGTTGCTCGAGAGAGGTGAAATGATCGGATAGTTCCTTCCAGAGGAGAGTGCAGCTGGTCATGAGAGAGGTTTGCCTCTGGAACTCGTCAAAGCTCGGCTGCTGAGTCAACTCGCCGGGATCGGCGATTGAACCCATTGTGTCCGAGTCACTGTGAACGTTTGATCCAGTAAACAGAGAGATAACCCTAGAATTTTAGGAGAGAGAAAAAGATGGAGAGAGAGCGAGAGGGAGGGAGTAGTGCGGGTGGGCTGTTGGTGGAGGCGATAAAGGCAGGTTGAGGAAAAGGACAGAATGATGACGTGGATGAGTATTACTTCGCCACGTGTGACGCCGTCTGACATAAAGGTCGACAGGTAGGTTCTAGGATGCGCGGGGAGTGCGTAGGATAAGAGAGTAGAGAGGTTGTGTTTGATTGTCTGGCTGTCCAAATTAGATAAGATCCAAAATGAACCAAAATTATTCATAGGACTGCCGAACTGGAACTAGAACGGATTTTCTTTTACGCTCAGTTTCTGAGTTTTAGATGAAAAAGAAAAGAATAAAAAATTAAAATTAAAAAAAAAGTAGAAAATAGAAAATTTTAAGTTTTTTTTTTTGTTGTTTTTGAAATTTTAATAAAAAAATAAAAAATTTAAAAAATTACTTTCTTGTGTTTCTGAATTTTAATAAAAATAAAAGAAAAATATAAATTTACTCTTTTATTACATATGATATACTAATTATAATTATAATTTTTATCCATCTATTACAAGTTTTTACTCGAATAGTAGAATAATAAATATTTAATATTTTGTGCTGATTAATTACTCTACCATGTATTTATTTATTCAATATTTTTAACATCGTATTGATGAATGAAATGGGGTGGTAATTTGTTGTTTCTTTTTCATGTTCTTTTGATTATGATTTGTTGTTTGGTTGGGTTTTGGGATTTTTGATCTATTTGAAGGAACTACACTTGAATTAATTAGACCTGAAAGTTTGAGATACAGAAATTATGTTCTTCATTTATCTTTGGCATTAGATTCTTTTTTTTTTCTTTTTTTTTATGAGTACTAGAAATTTGTAGTCATTATTGAATACACTAGTACACTACTATCTTATTAATGTCATCTTTCCTTTTTCTTATGAATTTCAAGTTATAGTCCTTATCATTATTGAGCTTCTGGTTTGTGATTATTCTTTGTAATGTGAGACCTGAATCTTGGCATTTTGATTTCTGGATTTAGTTTGTTGTTCTTATTATCTACAAATTGTTGATGTATGGGCTGCAGCACCCTTTTACACATCGAGCATTATCATCCAAGCATGCATACTCCTTTCATATCGCATTTGTTTTTTGCCTGATCAATTTTACCTTTGTTCTGCTTGTATATAGAACACACATATGGGCTGAGTTGTACATTTCATGGGAGGTATTCAGGATACTAAACCACCCTCTAGGGGTGAGCATGGTGCGGTTTGGTGCGGTTTGAAGCCCAAATCGCACATGAAACCGCTTAGGTGCGGTTTGACAAATTTAAAACCGCACATGAAACCGTTTGTGATTGGTGCGGTGCGGTTTTGAATCGTTTGGTGCGGTTTCGTTTGGTGCGGTTTTGGTTCCAAAACCAATTGAAATAATTAAATTTTATGTAATTTAAATTAACAATTTAGCATCACACAATATTAAATACTACTTTGATAATACACAATTTTACTTATAATATTTTGTCTAAACAAAAGCAAAATAGAATCTAAAAACATGAATAATGATTTATCCTTATATATGAAAATTCTAAATAGAGATAATTATAATTTGCGATAATTCTAAATATTTGTACTTCTTGATATGCTTCATTTAATAGTACATGGTGCGGTGCGGTTTCTTAGATGCGGTTTTGCTCAGAAACCAAACCCAAACCGCATTTGCGGTTTTTCAACCACCTAAAACCGCCACATACGCCGAAACCGTTGGTGCGATTTTAATTGGTGCGGTTTGTGCGATTTTTGATGCGGTTTCGGAGGCAATTCGATTTCTTGCTCACCCCTACCACCCTCCAAGTTTGAAAGGTCCCCCAGGTGACTCAACAGATGACGCGCTTCATTTCCCCCAGCTGCTTACATGGCTGCTCTAAGTACTCTGAGGAATGAAATTGTGCCCCTTTCTATCAATCATGGCCGAGTTCATGAGCTTTCAAGGCGT
Organism: Hedera helix; assembly: GCA_947179155.2. Classification (NCBI taxonomy): domain Eukaryota; kingdom Viridiplantae; phylum Streptophyta; class Magnoliopsida; order Apiales; family Araliaceae; genus Hedera; species Hedera helix. The sequence goes on from OX359281.1 coordinate 32,755,171, forward strand.
AGCTTTGGATCTGAATGTGAAGAATCTATGATTGATTCTGAGTTGTGTCATCTTGTTGGAGAAGAGACGAAGATAATATGGAAATAATAAAAATATAACTTATTTTTCTTATTTTTTTCTTCAAAATCTTGTCAATTTTGGATGAAAAACTTTAATAAAAAATGGCCAAGTTTTCTATCTAATTTTTTTTTCTTCATTTGTTAAAAAACTCCAAAACATAATAATTGGACAGAAAACTTAAATTTTTTGTCTTTTTTTTTTCTGTCCATTTTAAAACTCAAAAACAGAGTGTTGACGTTTTGGAGCTCATTTATTGACTATTATTCATAATATTATTGAATGTGCAAATTTATCAAAAAATAAATAAATTGTGCAAAGGATATATATATATATATATATATATTTGTGTTTGAATATCATTTTAATATTTTTTGATTTCTTTTTTAAGTTAATAAGAAATATTTTTACATTGACATTAAACTATGATTTCACTCCACATTTGCTGATCATTTATGTAAAAATAATTTTTAAATAATTCATTATTTATTTTGAATCTATATATCTATTTATCTCGATTCAGTAAATGTTGGGCTATATTTTATTGGACTCTAAATTTAGTCTGCACTAAAGATTATTTTATATTTGGAGATACGTTGGTCCATTTTAACACTATGATTGGCTCGAATTAGGGTTGGCCCATTCAAGTGTTTTCTTTATAACGATTTGGGTTGTTTAGGAAGGATAAGATCCTCAATGATTAAGGATTTTAAATTAGATTGTGATTCCGAATCTTAGAGGGTGATAAGGATCGACCGGTCAACATCATAATTATAATTGAATTTTAACAAGGGATTATCTCTTTTAATTAGTCACAGGGACCCAAGACGATTGATGAAAAAATATAAATAAGATTACAAACAAGTGAACCAGGTTACATAATTCTTACTATTAAATATCATTCATTATTCCAACATTATTTTGACTCTCTATTATTATATTTTTTGACATATATTTATTCTCACTTCGAAATATTTTTGAACGGCTCAAGCCATCGCCTGATCCGTGTGGTATTTGACAATTGTTCTCGAGTGTAAGTAACTCAATGTTTAGTAGTTATAACAGGTAGATAAAATCATGCGTCAACAATATCTATTAAGCATTCATAAGAAACCAAATTTAAGAGCAATTTTTTTTTTTTTTTTATATTCTAGTAATCGAAATGGGTCAACGAAAAATGATTTTTTTTGTCATTGAAATATCCTTTTTTTATTCTTTAATTGGTTCTGGGAAATAGCTTGTGAATTTGAAAATGTTAGCTATTTTTTGTGCCAAAATAGTATCTTTCTTGATCATGTTTCTCATGTCATTCTCTATTATATTTTAAATTCAATCACACTTTATTTTTTTACAAAATACATGTATATAATATTATTTCTTTTTATAATTGGAATACCATAAACTCGGGACTTGCTTGTTATAATATTTTCATATAACATGAAAACTGCAAATAATTATTGGGATGCTTTGAAATACAAACCCAATTTCAAAAAACTTGCACCTACCATCATAATGTCAAACTTGTTTATGTTAAAGTTAAATAATTTTCTAAAAGTTTTGAAATATTAAAGAAGACTTTAGTAGTGACATAAAGTATATTAAGCAGTAAAACAATTGATATCACATATTTTATGATTCTTACTCTCTATTTTATGTTTTTTTTAATGTAATATATTACAGTTTTAATACAAAATTAATATTTTTATGTAAGATTTTGATATTTTCACATGTGGGACTCACATGTAGAGTCTATAACGACAGTTTAACCGTCGTTATACATTTATGACAATACTTTTAGTGAGACCTATATGTAAAAATATCAAAATTTGATGTGAAAATATCAGTTTCTTTTTAAAATATTCATTCTTTTTGTAGTGATTAAAAAAAGATCAAATAAAAATTCTTTATATGTAATGAAGAGAAATATTAAAATTTGAATAGTATTATCTCCGTTGCAAAATAAATCTCAAATTTGAGTTTTTGAATTTATTTTGTGATAGTTCAAATTCGCAATTAATATGAATTCAATTGATTTTTATCAATTTATAATATTAATTATTTTTTAAATGTAAATAATTTACATTAACAAGATTAAAGTTTTTAAGTTAACTTTCCCAGAAACAGAAACTGAATGAGAGAGAGAGAGAGAGGAGAATGTCAGAGTGATATAAAAAGGTGAAGGTGATACAGGATTAGGGGGAGGAATGGAAATATGGAAATCGCAGGGTGCTGAAAGAAAAAAAAGCAGGGGAAAGTAGTTGTGGGGTGGTGGGCTGTTCTGTTCGGCGTGGCCCATCTCACTGACCACCACATGGAAGTGTACGAGTTAGATAAAGTAAATCACCTTGCCGCCCTCCTTAGACTTGACTACCCTCCGCCCCTCCTCGCTCACTCTCTCTCTCTCTATTATATATATATTAACCGGTACTACCTGTGCAGGCTGTGCCTCTGGCATTATGTATATGAAGAGAAATAAAAAAAAAGAGATTGTCAAAAACAGAAAAGGCAGGACAAGTTCAGAAGTTTTAAAATTAAAGATGATATAATGAAGGATTAAATTTTAGATAATTTTAATTATTTATTAAAGTGAACGAAAATTTTTAAAAATTTAAAATCAATTATGTTTTGTTATATGGAATATATATGAACCTCTCTCTCTCTATATATAACTTTTTAATTTATAATCTGTCAAAATTACATTTTTTTAACAAATTATTTTTAATTTAATATTATTAATGATCTTTTATTTTTGTCAAAATAATATAATTTTCATATTCTCATATATATATATACACACACACACACTTGTAGTTGTAATCATCACAAGCATTTATTTGGTTCAAATATTATAATAGGGACAATATTTTATCAGCATCATTTTTATCAGCATTTTATTAAATTAAATTAAATTATTTTAGGGTATATATCACAGTCAAGTGACCGTGACAATTACAATCAATTTTTTGTAATTAATGACCATGGGTACTTAGATTTTATAACGTTTAGATTTAATGATCATAATTTAAAAATAATTTTCTTTATAATCATATAGGGTGATGAAATAAGATTTGTCTATTTGGCACAATGTTTCGACATTATATATGTTTAAAGAATAATGTTAGAAAATTTAAAGTTTATGTCTCAAAAAATATTTAAAATAATGTGTTATTATTATATTAGTTAAGTAAATTTTATATGATTAATTATGTGATTAAATATTAAATATTATGTTATTTAAAATTTTAAAAAAATTAAAATTATTCATATTTAAATCGTAATCGTTAAATTTTACACAAAATCATGTATTAACTATGTTTCTCACAAATAAATATGGATTCGCATTAAGTGCGAAAAACAAGAGATAAATCTTATTAAATATTATTTCTTTATATATTTGCACTAAATTCAAATCTATTAGTATATTATTTTTTTATACGTTAAATTTAATATAAATACATAAATAAATAATATTATGCATTAAATTTTACGGTTAGAATGTACCCTAAGAAAATCCAATAAATATATCGAAGAATATTTTGTGTACGGAGACAGATATATACATAGACGAAGCTGCAAGGAATGAATTCAATGAACAGATGAAGCATGCGCATCTGTACTATTGGGCATTATTAAGACGAAGAAGCATAAGCCTTCCTCTTTTCATTTTTCTTTTTTTATTTAACGAAAAAAAGAAGAAGAAGAAGAAGCAAACATTGTCCGTTTTCAATGTGCACGCGTGTAGGGAAAACATTTGGTTCCAGAACGTCTCTATGAAATTTTGAGACATAACTTTAAAGACAAATTTTATCTCTATTATTAAAAAATAAAAATTGACATAAAAATTTATTTTAAACTTTATTTTTTAATAATAAAAATAAAATTTATATTTAAATTTATATTAAAAAATTATGTTTATAAACTTGTCGAATTTGAATCCACAATCTATACTTGATTTATAATGATGTTCATTTGCATTAAAACAACCCCTTTAGGTATAAGTCTTCCTCTTAGATTGAGGACTACCATAATAACTGATTTTGTTCGACTGCTAGCTTTTATGGCATTTGAGATGGTAATGTTTTGTAAGTTTGAATATTTTGCATAATTTTTTTATTCATACGTTATATTTTATAAGTTAAATAAGTAGTATTTTAAACAAATTATTTAAAACAAACAAGATTTTTAAATATCTTGAAACTTTCAAACATATCAAATACACTAATGTTACATTTGTATTAGAAAAATAAAAATGAGAATATAATGATTTATTTTTATATAATAAAAAAAAATTATTTGATAATTTTATTAAAATAAAATGAACTATTTTTATTCTTTCTAAAATTTTATTCTTTAAAAAAAAGTAAAATATAAAATTATTATTTTAATTTAAATAAAATAAATTATTTTATTTTTTATTTTATAAATTTATTTTTTATTTATTTTATTATTTCAATTCAAACGTAATATAAACGTACAAATCATCCTATAACCAACCAAATAAGCACGTCACGAGTTTCTGCACTTTTTGCCTTTCTGTTTCCAAGATGAGTCTGTCGCCTGCAGACACGCCAACATAATTGCATATATATACATCCATGCCATATACATGGAGAAGATGAAAAGTAACATAAACTTGGTTACTCATTGTTTAAGGTTTACTATGTTTGATCAGAGGATAACTTCAATGTCACTTTCACTTGCATATAAAATTCAGACATGCATGCATGCATACATGCCATGCCAATAGTACAAGTAGAATACAATGACTTGACGCACATAAAATCAAAAATAATCAAAAAATTAATTGCATTAAATTAAATCGTTAATAAATTAAACTGAAAATTACAAAATTAAAAAATCAAAACATATAAAACTAAAAAATTAAAATTATATTAATCAATTAGGGTTTGATTTATTTAAAAATCAAAATCTATCAAACCGACCGAACGTCTTAATATTATAATATAATTTATATACTTTTTTAATAATTATTTATTTTATATAATTATATATTCATGATATGTCTTTTTTTTAATTTGATAGCATGTCAATTCTTTGTTATCTAACAATACATTACTTTAAAATTTAATGACATACCAATTCTATCTTTTATGCTTAAATTTTAATAACCGAATAAACCGATAACTCAATAACCCAATAACCGATTACGGGATAAAAATTTGAGCAATTTTAATTTTTACTTTTTTATAACCAATTTAAATAATTTAGTTATTTTTTTATCTATCAAATCAACCGTTGTACACCCCTAAACATGATGTGCATGTTTCATGTTTAACTTTTCTTGCTAAAACTAAAATACGACGGCGGCCTAAATGTGAAATTATGAATACAAAACAATATGGGACACTCTTAATCTAGGACCTAACTTCCTTTACACTTTCAAAGTGCAAACCTAATGATAATGTTCACAACTAACAGACCAAGGCCATACAACCAAAACAAAATTTGAGTTTTACTTGTCCTTTCACATATGACAGATCCTATATCTTATGGTATTCACACAAAATTTCAGGTGTCACTCTGATAATTATTATTAAAGCCAAACTTTCTCAGAAAGCTTGCATATTACCATCCCAACCTCCCAACCCCACCCTTACCGTTGCCCCCTTTTGCCCTCTTCAAGTCCATATTCCACTCTTCCCTGGCAAAGTAAATGAAGCTGCCATGCGGTAATGCATATCAACATTCTTTTTTTGTACAAGAAACAATTTTTACCAGTAAATTTTCTCGCAACTACTTTTTGAACGAGCGATCAGATAAGAAAGTTTAAACCATTCTCCAAATATGATGTTCTTGCAACTACTTTTTGTGCGGCCAATTCATACAAAGGTAGAAAGTCAGAATCACACATTTTTTAAAATCAAGAAATACCATTCCAGTAATAAAAGAGTAGACTAGACGGATACAGTTTATGTTGAATTGGACACGACGTTAAAGGCATTAACGCACAAGTTCACAAGGACTGTCTAGAAAAACTACATGGCCAAGAACAGAGACTGTCAACCGTCTAACTAATGTGATTGTGCTATGATTGGGAAAGCCCACCTGCAATATCAAAAGTAATACTCCACATCTGGCACCAAATGATGAAATACCAGAACATGTATGCAGAAGCTCTGTCCACTTCTTAAAATCAGAAGTAATATAAGCAATTTCAGTACACCTAAGCCCGAGTTTCCTGTCATCTTCAACACTGAAATTAAGATCTAAGGACCTTATAAAAAACAAAATGGATAGTTCGATACACTTTGGTACCTCGTGCTTTAAACAAGGCTCTACTTGAATGACTTGTATCCCCTCTTGCTCTCGATTACAACCTTCTTCCTCGTCTCAAAATCAACCTTGTCAAGATCGGAAACAGTGCCTAGATAACCATAAAGGATTCTTTCCTTCTCCCCTGTATTCTTGTCAACCCTCACAAGGTTTGGGTTGTTCTCCTCATCCTTGGTTGATGCCAAGGTCTGCACAACAGCCCAACTCCGCCGCCCACGGTTATCTTTCTCAAAGAATTCTGCTAGCTGCATTGCCGCACTAAGCCCTGAATGATCACCAGCATACTTAACCAGCGTAATGCCCAGATGTCCCTCTCTCCCGTACAAGGACTTTGACTTGCCAACACTGAATCCAAGATCTGAAAAACAGCAGTCATAAAAGATGCAGAAAGAAAATGTCAAGAACTACACTCTCTTGCACAATGAAGGTACAAATAAGCCACTACATCATGAGTTAACACGGATTATCTCCTAAAATGCAGCTTGCACCATCAGTGAACCACAATTCCAAGTCATGTCAGCATAAATCTCTGATTCAATTCTTTCTAGAAACGAGACACAATTAAATGTGATAATACAGTAAAAATATAATCTAGGCACTCACACATGCTCACTCCATTTTCTACCGACTGTAGTAACCTGTTCAACTAGTCTATCACCAATGACTATTGTGTTGATGATTCCATCATACATGGAAAAGGACGGACCATTTCCTAGAACAGTTTGAAAATAGGAAGGATTGTAACAAGGCCAAGAACCAAGAATGATGGTAGAAGGGGATAAATAATTACAAAATTACACGACAATCAAGTATTAACATTAGAACTGAACAGCACATGTCACCATTTCTAAAAGAAGGATAAGAATAATTTTGTCAGAACATGAAGTAGTTGAGAGAGAATCGGTCTTTAAATAATGATAAAATAAACAGTTCAATGAGGGGGGAGGGGGAATTAGAGAGTAGTACAACGAAAGAAAAAGGGCACTGTTCCAATCCTGATGGCTTTTGAACTTTTCAATTTCCAAACAGTAACGTGCAGCATAAACAAAACAGAAGTAAAGTTCAATCCATCATTGCCCAGGAGGCACTCACTTGAAGAGCTAATCAAACACCCAATAAATTAAGCCATCTGATGCAATTCCAGTTCTAAAGCAAGTAAAAATTCAAAATTTACAAGTAAACCATCAACTAGAAATATACACGAATATAACAGTGAAAGTACCAATTGGAATGTATGAAGAAGACTTGGCAAAAAAAAAAAAAAAAAGGAATGTATGAAGAAGATAAATTCCACATTGTCCATTCTCTTAGGGAGGGCCAAAACAAATGAATAGCATCACAAGTGGGGAGACTCATCCGCCGAAAAAAGTGGAGAAATTACACATTTTATCATATAGGTAAGTGTTAACACGAGTGGGAGAAAGATAAAATCTTAAAAGGCCTTGTGCGAAATAAAAATAGCCAGTGTGGGTTTAAAAGAAAATCCTAAAATCTCGTGATCATGCCACAAGTGAAGTCTCTTCAGCTGATGTTGTAGATTTTATGGCCATCCAATCCAAGAGGTAGCAGCTAATAGATTAGATAAGCATCCCACTTTGAGGATAATAAACCCTGAAGAATAGGTTCATTGAAGGAAAACCACCCTTGATCACACAAACACACATGCATAATTGCATACTGCATTCAAGATTAGGATCCAGCAATATAAAATCAATAACCACCCTTAATTCCAAACTAACTCATTGAACAGAACAACAATGTGTCCTAGCTATTAGAAAATAAATATGATGCATCCATCTAATTTGCAGTAATGGATTCATAATTTTTCAGAGACCAACACCCAATAGACAGCATAATAATCCAATAATAATACATAGAATGATCTACAAACTGCCTCTGTAGATTCATTAATCCTCCCTCTTAAAGGCCCCAAAACCCAGGTTCGTCTTTCTCTGTTATGTTCTATCCAAATGAGAGAATTCTCACTTTGCAGGAACATTGATCCAATGGGGCCTCGCGTGTAGTGGGGTCTTCGTGGTCGTGGGCAACGCGACTTGTCTATTGTTTGACTGGTCTAACATTTACCTTTTGTTTTGGTCACATGCTTTGCAATAATTTTTGTACAGGCTCTATAGGTGAACCTTTACCACAACTGGAGGACCATATTTAAAGATCAACATAATTCTAGCTCAAACAAATACTTGATGCCAACTCAGGGATATGCCATAGCTTCTCCTAGTTATATATGTGATCCTAACACCCAATACTGAAGAACAAAAAAGAAAACCGTACACAACACCTGACGTCTAAAACCAATCAACAATTTTCTACACAGGAGAGTTTGCTACTGAATTCCATGTTAAAAATATATCATTTCCAACTTACAGTACAATAAAATTCTTAAACTCAAAACTCTCAAATTACTTGATTTCAAATCAAAAACACAATGGAGACACGGTAAAAGATTATAACTTGCTCTCACTACACTTTTTAGTTAGAGGATTAAATAGGTTGAACGTTGAACAATATCATCGAACCAGTAATATGATGATAGAAGTCTAAATTTAGTTTGAATCCTCTTTAAATCCCAAGCAATGTGACCATACCATCCACGTGGTCTCGCCATAACACCTTTGGAATTTGGAAGCAAACCCATATAATGCATCTTCAATAACCAACATTGCCTGAATCTGTTAATTAATACACCCAATAGGGAGTCGCGCTTAGGTTACTACATAAGGCAGAAAGAATTTTCGAGATATAAACAAAAAAGTTCATTGTGTAACTCGTATGAATAATCCGATCCCGCAATATTCTCTCTAGACTATTAAAATAGACTATAATTCATATCCTTATCCTATTTGATACCATTGATCATGTGATCGCAGATGACTTTGTACAAACATAAACTTCATCCGATTAATGCTTAGGGAAAGAAAATTATAACACCAGTAGAAATGGAATATTAATAATACCACAAAGCGAAAGCATACACAAGCAAAAATGATAGTTTAGAGAAGTGTGCCGGACAGGTGGGGGCGCTTCAATTACTTCAGACCGGCAATCATTCTTTCTCCAACTATGTACTTGCATTCATTCTAGTTGAGAGTTCAACTCAAACTCGAGAAGAAATGGTATGCTAAAAAAACAAAAACAAAAACATACAACCAGACCTAATACATATTTGAATTCATCTCCTGAACTTAAACAAAGATCAATCACCTTTTCTGCAAGTTATGAGTTATTTTTAACCTGCACACAACTTTTACAACCACACAGTTGAGCTTGACTAGCAGAGCAGCAACCACATAGAAAAGATCTTTTCCATGTTTTATATATATACAAACAAACAAAATAATAATAATACAAAACTAGATCTGGCTAAATAATATTTATAACCGAATTAAGAACTAAGCTCATTTCCCATCATTTCTTTGACTATCAATTGCTAACCCAAAACCATTTCGCATCCTGGCAAGTGGTTTGTCAGGTGAAAACAACGATGATTGAACAAGAGAAATCCAATGCAGTACACCAATGTCAAAATTGTTAGCTCATTCCTTTCCCTTCTATAAGAGAATGCAACTCGCCGATAGTTGGGATGAGGAATTGTATATGATGAAAATGCAGATGTTAAAACCATCTATTAGCAATGTCTTTCAAATAGAGAAGGAAGAGGTAAAGAAGATTAGTATAGCAAAGCTTTTTTCTATCAAGAACGGTAATCACAAAGATAGTCCAACTCCCTACCGACCCTCACACCTCAAAAAAAAAAAAAAAAAAAACTCATTAGTTACTGACAAACTTCAAAAAGATTGCGCATATGACCAGAGATTCTTAAGCAACCACAGAAGAGTAGCACAATAAAAAACAGACAAAGAGAGAGACCGAGTAACTACGGATAAAGACATAATAGCTCATGATATTAGAGAGATGAGCGATAGCTGATGGAAACATACTAGTTTTCAGATGGAAGATCGTAAAGACAGGACATTAAAAAAAATGTGCAGGAAGAAAATGAAGAAAGAAGATGGGGAAAAATTAAGAAGATGATGTGCAAACTCGGATGAAGATCATACAAAAAGGAAGGAATCTGGAAAGAGGGATAAAGATGTAACAAATCAATGCACCACGGAAGATTAAAGCAGATCCTAGTCTTCTACTGACCATGACAAGAGTCGAACTAGGATCACCATAAAGAAAACAAAGTATAAATGAGTAAACTATACCTCTAAGTTTATTGTCCATTGCTTTGTTTCCCAAACCCTCAACGCGCCCATCTCTACCCTTTCCTGTCATGGTATTATGAATGATCACCAACGGCGGCCACATAATGAGATCGTCCTGGTTTGCTGCTGCTTCATCAGCTGATAATAATTGATAGGCCTTTGAGTTATCAGGAGGCATCAAATAGTTCCAGCCCAGAAGGATGCACAAAACTTTGTGTAAGCCCAAGTGATCCACAAGCAAGTCAGTATTATCTGAGTTGTATGTGTGCATAATAAGACCATGCATATCTGGAAAATCTTTGGAAGACCTGTATGTTGCATAAGCAGAAACATTATAACAAAAAATACATCCAACAAATGGAAACACAACGAATATCTGTACCTTTTCAGATACGATAATTGAAGTATTTAGGAAGAGCCGCAAGCAAGGGAACAATGATGCAAAATTAAATAATTTAGCAGTCACTGATAAGGTGGCATCAGCAATCTTAACTTAAGCCTATACGAACTTGAAAAGCTTAACAGCTTCCAAAAGAGGGAAGAAAATATAAATGGCCAGCTAGCTCAAAACAAAACAAACACAATCAATTAATGGATATTGCTAATCATAAGCCATCCTGTAACTACTAAGCAGTAACAAGCATCAACAAGGGACTGCAATGAAGGATGAGACTTAGGAAGGATTATGGAATGATAAAAGAGGAAGAACGGAAGAAGAAGAACCATACCCGAAGACCACAATAGCATAAAGCCTCAATTCTCAAATCGGTAATAGTCAAACTCTAAAAACAAATTACTATACTTGTATAAGAGTATAGAAAACCTAAGACTTGGTCTACTTGGGGACCAAGTAAAACTGTAAAACTCTTGTACTATTAATATAATTACACAAGTAATAAGGAAATAACTCTAATTACCTAAACAAATTATACTTCAAAAGTAGTTACCAGAAATGATTAAACAATCTACGCGATTTAGACACCTAATAATCCTTAATAACCTAATAATATCCATAAATAACAATACAAAAATAATTTATTAATAAATGCAATTTCCATTAGCCTTATTTTTCTGTTCCCACATCAGACTGTAAATCAACGCTAACTAAAATGTAGACATGAAAAAAAATCGAGGTCACACTCGCAAATTCGAAATAAGAAAGTCAGTCGAATCAGGCACCTACAACATGGAGATTATATTTACAAAAAGAAAAATTATCAAGCAAATGCACCAGAGGAATTATGCACTGTCAAAATGAGACTGGGAAAGATCACCCTTAACCTTCATCTCAAAAAATTGTGTACAAGCTATCGGCATCAACAAGCTCTGATACTAGACTGATAAACCTCTGCTCATGATACAACAATGGAATACAGTGTGCTAAACTCTTGTTAGAAAATGATGTTTTAGAGACGAAGAAAAACCCTCAAGTCATAAATCGTGAATCAATTTAACCAGCTCTCAAAAACTACAAAAACACAAACGTATGCCTAACATGTATTCTATCTAAGAGGGTAAATGGTTGAAACTTTATACTGTCTGTGGTGGGGGTACGGATATGGGACACAAAGGAACTGTTCACGCATAAAATCTCTCACAAAAAACTTAGTTAATTCTTAATATTCAATATGTCAGAAATAATGAAATACATCCCTATTTATAATACTCTTGTACAACTCTCCTCACCTAAATTGGACTCTAATACAATAAATACAAATTAAATAAGGTAACTACTAATTACCAAAACTAATTAAAATAAAACTTCTAATTAAAATACAACATCTAATTTATAGACTTCCAAATCCTTTTATAATGCTCCGACGAAATCTTGCAAACTCGTCCACGGACTCGTCGTCCTGCATCAGGTTTCCTCCACTGAGAAAAACTCGACTTTGTCGAGTTAGCAACACAAGAATAACCATGTCTAACCACCAAGAAATTCTTTATAAGTTTCAATTGTGGCATGTCGAGAGTACAGGTAAGAGTGAACTTGAAATTACCCTTAACAATTGAATAAGTATTAGCACGAGTATCATATTATGCGTGTCGATCCTATAGTCACGTACGCCCTAAGATAATGTAACAAATTTTAAGAGGTAGAACATCACACATAACAGTATCTTTAAACTTGTCAATTGTGAATGTAACCAAACACCTTTGGGTAATCAGCAACTTTATATTGGTAATTCATGCAACATCATACGGGTCCGGATGAGGCTAAAATTTTAACCGAAACTTCTTGACTGCTTCCTCAGAATTAACATCCGTACAACTTCCAGTATCAATCATAAGAGAACATACATATCCCACACATTTAACTCGCTACTAAAATATTTGCCCACAATAGATTTTAAGATCATCTTTCTGTCTTTGAGCAACAAGTTAAGGTCGAAGAAGACCTAAACATCCTTCTAAATGAGTATCAGCTTCCAAATCTTGCTCATCGAGTTCATATTTCACATCTAACGACAGACACACCTCTTCGTTCATGTCAATTTTCCCACAGTCTATGTCGACAATAGCAAGTTGCCGAGAGATAGGATAGACAACATTCATATTCGGGGAAGGACACTCAAAAGACGTGACCAAAGCCATGACAGTTATAGCATTAAGACGTAGAGTTGTTGCTAGCATTATAAGAACATGGGGCACGATTAAATTTGCTAGTAGCTAAAGGGTTTGTAGACGCTCTTTCCACTGGTCTACCTTTAAGAGGCTCAATAAAAGTCCATTCACTCCGAGTTTGGACTGGCATTGGAGGTCGAACGAAATTTCCTTTCAAATTATCTTCCACTTGGATGGCAACCTGAACGGCATCATCCATGAGCAAGAGTTTACCCGAAACTACACCACTGGCAATCTCCGAATTTAATCTCCAACGGTACATGAAAATTAAAACATCTTCAATTCAAGAAAATTCAGACCTTGTAACCAAACTATAGAATTTTGAAATATATTAGGTTACAGATTAACTACCTTGCACCAATTTAGTTAATTGCAAATACGCATGTTGCTTATAATTTGGAGACACAAAACACTGTGTTAAGGCAACTTTCATATCCTCCCATCTTCGTGCAGCTGTATATAAATTTCGCTAATGATGATCCCACCAAATACAAGTTGTTCCTTTCAACTTCACATCAGCAAAGAAAAGTTGTCTCTCATCAGTTAGTTCATACCAACGAAATAAACTCTCCAAATTATGAATCCAATTGAAGAATGATTCGGGTCATTGATCTCCATTGAAATCATCAACATCTAATTTTGCTCCTCTATCCACTGCATTCAATCAGAGATCTGACACATGAAAATCATCACGTAAATTAGGTCACTGCTATTATAGAAATCTCATTTAATTAGGACCTGGAAGTGGAACTTCAAAAGTCCGACGAGCATCTTCCTGTCCTTTATCTACATGTTCCGTGAGTACATCAATTTTTGCCTCAAATGCTGTCATAGCGAGCTAAACATCACGTCAATGTTGCGATTGATTCTTCAATTCTTTTAATATGTTCATCTTGTTGTGACATATAATCATCTAGTTTGGCATTGACTTCTCCAACATTCACCATGGTTCCTAAAAATAAAAAATATTTTTTTCTTTTTTTCTTCTCGCTTTTTTTTGACAAGGACTAAATTGAAAACTATTAAAACTTCAGGGGTTGAAATTAAAGAAAATGGAAGTACAAGGACTAATATGAAACTAATGAAACTTCAATGGCTAAACTGTAAAAAGATAAAAGAATAGGGGTTAATATATAAAATTTTAAAGTTCAGGGGTATTTTAAAAACTTTATGCAACGTTGAGGTACCATTTTTTCATCTCATAAATATGAGTCAGAGATATATGGATATATCCATTTCGTGTCAAAAAGGATCTCCCTCTTTTTTACTTTTGCATCGGGTGTTTTAACGAGTCTAATTACCCCTGCCTTTGTTTATGTCTTGGGTTGGAACAAATTACTATAATTCGTCTCCGCCTATGAATTAGTCGACATTTTTCACAAATTTTATGAACAAAAGCTCTTATTTTCATATTTGGCATTCCTTACCTTATTTCTAAATCCACTTTTTGGAATAAAATAAGTTTCTTGAAATTTTTCATCTCGAATCATATTCCGTAATTTGTTAGAGATATTAAAATCAGAACAGGACGGCAGCAGATTGTAGCGACTTTTCTTTTTTCCTTCTCAATTTTTTCTCTCTTCCATCTCTGCTCTTTCTATTTGTTTTTGTCTCTGACAGTATCACTTTCTCTCCCTCACTTCAATTCTGATGGGGGTAGGAGAAGACTGCATCAGCAGGGGCACGGTTGCGGCTGGTGGAGGTGGAGGTTGCGGTGGCAGGAGGCGCGGCGGCAGCAAGACTATTTCACAGGTATTTCTTCTCTATTTTTTTTAAGAAGAGATTGGGATTTGAGTTGCGATTTGCGGATGTATATAAGGTACTGGAGTTTCAATTGAAGTTTGGGTAGCGGGTTAGAGTCGAAAAAAATTTGAGAATTAAGTTTGAGAAATTGGAGGGTTCGACAATTTTGGATTTTTATTTTGGTGTTGTCGATAACTGTTTATGACAGAAAATTTGGGTGTAATCAAAAATTTGGGTTGGGAGCTAGGGTTTGGCTCAAATACCAAAAATGGTGGGGTACGGGTATGGGACACAAAGGAATTGCTCACACATAAAATATTTCACAAAAACTCAGTTAATTCTTAATATGCAATGCGAATTACATCTCTATTTATAATACTTCTATACAACTCTCCTAACCTAAATTGAACTCTAATACAATAAACACAAATTAAATAAAGTAACTACTAATTACCAAAACTAATTAAAATACAACATCTAATTTATGGGCTTCCAAAGTCTTTTATATTGCTCCAACCAAGTCTCGCGGGCTCGTCATCCTGCATTAATATGTGTTGTCCAAACAGCAGTTCAAGTAAATTAAAGCAAAACTTAAATGATTCCGTACCAAACTAAACATAAGGGAACAACATAGTAATTTGGTTACTTTCTACTTATCGTATTCTAAACAAAAGCATGATCATCAATCTCATAAATACTCCTTTTAAGCTTAAATTAAAGATAGCACAGGTCCTTAAACCATATATAACGAGCACAAAGCCAAGAGAGCTACCATGGGGTTTACTATAACTGAAGAAACCAAGAAGTAAACAATCCCTATTTATTTATTTTTTCTGATAGGTAAATAAAGAGCAAGTACAAAGTCCCTATGTAACCAATATGATATAAATCGAGTTTACTTCCTATAAATGGCATCCAGACAGGAAGGACATCCCAATGAAGTACGGTGTCCTAATTCCCAAAGCATCACGAGAATGCTAGACACGGTGACCCCAATTATAAATAAACAAATCGAATTTTACGAGAAGCTAGAATTGAAAACATAATTTATGAGGAAATATCAATGATAAACAAAATTCTCGCAAAAAGAACAAAACTACCCCTTATTTAAAAAGCGCTTATGTTACTTTTTATCAAAGATCAGATCAACAGAACTTTGAGAAAATAGATCAGTACTAATGGTAATTGAGCGCTTAGAGAACACAGTATAATTAAAAGCATTGAAGCACCATTGAATTACTTAAACTAGTGATTGGATAAAATTGCCTCAGAAATAATATGAACATTTTCAGATGGTCACCCAGCTGCACCAAGTGAAACGATACAAAAAAATAAAAAGAATCAACTGCCAAATAGAAACTAAGGGACAAGAAGATGGACTAAGCAGGGAGAGGAGATATAGGGTAAACTATCATCTAAATTATTGCCCTACACTGGAATGGAACAGAGGGCCCATATGCATTTGTACCTAGCTTAGACAAGCAGGAAACAGTTAAGCCAGGTACCTGACATATAAGTTATCACTTTATCAGAGTTAAAAATGATAACCTATTACACAGATCCTTATTAGTAGTAGTAATTCGCAATAAATGCATCAACTGATCGGCTTACATTTTCATAACTGACTATTAAGTTGGAAAAAAAATCCCAATCTTATTTTGTATCTTTTTCTCTATATCTATAGTATTTTATTTGATTTTTGACTCCCAACATTATTACAAATCTTTCGTGCCAAGTAAAATCCTGAATTCCCTCCCATTCAAATCTCCATATATGCTTTTTCTTTCGCTCTTTCTGCCATAAAAATTAAACAATTCTACCTGTAATTCTGAATACATACTCGACACTTCTGTCATTAAACAATAGGAGATGTATTGAACTAATCCAGAAAGTCATGATTGCAAATCAAAGGTATGCTTTCAACTTGAAAGAATGATATTTCTCATCTTTTTTATGAAAGAAGAATGCCAGAAAAAACGTTCCAGATAGCTAACAAAATCTGTGATCTGGAAAAAGTAATCCAGACCGTAAGTCACACCCTAGGTAGTGAATTGTGGTAACTCAGAGTACTTATTAAAAGAAAGCAAGAAGGCATCACATAAACCAAAAGAAGGTAACAAGTTATGCTTCACTGCACCAAAGGAAATCAGAAGTAACTCTTGCAAGCAGAATGCAGCAAGAAAATCAGCAATCTGAAAATTAAAATAAACTCTAGCATACGGATAAATTAGTAGCTTTCAGCGTTTTAGAAATCCCTACCTAAGTCCGTTTAATCCCGCCTTTCATTATGCGGGTCCTCTACCACCTCGATTTGTTTCGAGGCCTAGGAGGAATCAAACCTCTACTGCATTGATTTAATAAGACTTTGAAACTCTACAATACTTGAAATTAATTTGTTAAGCCTTTAAAGTTTTTTTTGGTCATTTTTCATGTAAAATTCAAAAAAAATATAGAAAAAGCCTAGGTGCTAGGCACCCCCTCTACCGCCTAAATCCGCCCAGCAATTTTCTAAGAAAGCCAAGTCAACATTAAGAGCAGACAATTATAAACCTAAAACAAAAACAACTTGAATGAAGACAATCTGCATCCAAAGAGGGGGGAGGATCATCTATTCCAATCTTACAGAATCTCTCAAACCGGAGAAAAGAAACTACACTACCTACTTAACTACCAGAAGCAACTTATATATTGACTAACATACTCAGAGAGGTGTGACGCAGAACTAGAAACTGGAAAGATGAAACAACATAAACTGAACTAGAACAATGGAAAAAAAAAATAAGGTTTTAGGCTGTGCACATGAACACTATGGTCTCTTGATCACAACCAAAATGGTTTTGTCCACAGACAGCAAAATAAATAACAAATAGACTTGGCCTTACATAGAGACCAAGAGAACATAAAAACCTCTATCCCAATGTGGGAACCTAAACATGACAATAGTCTTAGAGAATAAAACAACTAAATCAAATAAATACCTAAATAAATAACTCGAGAAATCAAAAGCTCATCCATGATGCTGACGTCTCGCAGACCTATCAAACTAGAGTTCGAAAACATTAGTCATATAAACTAAATTGTCCCTGCTTGCAGTTTATGATTACTTACAATGAGTGCAGTGTAGGCAGCCCATTAAATTGCTCATAAAGATTCAACTTCAACCATCATTTTTTAATCCTTATTCACAAATAAATATATTTGAAAAACACCAAGTCATGGGGTACCCATGTAGATAAAAAGTATACCCAGATTAACTCTCAACACTAAATTCATATCACCAATAAGCAGTTTCTTTTAGCTCCCAAGCTGTACAAGGACTGCAGATAACAGTATTTATGTTTACAGACAAATAAAAAGAGCTTTTAGTTAAACCAAGCTGCCTAAGAGAAGCTTTGACAAAATCTAAATCAAACAAATACCCAAAGTGGCCAAACTTCTAATAATATCATTCAATTCAAGGCATGCACAAGTAGATTAACCTGTATACCATGCCCAAATATAATTATTAGCCAACACATTGCACCTACATCGTTTAAAGATCTATTAAACTTATCAATGGGCAAAACCCATTTCACAAATCAGAGATATCACACACCAATATCAGTAAATGATATAGTAGTTAAGATCTCCAAGTAACCAAAAGTAAACCAAAGTCAAAGTGTTCTACTGTGGTCTAAACTTCTGCGTTGTTAATATGTGATGGCACAAAAATACAATAACTTTCAGCAAAGACCTACTGCCAGGAAACAGAAGTTCAATTCAAGAAAATAACCAAAGGAGCTAGTAGTTCCTTCAGAGTTAAAGCTATCCCTGTAAACAATACTTTTCCAAGTCCTTCATTGAAATTGATCGAGTTTAGCCAAAATATTTGTACTTTGACTAACAGAAAAAATTAGGGGAATTCAGTTGTGATTAAAAAAAATCATTCTAAAATAAATTGTCGGCACACAAGATACAATCATTTCAGAAAGGGAGGCCACCTTGATCATTTCAAGAAGAATAAAAGCCAACCCTAAGGAAAGCTATTATAGCACTAGAAAAATATATCTGCCCAATGAATTACAGCATTTGATATCTCACAACTTTTATAATATTGACAGCTAATAGCTTAGAGTTACAACTCAAGAGCCCAAGAGGATATAAATCTCATAAAAACTTCCTGCTGGCCCGCACACTCTCTCCCTAAATCATGAAAAGATAATCCAAAGTTTGAAAACATAAGAGAGAGCAAAAAACCGCACAGCTGCAAAATAAGTATGTTAACAGTAATTAAGTCACAGATAATCATCACTCTTGTTCACTGGAATTTGTGAAACAATCTTAGGTGGGTCACTGCCATGTTTACCAGAATTTGCCTAAAATATCTCTAAATTTTAATAAAAATAAGTGAATCAACAATACTATCTTAATTAACTAAATACTTCTGTTTACCCTAAGTTATGGAGTAAATTAAATTGCAAGGGGTCACAAAATTAGCTCCTAACTTCCATGCAAGCACACTTCCTAAGTTCGTCTAACAAAATTCCTAAAAACAAACAATTACAAACAACAATGGCTTCAAAGAAAACATATTTAAACTCAATTTTATATTAAACCTGCCGCAGGCAACACATTGAAGAGGACCCTGTTTTCCATCTGCAAGGTAATTTTTCTTCTGATTTCCATTCTCATTAACCAGCTTGGCGAAATGCAAAAAAGCTTTCTTCAATGCGCCCTGATCAACCTCATTATGCTTATTATGACCGACATTATGCTTAGTCTGATCACCTAGCATATGTTTAGCAGCCCTCATTTCATCATCCCGCCTATACGGACTACTCGTGCCGGCCATACCCAAATGCCCATTCGGATTTAAACCAACATTTCCATACTGCAAAAGCTGTTGTCTATGCCTTGCAAACTCACCCCTTTCTTCTATTCTCTCCCTTTCCCCATCGTCAACAAACTTCCTCTTCAGCGAATTCTCCTGCCCTAGGGAATTCCAGTAATCTTGGTTCCGGTCTCCCACATCACGAAATTCGGGGCTCATGGGAAATTGACGGTCAAAGCCTAATCCTTGACCAGGCATTTGGTGATTGTTAGGCAGAAACCTAGTAGGCGTGGTAAAATCTTGGTAATCCGGAGGCAAGGCGAAGTAGGATCTGACACTACCGTCAGCAAAAACCATTGTTCTCCGATCAAGCATGTGAAAGCCATAAGCTGGAGGGGGTGGCGGGCCCAGATTGTCAGGAAAGGGGAATGGAGCTCCGGAAGGAGATGGACCGGGACCGGCGAGGGGAGACGGACCGGGTATGGGCTTTTGGTGGCTAGGGCTAGGTTTTAGAGGTGGATTGTTGTCTTTAGAGATAGAAGAGGGATTGGATTTGGGGGGTGGAGGAGGTTGTAAATGTTTGGAGCCGCCGGCGGTGGGGAGTTTTTGGTCTGGCGGAGCGTTGTTGTTGTTTCCAGATTCCCAACGAGATTTCCGGTGAGAAGAGGAAGATGACGAAGGCTTATTCGACGAGCCCTTGGGATAGTTACCTCCGGCCATCGTTTTTGAGTTTTTGGGAGCGCAAAGATTCCCGAACAATGGCACTTTTTTATCCTACAATTGAGGTTTTGGAGTATATTAATGTAGATGATGACGAGCGGTAACTTCAAAGCTTTTTCTTCGTTGTTCTCTTTTTATACAGTACTTGTTTTTATTTTCAAATTCAATTAATTTTATAGTAACATTTTAAATTGAACATCTATTTTATTCGTAATTTATGATTTTCATTAATGTTTATTATTTATTTTTATTGTGATAGTTGTCTTAAAAAAATATCAATAACTCGTAAGTCTTTACTAATTTAATATACAGAATGGATTCCATATTATATAAATGACGGATATTATTTTGATGAACAGTCAAAATATTTAAAATTTATTAAGCTTGAATAATTTTTACAATAAGAGAAAGAATGTAAATATGTACATTTTTTTTAATAAATAAGAAATTAAAATTTAGAGTTTCCAGTTAATTTAGCCAAGTCACGAATAACTGAATTAATCATTTTCAGTCGGATAAGACTATAAACACAATTTTGAGATATAAATTCAAACACAAATTTTATTTTTATAATTAAAAAATAAAATTTATATAAATTTTTGTGCTAAAATCTATTTTTTAATGATAAAAATAAAATTTATATTTAAATTTATACACTTAGGGGGGTGTATTCAATTAAGATTTTTAAGGATTTATAAAGACTTTAAAAGTTTGGTTATATTCAATTAAGACATTTAAAGAGTTTATAAAAGTTTAGTGGTATTCAATTACAACTTTTGTAATGTCTTTAAAAGTTATGTGGTATTGAATTGTGATTTTTACAAAGTCTATAAAAGTATTTTGGTATTCAAAAAGTTAGAGATTTTTCAGATTTCTATCAAATGATGGAGTTTGACAAACTTTTATAAATACCAACTCATATCCAAAGTCTGGTCTCATATCCAAAAAATTTCAAATATTTG
Source organism: Hedera helix (assembly GCA_947179155.2). Classification (NCBI taxonomy): domain Eukaryota; kingdom Viridiplantae; phylum Streptophyta; class Magnoliopsida; order Apiales; family Araliaceae; genus Hedera; species Hedera helix. The sequence goes on from OX359281.1 coordinate 32,776,611, forward strand.
AGAAATAGAGAAAATGAACAAACGTGATAATTGACAAAAAAGAACGCTCCAACATTTCACATACATAAAAAACTCAACTCTTAATCTGCTCTATATTAGCTTCGTCACAATCTCATCTAGAGAATCTCACATACATACATGTATTATCAGGGTATTTTTTTTCTTAGCCTCACATACATGCATCTTGAGAATCTCACCCACATACATGCATGTATTAGCTAGGTTTTTTTTCTTGGTAATTCATAATTCAAATAATTATAGTTTAAAAATACTTTATTTTTTAAATAAAATTGAAAAAACAAAAAAATATAAGGATGTATAACATCTAATAATTAAAAATATACTTGGACTTATTTACATATATTTAGATATATACAAAATTTAAATATAAGTATAACGTAATATGAATTGTTCTAACAATTTGTTTAAAATAATTTAATTTGAATATATATATTTTTTATTAATATTTTACTACTCGTTATATTAAGAGTGTAATAATTGCACAATTACCGACTCAATTTCCTATCAAAGCTTGTGTTTTTTTTTTTTGAAAGCATACAAATATACATAAAATTTATAAGAACATTAAATCAATGTTTAATATATATATAAAATTTAATAGTTTAATCTTATATAATTAGTATTGTAATAGAATATTTCCAAGATTTATATCTTATTAAGTATCAAATTAAAATATATGAATTATACATTCCCTTAAAAAATTATTAATTACTCAATATTAAGATATTACTTAATTACTTTCTCAATTAAATATAGGATTTTCTAAATAATCTTATTTAGAATATTTTAGTGAGAAATTAAATTAAATAATACTATTTTATTTTAATAGTATTTTATTTTTTAGAGTCTAAGTATCCAATTTATCATGAAATGAGTTTAATAATATGAAGACTTTCAACATATATAAAATCTCATGCTACAAAAATTCAATGAAATAATGAGATTTTCTCTAGTTCATGAAAAAAAGAGCGAGATGTTGTACGCATGGACTAATTGATATATTAGAAGTATACTAAAATTTACCATAGTCTTGATAAAAAATCTGTAAAAGTAAGTCATTTATTTCATAGAATATTTAAAAGTCAATTTAAAAAAATCTTTAAAAGTATTTAAAATCTACGAACTCTACCAAAGTCTGTCACTTAAAAAAAAACTTTAAAAATCTTTGAATGTCTTAATTGAATACATCCTCTTTTAGACTTATTCTTTTCAAAAATGATCTGGTTGATTTTAATATATTTAGTAAATAAAAGAGCAATTGAAATCTCGACAATATCCTTTTAAAATAATATGGCCTCAAGAGCCGGGGACAATAAAGTCGATACCAATAAATGATGGATATGAGCAGCAACTTTTGTTTAACTAGTATTTCAACTAATTATGTTTGAAACATAGTAGAAATCCTAAATCCAATGTCTACAATAACATAATCTAACACATTCATTTATACGATAATATTGTTATGTTTCACAATTTAATTTCAAGTGGTGAAATTAAAATTTAACACTAATTTAATGAAATGTGTGCTTTCAATTTTTCATTGTAAATTTTTAAATTTAATTGGCAAACATAATTGTTAGATATGATAGATTTGCAATTTACCTATGAAAACGAGAACTTTTCTATGGCGATCAATCGTTCGCTCTTTTTCAATTTTTGATATCGATAGAGTCAAGTGTGAAGTTTTTACAGGGAGGGTTTTTACACAAGAAAGCGATCGATCGCCAAATCTCGATCGCTGTAGAATTTTTGTGAAAACAAAGGTAATATCCACCAAAACAAAGAATTTTTTTTTTATAAATACTACTCTTCCGTCTCAGGATAAAAAAATTATTAAAATTCTTATTTAATTGCATAATTTTATTAACACCTCATTCCCGACTAATGGAAAAGGGAGGCTACGCATAAAATAACTCTAAGCAGAATGTCAAAACAAAAAGGAACTCTCTTCACACTTGCCCTTGAATCCCCTTACAAACTTTGCTGGAAGAAAAATACAGCATGAGTCAAATGCCCAGTACAAATAAATAGTGCAGAAATAAGAATTGAAATTGAATAATAAAATCAGCTGAACTAAACTGAAATTAACAAAATCAACTTAATTGAATGATATAATCTCCCTGAACTAAATTGAATAACATAATTTACTCAATTGAACTAATCTACTGAACTAAACTGATATACTAAACTGAAACTAATTCACTGAACTAAACTGATTTACTGAACAATATAAAAGGCTGAATTGAATGGTTGTGTTTATTTCATACCGAGCTCAAAGTAAAACAGAAATACACCTTGTTACAAAGACAAGTCAAAATACTGTCACATAGGCAGACACACATTGGACTGTAGATCCAAATGCATACAAAATCGAAAAGGTGTGCTCGGCACTACGAATAACACCAGATCGCAGAACATAACAAAATGTAACAAAATGCTAAGGCCGACCCATACGCCTCCCACAACAAAACACCAAATGTTCACCGAAACACAAAATGGAGACATCGTGGGCTGATCACATTGTCACAGAAAAGTGTTATGCCTTAGTGCCCAGAAACATGCTTGTGGTACCTCCACAAGTGGTTATAGCTTAGGTATACCTTATAGTACTTTCTAACAAAAATATCATGTCACAACGAATGCGACACAATATCACAAAGGGGTTTTAATACGCACATGCTACACCGAAACAATTCAACACAAAGTCTTTCAAATATACTAGCATGTACGTTTCTATATAATCAAAATAAATACTAGACATGCTTAATAAGTCTAAATAGTACAAGATAAGTTGCGAATATCTAAAATCAAACAAAAATATCATATGCATTTGACTATGAACAACATATCGAGATAATATTCAAATTATAACGAGGAACAAAACAAACAAATTAAAATCAAATGAATATCGCTGAAGAAGTACGGAACCCGTACCTGGAATAAGCAATGTAATACTCAAAATTATATTACAAAACTGACTCGTTAAATTTTCTCTGTCATAACTAATTAACAGAATAAATGAATTAATAAATAAATAATTAATCAATTGATTAAGTTTTACACATTTTCTTTATCTTAGGTGAATTTGAAACCATTCCGTTCTAAACAAAATTTTACCTAAAGTTGTACAAACGTAAATATTTTAATCATGGTAACATATGTATTAATAAATAATAGTATTATTGTTTCTTTTGAAATACATATAAGTATACTCATAAAAATATTCTTTCAATTTTTAATTATATTACAAACAAATATTTTATTATTATTATGATTATTATTATTTGTCAAAACTTTAAAGTTACAAAAATACTAATTTAATATTCCAAAATGCTAATTATTAACAAAAATATATAAACTAACAAACTAAATAGCATACAAAAATTAAAACTACAAAATTAAAGTTAATACAAAAAATTAAATAATTACACAAAGAAAGAAAAAGAGATACACCAGAAATTATGAGGTTCGCAGTTCGCTTACGTCCTCGACACCAAATTTTTTAATTAGGAATGTCCTTACTAAAAAGGTCATCACACAAAAAGGTTTTCTCAAATTGGGTAAAACCTTAATATTGAATGTTTAAAAATTAAAAGGGTAATCCCATAAATATAGGACTAAGGGAATGTAAGAAGTTTTAAAATAGGGGTGATGTGGAATTTTAGGAAAAAGAACCGGGTATTACATTTATGTACATGATTAGTAATATTTTATAAATATGTATAGATAATTGAAATATAATAATTAATACTAAAAATATTATAGATAAATTATTATAAAAAATAAATTATTTAAATTTAATAGACATTTAACTTAAAATTATTTAAAATAATAATAATTTTTTTTATTCTGATACGATGTAATATTACTATATTAGATACAGAAGAAGTGTGCTTTTCTTTACGATTGTGGGGGAAACTATAGTATGCTGCGCAACCCCACTATATGGTTTTATGGTCGTGCGTTAAGAAGCTGGGATCTGTTTGTATGTCACAAAACAAGAGGCCTTTTCTCCTTAATTTTTGTCAAAACCCACTTCCCCTTATCTTCATCTTGTTCTGTGTCAGCTGCCCCTCCTCCATTTATTTGTACCCCCGAGCTCCACCAGGTAAGAATCTCTCTCTCTCCTATCTCATTTTCAGTGTATTTAGAATGGTATTAAAGTATAAGTCAAATACATGTTAAAGTTCAATGTAAACAGCTTTTTTATTTATATTACTCGTATATGTTCTACAGTTCTGCTACATGCAACTTTTGAATTCTTGAATGGAGTTGTATTTTCTAGAAAATTCAATTTTCGGAATTATAGCTGCTTCCAGTGAACAATTGGAATCATCAAGATTTCACTTTGTAAAAACTTATAGCTTAAGGTTACAACTTTTTTCCACTTACTAGTGGTCTGTGACTTGATGATCTGAATTATCATATTTTATATACAAAATTACATATATTCTAACACAAAATGATTAACTTGAGAATATCACATCTCTAAAAGGCTCTAATAGTAGTTTCATTAATTATACATACCATGAGGTAAAATTTACATTTGATCTTAATTTCATGAAGGTGAGTGCCAGCCTGCTAGTGGTAAAATGTGTTGGACATAGGTAGGCATTTCTGTTGAATTTTTGAAGGAATAATTATGGCTGTTTCTCTTGCGGTGAAGATATGGCCCCGTATTACCAAATCTGTTGGAAAAGCTAAAATCGTCAATGGATGTAAGTAATTTTCTATATGATATTTTGTTTGGTAAAAAGAACATTTGTGTTGTGATTGAAAGCTGAAGTTCACAATGCTTTTTGCAATTGAAGGATACTTTTCTTGATAGTATTTTCTTTCCTTCATTGCCAGCGGCCCAAATAATTTACCCATTCAGCATTAAAATGGAAGATTTGAAGGAGAACATTGCTTCAATCGCTTTTAGCAGTACAAAGTGCTATTTATGGTTCCTTAATTTTCCCTTTGTTTAGTAGAAAGAGTTTAGTATTTAGAAATATCATAAAAGTTTAACCATCCAAAAACACTCTTCACCTCCCCCCCCCCCCCAATCCCTCTCTCTCTCTATGTATTTATATATCTCAAGAATTTTGATATTTATTGTAGTCATTTTGCTGGAACTTTCAAAAATGCAAACTATGATATTTAGTTAAAATGCTTAAACTGCCATATGTATATCAACTTTCAAGTGTCTTTACATTTCTGTGCTGTCTTCCCTCTTATTATTGAAGAGGCCATAGGATGACTTCATCTTCTGTAGTCCTGATAAAAAAACTCATTATTGTTCCTTAAGAAAATTCTAATGAGCGCTTTTGCAATATATCAGATAAACCAGCATCCAGCAGTAATGCTATGTTACCCTCTCAGAAAACATCATCTCATCGCCGACTTGTTTTAGTATGTAGTGGAGTTTCATTAGTTGCGATATTGACCTTCAAACCAGCTTGGGCTGGAGAGGAGTCAAATGGCCCCGAGGACAAAGATGAAAGTGTTATTGGTGCATTGAAGTCAATATTTGATCCTGATGAGAAAACAAAGTCCGGAAAGGTGTTGCCTAAGGCGTACCTGAAGTCAGCAAGAGAAGTGGTGAAGACACTGCGCGAATCATTAGAGGAAGATCCCAAGGATAATGCTAAGTTTAGACGGACTGCAGATTCAGCAAAGGAATCTATTCGAGAGTATCTGGGTAATTGGAGGGGAAAACAGACAGTTGTTAATGAGGTAAGTTTTCTCTATGAATTTGAATTGGTTCAAAGCACATGGAGGTTTCATATGTTGGCGATCCCTGTTACTATTAATTCAAAAACCTATTTCTGACTTCAATAAATAAAGTATTATTATTTGGGCATTATTTTCACATTTTATAAGATTTCGAATGAAGATTACTCATCCTTGGCCTCGGGAATAGGAAAAATCCAAGGATTTAACACTTGTTGTATTGCCCATTCAGTTAGGTGCATCAGTACTAATGTTTATAATTTTGTTGAGTCCATAGAATGAATCCAATTAGAGTGGGGGTAAATATAAATAATGGGAGAGCGTGAGTTTAGGTTCAGATCACCACTGCAAGAATGACTTCAATAGGATCCAACTACATTTTGTTTGCCATACCATGTTTTGAAGGTCTCATTGTCATGGCAACAAAGATGTGGTTGTAAGAAGGGCTCACAGTAAATATTTACATTCTGGAGACCTTGAGTTTAGCTCAGATCACCATGGCAAGAATCACTCAACAAGTCCACTTAAAGCTTTCCTTATCAGTGTCATATCATGTTTTGAAGGTCACCATTTCTTGGTCTATCGGTAAACGCATGAAAATCAGCTCCATTATATTTCTTTCCTGGAGTGGATAAAGCCCTGTAAACGCGGGGGGGGGGGGGGGGGGGGGGGGGGGGGGGGGGGGGGTACATGCTTCCGCAATTGTATATATATTCTTACATGGTCATACAAGATCCATTCATTGTCATCTGCAATTGGTAGGCGTTTTTTATATTCATTCATGTTTTGCCCTATAATTCCTACCTACTCTTGCAGTGTCTTATTAGAACTCAATTCTTGGGACAGAAAGATATCCCCTTTGGTTCGTCTTAGAGAATGGAATTAGGATCATTCATTGTCAGCTGCAATTGGTAGGTGCTTTCTAGTGTCATTACGTTTTGATCTGTAATTAAAGTTCCATCACCTCATTACGCCAATCAACCTGATTACTTAGGATAGAGGTAAAGTATTATTTGGAATGATAAACCACCAATTTGACCCCTATACACGTTACTTTCTTTGTTTTCTGGTGCTTCGGCAATCAAGCAACGTCTTACCATCAGGACGGTAAGTTCCTTCCTGAAAGGAATAACAGACACATTTTTTTCTTAGGAAACTATAATGCATTGGATTAATAAGTTGAATTGAGAGCATTTGTGTAAAATGCTCTACTACATACTTGCACTTTTTTGAGACTATTTTATTACTATTGGGAACTTAAGTTTATGACATTGATCTTATGGTTACATGCAGGAATCATATGTCATGCTTGAAAAAGCAATCAGATCGTTGGCTAGCTTCTACTCCAAAGCAGGCCCGTCTGCCGCACTTCCTGAGGCAGTTAAGTCTGACATTCTAAATGATTTAAGCACAGCAGAAAAGTTTTTGTAATATATGAATCTATCCATTTACACATATGATGTACTTGAAGGCCAACCAACACACTTTCAGATGAAATTCTTTTGTATCTCTTTCTTGTAAATATTTATTATTATTAATAATATGTAATGAATTGAAGTAGGTACCCTTTTACACTACTTTCAGTTTGTGCTTTAGCCCCATATTTTCACCTTGTAACGGGATTAGATGATTTTGGTTTGATTGTGCACCAATTTTTAGAACTCATTTCATATACAATATCAGGGTCGCACAAATGACAACATTGTCAGTTTAAGATAAATAAATAACAATATGATTTACTTTGTAAAAATCATATAGCCTTCGGAGGCAGGGCAAGGGTAATTGCTGGCTCTGTGTCTGTCCTTTTTTGGCTGTCCAGATATGGCCCATCAATGATACCTGGTCTTACTGACCTTCACATGCAATGAAGGAGGTAAATATTAACTGAACACAATTTTGGTAGAACTTGGAGTCAAATCTTGTTACTGTTGGGATATGACATCCATATTTTTGTTACTTGCATCTTTGATGACATGCCATCAGGTTGAGCTCCTTTATTTTCTTTGCTTGGTTGCAGTGCCATTAAGCTGAGATCTAAAACCTTACTAGCATCCACAATATTCCAAGAGAAAGTTATGAACAGTAATATAGCTTTTGGCTTCCAATTTTTCTAAAACTGCTTACCATCTCCAAAGAGAATGAATAGAAATGCATCGATCTGTATCTACTGTATAAGCTCCATAATTATAAGATGAAACATATAACTGCTGAAACATCAATACATGAATTCATCTCATATAGCAAGCGTAATATATTTCAAGACTATTAAAGTCGACTAATTCAACAAGGCAGGTCTCAGCACTAAGCTAAAGCGCCACAAATTTAAGTTTATACAAGTTTTAATTTACGGTGGATGACGTACAACAACGTTGTCCTAATGCCATCAACTTCCCCTAGGCCCATAACACAAAGGCATCACCCAGCAGAGTTTGAATTTTTAAACTCTGCCACCACCATAGCAACTACCACAACAAAAACCAATCCTTTCGTTTTGTGTTACAAAACCAGTCAATCATATCGTCATTTCGTCACTGTGTTATAAAAGCAAGATTTTGTTAGAAAAGTAAGACTTCAGTGAATTTAAAGTATAAAAACTTTCAGCAGAAATCTCAAATTCAAGTAATAATGATGTTATTTATACTACCTTATACTATGTACAATCCACCATTTGTCGCGATAGATAATTATGAAGCTTCAAGAACGTGACAAAACCCCTTTGGAGCTGTATGCAGACAAAATGGATACAATTTCAGAATGATATAATTCTAGATAATGTATATGTTTGCAAGTAAATGCTAAGGCTTAAGTAAATCCAACGAAGGAGGTACCTTGCTAGTTTCATGCTTTCCAAACTTTACAAATCTAGCTATCTAAGAGATAAAAAATGGTAAGCAACATGTCAAAATGAAGTTTTATTTGTGAAGAATTGGTTGGAAAAACTTGACGTGCGAGAATTTTTTTTTTTTGGGGGGTGGGGGGGGGGGGGGGGGGGGGGAAGAAGCTATACTCTAGGGAGAATAAGAGAGGACAATGGAAGTGAGGAACATAGGCACTTAGAAAAATCTTTGGAAACTTAGAAACAGAAACTGTGATCGTCAAGGGGCTCCATAGTAATGCTTATCCAAAACAAGAAAATAAGATCAAAAATTTTACGTAATACAACTGCCTAGGTCAAACTCAACTCACAATGCCTTTCATCCCAAACTAGTTGGGCTAGGCTGAAATGAATCTCAAATGAAAGCGTATAAAAAGAAAGATAAAATACATATAAAAAACGAAAAGAAAAAAATGTAAATATAAATAAATAATATACTAAAGGATAAAACTCCCAAAAGTTAATCCTAAAAATGAACAAATATCCCCAAAAAAAATACATACATATCTAAAAAGCTAAAAATGAAAACAGAAGGAAGAAATGAAGCCAAAAGGGAGATATAAAACAAAAACAACTAGTCAGTTCAAAGAAATTAAATAATTCAGATTAGTAGCTTTAATGAGTTGATAAAAATTTGAATTTGAGGAAATATGGATTCATGCTATTCCTTCAAAATAAATATAATTCAAACCTTGGCACAGTCCCACGACGACGTGGGTCATATTCTGTTGCTTGGCGAAGAGCTCTTGCAAATGCCTTGAAGGTTGCCTCAATTATATGGTGAGAATTTTTCCCAGCTAGCTGATTTTATTCAGAAAAATAAATAAAATATTACAATATATTTGGAGTTTGATGGAAAAATAAAACAAATTTGTCTATATTGAATGGGGATAGTAGAAAACAATAAAGGGTTCTAATTTATGATGAAGTGTGCCCAAAATCATGAGAATAACATTCACATTGTACATTATTTTAAATAATTATGACAAGCAATAAGAAGAATACAGTGAGCATGAAGGTCAAATGTATATGGACAGAGTTCATCAGTCAATCATATGCAAGGCTCTGATTGCTTGGATATGTATTTCATTACTTCTATTTTTTTTGAGAAGGCTCTTAGTACCTCATTAAATATAGTTCTTCTTCATTTATAAAAAAATCATATTTTCTTATCCAAACTCCAAACAAACAAGAATTGCAAGGAATTGATTTTGTTACCTGCCGAATGTGAAGTGTCATACCAGATGTATTGACCAGAGACTGAAAAAAGTGCTCAACCAGCTACTATAACGAAGTTCCGCAACGTTAGTGATAAGTCAAATAAGGGAAAAACAGGGAAATGAAATACATTAAGCAGAAATTCATTTATTCGTATATCAGCATTCACACGCTCTCTTTAAGGATAGATAAATTACTTATACAAGAATAATAAAAAAAAAGAATAAGAAAATGATTTAGTTCTTAGAAACTAATAATAACAAAAAAATAAAAAACACTGCCAAAGCAAATAAGAAGTGATAAGGGCATGATCACGTTTACTTGTGCTGGGCTAGCTAGTAAGGATAACTCCAAATAATGGAACAACAACTGACAAGAGTATTGAATTTTATCAGCCAGCTACGAAAGATGAATCACAGTATAACAACACCAGTGCAAGACAAGTTCCACTTTTGCTAACGAAACAAAATAAGGAAGAACAGAAATTTACTGGTCGATATGTTAATAAACAAAGAGAGACAAGTACCTGAGTGTCATATGTTCCAACTCTCTCAGTTGGTATGTGTAAATCGTAGCTTAAATGAGGCCTTCCAGATAAATCCTAAAAACAAAATTACCATAAGGACTGTACACCAAGTTTGCACAAGAAATAAGTAGATATATTTGAAATCTAGAAAAAGTATTTCTGAAAGTAACTATGAGCCTACATTCTGTATACTGCGTCGTGGATTTCTATGAAGTGCATATCTTAGTGATCTCAGGGCCATTTATAGAGTCAATCCAGGAGGAATAGCATGTGCACAAGTGAACTTGGTGGAATGGTGGTCAATATTACACTATTGGAAAGTTCCACCGCTTAGTCAACATGCTCAGACATAAGTAATCATTTTGTTTAAGGTTGTAAAGTCATTTACAATGACACCCAACAACACTGTAACAAGGAACAGAGTTCCATATCACTCAAATTGATGAACAGATAATTTTATCCTTGAACTCCATTACAGCAATTAACAATAAGACATATTGGTATACATCAATAATTTAAACAAAAATAAAATAAAATCATTGACTATTTGAAAAATATAGCCACCTAAACATTTTATGATAGAGCAAATCATGTAGTTACTACACAAACTTAAATCATGAATAATATGCAGATATTCTATCATATCGTAGTATTTCCACAATATTTCTGAGAACATACCAGTGCAACATGCACCAATGCTTCATCAAGTGGAGCTGAAAAGTCACCGAATCGGTTAATTCCTTTTCTATCACCTAGTGCCTGCAGCAAAGCCTGCATTACAAATTAAGTTAAAGCATTCATTATTAATAAGCAGAGGGCAATAATTAATTAAATACGCAAACGAACACAACGAACAAATACAATAAATTAAATATGCAAACAAATACAATTAATTATATATGCAAACGAATACAATTAATTATATATGCAAACGAACACAATGAACAAAAACAAGTACATTTAAAACTGACTAACAAAGTACATTTAAAACCGACTGAAGAAATATAGAACAATTAACTAATGTAAAGTCTTTGGGAGGTCACCGTTCCAATGGCAAGGGCAACATCTTCATTAGTGTGATGATCATCAATGTGAATATCTCCAGTAGCCTTTACATGAACGTCGACTAGGCCATGCGAAGCAAGTTGCTAAAACATACATTAAGAAATACTAATTAGCATCAAATCAAATTAAGAGCTCCTAATAACACTATTAATTACAAAAAAACTAACAATCACAATTCATTTAAAAATAATCAAAGCTCATAGGTTCAGCTATTATCCAGGCAAAGCATACATAAACTCTTCATTGATATGACGGACTGTGGAGAGGGGGAAAGCAGTTGAAACTTCATGTCAATTTGGTTATAGACATGTTTTTTTGGGGGACAAGTAAACAAGTATATCAAAAACCAAAAAAAAAACAGTGCAAAGCTCAGTACACAATATGTACATATAAATCCTAATTAACTATTTGAACCAAAAGTGCATCTGTCCGTAAAATCAATAAAGGACTCAAGTGAAACAATAGCAGATCTTTGACTCCATGTATACAAAAGACGCAAGCCCTGATTCAATAAATAAATGAATTAATGTACAGCTTGAAGAAAGTATTCCTTTTACCAGGCTCTCTTGAATATTTTCTTTTTCAAGTACCAAGATATTCTAGTTCTCCCCAAACCAGCGGTATTTTGGCAGCAAAACAAAGGAAAATTTTCAGAGTTAATAACACAACTATAATAACATTTTGCAAAATCTCAAAAGGCCACATAAATAAATGATATTCAAGTAAGCGGTAATCTTGATCATGGATCAATCAAATTTAATGTGCTTATGATGTACCAAATATATGTCAAAGTGTAATTAATACATTCTTTAATATGTTATGCCTCAGAGGAATATACTCGTCCCCCAATAGTTAGCTAAATATCTACTCAAAGACGATACTTTACAGGTATACAAACATAAGCAAAGACCAACTCAGAAAATAATTCTAACACCACATAGTCAAATAAATGGTCTTTAAGTAACTTTTATTTTTGATAATTAATTTCCTCATAGTCAAATGCTTATTAAAAAGTTGGACTTTGAGACGGACAAAGTCTACAAGTCTTTTAATCTATTATGCCTCAAAGAAATTCTTCTTCACCTAACAGTGAGTTCAATATTTTCACAAGCATACATTTTAAGCAAAAGGTAATGCATTACAATTGAATTGAGAAGAAAATACTAACATCCAACATGTGGTCAAGAAATGGAATTCCAGTGCTACTGTCAGTGACGCCTGAACCATCTAAGTTTATTTTAACCGCCACATTGGTCTCTTTCGTAACTCTTTTAACTTCCCCAATTCGACCTTTATCTGAGAGAATTGCAGATTATAGCTAAAATCGACATGATTGTATTGTTTTGTAGCATCATCATAAACAAAAACTTATGCGGTTAGTGAAAGGGATTGACTTGGAATAGAAATTGAATTTAGGGTTTAGTTACCCGTGTCGATTTGAGATGAGATTGTTGGAGAACCATTGTTTTCAACCACGATGGACGCACGAGTGGCTGTTCTTTGAGAATCCATTAAACTGAGTTTACGACGGGGATGCGTAGAGAAGAGGTGATTTTGTTGGAAAAGAAGATTAGACTGTGAAACCCTAACCCTCGTTTTCAGTAATTGAGATGATGACGGGGAATAGGTCGCGAGACGAGGATGGGGAACTGAAACCTCCATATGAGATAGCGGAAGAGAGCACTGACCCTCCTTGGCAAGCACAAACGATTTAACACTGGATCATGACCAATTGGACAATATGTAAATTAAAAAATAAATTACTTGCAAAAGAATGAAAATGATAAATAAAAATAGTGCAAGCTTGTGTATTTTTTATTTTATTTTATCTCTTTTGATTGATCTTCATCATTACAAATACAATAAATTTCATAATCAATAAAAATCTCAAAAAAAGTGATGATATATTATGTTGTTAAAATTTAAAATTAAATAGGGAGAAAAAAATTTAAAGAAAAGAGAGAAAGAGTGTGTTTTAAAAATATTTAATAGAAAATAAAACAAAATAAAGATTTGCGGCGTTTAAATTAAGAGAGACAAATAGAAAAAAATTAAATTAGACATAGTATTAAAGTCGTTATATTTAGCTTTAATTATAATTATTCTTTTTTTCTTGGCTCACGCACATTATTTAATTAATGTAAAATTTAAACTCTCATTCTCTTGATACACAAGATGTAAGGATAACCATTGAACCAAAGGCTTTTGATTGATAAATTATTCAGGTAAATTAATTTTATAATTATCAAGGCAATTTTCTACTCATTAGAATGGACACATTTCATTCATCATAAATGAAATATTTCATACAGATGCAAAAGACTTCAATCACGTATTTGTCTATTGCTTTACAAAATAATGGCCCCACCATCAATAGTCAATAGTCCATTGCATTATTATTTTATACCTTTAATATTAGAAGTAGTAATCTTACATGCCGATATTTTGCGACAGACATAGTTAAGAATTATTCTTAAAATTGCAATTATTTATTCAAAAAAAATGTAACTATTTACAATTTGTATGGTACCAAACAAAATTCATTTTATAATTATATTCCTTTCAACTAAAATAATTATATATTTTATTTGATTTGTAACATATGAAAGATAATTATTTCAATAGGACTTGAACAAAATTAATTTTTGTTTTAACAATACTCTTTAATATTGTAAAACATAATAAGGGCAATGTATTTAAATTGAATGATTAATATATTAATGACAATAGATATATAAAGTATAAATCTGGTTCTCGTCAAATATATTCAAATTAAATGGATAATATAAATTAATAATGAAAAGTCAATAAAAAAAATTAATTAGCTCGTCACTAAAATTTCATCATCACCAAACAAAGAGAGTGTTGGTAAAATTCAGACCAAATGCTTACTAGTCTCAACAAATTTTTATTTGTCAAATAAAACTAAATTGAGTTTTCTCTCATTTATCACTAATGTTTATAATAGCTCAATTTTTCATTAATATAAACATAATTTATTTAAATGGAATAATTAAAACAACTAGGCAGTATTCTTCGGAGATGCTTGCAATTTTATTATTGCAGAATAGACCCGCTTCCACTTCCTTGAAACCATTACTACAGCAACAGCCATAACTCCAAATCTCCGGTCAGCCTCCGAATCCTTCAGTGCAATCGAGGCCTGAGTTTTCGGAACCCCCATCTACGTTTAACTCCGCGAAGAACACCACAGAGGTAAGGGACTACGCCGGTGTATTTCTCCATTACCACTCCCTGCATCTTTTAAAAAGTACCAAAAAAATACTTTGTGCCTAGCTCTGGTGTTCAAACCGGCAACCGATGCCTAACGGCCTATTTTAAGCATTCGGTGGAATGAATGAACCAATGTCTTCTTTTCTGTTAATTCATTAGAATCGACATTTCATTCTCATTTACTACCGACGAGGAAAAGGGAGGTATTTATGATGAACAGACGAGAAAAGAGAAAGACAGACGTGTGTGCACGTTGCTTTCAAGTGGATGTCAAGACTGACTACAGAGAAGGAACACATCTGGAAAAAGAATATAAGACTACGCTTCCAATAATGCTAATAATTATATCTGTAAAATATAATATTTCAAAGTCCAATGAGACTATTTTTAAACATGCATGCGAAAACATATATATATATATATATATATTCATCGAGATATACAGAGTATATAGTCCATAAAGGCATAAACAATTCTCTGGAGCACTTAATAAATAAGTGAGAAGTATAGCTCATCTTCGAAGGGTTGGCCTATATCTAATCTGTCAAGGGTTGCCCAATACACTGAACCGGAGCATTAGTCGCTTGTTTGTCACAATTAAGAACCAGAATTCCAACGCATAATGTTTATATTAGCAAAGTACTTAAATCTGGTAAATTACAACACATTTGTCTTTTGATCTACTATCTGCCAGATGTTTCTACTCCAAAATAACAAATTTCATGAGTACCTCAAGAAATGCTAAATACACGTGGACGTATACCTGATATAACCACATTGAACATGCTGCATATCTCCAGTACCATGTCAGTGAAAATTTCGTGGGGAGCATGACACAGGAAAAATTATCACAGTCTTGTACTCTTATATCTTATAAAGTTACGGGGTGGTTCACATACAACCCAGACTCCATAAAGCTAGCAAAGTTGTTCAAAGATATTAGAACCACCCCAAATTAGAAGGATAGAGCCATCCAAGACCACCAAAATCTACCCATATCCTGACGACTTGATTCATAATACCAGATGACAAATTACAAGAGCTCGAGAAACTTAAAAAATAGAAACTGATAATCAGGTATGTACATAGAAAAGTAGCATGAGATAATTTACTAACAAAAGTTAGCACAATTCATAAGATAGAATGCTCAATCATTAGGATAAGGTGAAATACAAAAAACTTTCTCCTGATTTAATCTTTTATCAAACACGTTGCAGTGACAAAAGGAACGTAACCTTTGGAAAATTACATGATGTGATACTTGGAGCACAATCCTGAGAACTTTAAGCAAAAGCACCAGACCAAATGCATTCCTTCAAATCTTGACAATTGGTTGCATCACACCCAGCAGAACATAGACCAGATTTCTCAAAAACTAAGCATACAGAAGACTGATCACAGAGCTGCAGCCATCACTCATCAGAATCATAGTTGAAGGAAACAAGCTATCCAATTGTTCCAATGAAGGCATCAGTCCCTAATTTTCGCCAAAATCGTTGTACAAAATCACTCTCTTAGTGTATTGCAGTTGAAGAAACTTCTGTAGCCACATGTAATTCGCTTTCCATATCAATTGCACTTTCCATATCAATTCGCTTTCAATATCAATTGCACTCCGCGAGCATCGCCCAGCTCATCCCCTTGATTAAATTTTTCTAGGTTCCCATTCGCCTCTTCACCAATCCCATCTGTTCCACAACTTGATTCTGTCAGATTTTCGCTGATCCCTTGAGAAGTAATATTCTTTCCTGAGGTCTCATCAAAAGAATCCAGAACAGGTTGACCACAAACAATTTTTTCATTTACTTCATGACCATCACTTGCCACATTGCCTTCGTTGGACTGAATTCTGGTTTCAACTGGTGCAGCATTTTCATTTACTTCATGACTATCACTTGCCACATTGCCTCTGTCGGACTGAATACTGGTTTCAACTGGTGCAGCATTTTCATTAACTTTTTCATCTTTTTCATTTACTTCATGACCATCACCTGCCACATTGCTTCCATTAGACTGGATACTGGTTTCAACTGGTACAGCATTTTCATCAACAGTATTCTTAGCAAATGAGTGCTCGACAGAGTCAACAGGTTTGACAAAAGTGTCATTGACATTGACTTCATGTATATCACCCAAATCAACTGTACTTTCACATGTGCCGTGAATGGTCGAAGCAGAAACAGAAACAAAGTTCTGGATTGCTATTGCCTCCTCTGCCACATTACTAGCAGAAGTTTCGCCTAAAGAATCATGAAGCCGTCCAATACAAGAATCTTTGACATTTTCTTTAAAAGCATCATCCTTGACATCATCCGAAGAAGACTGAGTCAGATCTTTAACAGGTGAACCCAATACAGCGTTTTCAGCCTCAAGAATGCCAGGGCTTGTATCAGAGGGGCTCACAGACTTTAAATTGACACTGAATTCAGCTATCTTATTCACAGATTTTGAATTGATGGCAAAAGTCTCATCATTAGTGGGTTCTTGTTTAGGTTCACAGGAAGAATTTAAAGAACTACTTATCACAGCAATATCATTTGAAGGAACAACTGGGGAATTCTCATTTGAAGGAATAACTGGGGCTTGTAAAGCAGAACTTGTAGCAGAAGCTATGTTACTGATCTCGTTCAAAGAATGCAATCCAGTGTCATCAGACATATGAAGATCATGCTCAGGAGAGGAATCCGGTTCAGATTTTTCATCCAACGCGGGCAACAAAAGATGATTTTTCTTCACTTCGTTGGACTTAGTACCTACTGCAGCTCAAATGTAAACATAGAGTCGATACAAATTCAACAAAATGGAAAAGGAATAGAAAAATATGATGAAATTATGTCACCTGAATTTGCAGTTACACTTCCCTCCATGATTTCTCGCTTCACTAGCAGCTTTTGTAACATATCTGTACCAGGAAACACCAACATATTCATGGACCTCATTTCTTGTTTGTGAGATTCCTCGAGCGGATTGAAATTAAAAATTGCAGTCCATGTATGCATGTGTTCAGCGATAGCAGGAATGATCAATTTCTCAACTTTGAGAGAGCTGAGAGCCTGGAAACAAAAAGGGCAGAAAGTCACAAAATAAATCATTGGACTAAAACAATCATGAACAGGAATTAATGTCGCAATAGAAGGGATAGAAAACAAAAGGAAATTTTCAAGAATTTAATGGAAGTATTTCCAGGACAGTACAAGTATAAGTCAATGACCAATGAAACCTAAGGTGTTACCTAAGACGAACGGTGTGGACATATATGCAACAAAACACATGCTTGCATAAATGCATATAAATAGAGTAATATGTATAATACAAGAAAAGTACAACCATAAACATTACCCTTAACATAATGTGTATAGTTTGTGAAACAGTCACAAAAGTACAATAAATTAGAAAATTTTCATATTTATACGAATGACAGACATATCACATGCCCTAACACTTGCACATTCAATAATCAAACAAATAGGACTTTTCAATCCCCTCTCCCCCAACACCAAAATAAACAAATAAATAAATAACAACACACGCCAAAGGCAAAGGGCTACAGTTAACCCTGGTGCACTAATAGTCTAATACAAATTCCCAGCAAGGTGGATAAAGAACTCATATCTATAGCAATTTTAAAATGATGATGATTGAATACTTCAGCGCATATATTCATCACACATATATACAAGTTAAACACAACTAATATTAGTCCCCATACCGATTCAATAGCACATAATAGCCGACGGCACATCCCTTGACGTCTATAAATATGGCGAGTCCCAATAAATGGCATCTCGGCTAGTTGGGTACCATGGATCCTATGCAGGTAATGATCAACATAATGGTTAGAATGATTTGCATATCAACATAATGGTTAGAATATTTGCAATGCTAATTAATATATATCTGCAACAAGCAAAAATGATATCCTCAATTACAGATGAAATGGATTGCCAACAAAATGAACTAGAATAACGAGACACTGACTGATGACAACTGCCAACCTCCTTTTCCAATAAATATAGCACCCAAAAACAGGAATACAAGTGGGGCTTTTTTTGGGGATGGGAGGGAGGTTTGGGGACGGGACGCAACAAGAAGAATATATTGCTTGTGAATGAAGCAGTCACAGAAAGAGTAGGAGCTCTCATCCAACTGAGAAATCAAATGAAGATAACTAGATGAATCTTTTTAAAAGAGAGAAAATAGGAAACATGTTAAAACAGAAGACTGAGTACTAATGGAACATAAAAATTACTTTCCAGAAGGCTGAACTTCAGACATCAAACGTCAGTTCAGATTGAGTTCTACATTTTCCGAATAAAATTCTACCTGAAGCTTCTTTATCTCGTAGGAAGCTATTTATTTAGAGCCTCAACTTCAAAACACAGTTATTTCTAGTTTACAAATAAAATAGGCATAGTACAACATAGCAACAATGGAAAAAACCATGGAAGGCAGGTCCGTAGTAGCAAGTAGCAATAGTAAGGCATGAGCCAAGAGGAAATACTTATGCTCAGCCCAACCAACCAGTAAAAGTCGGTCACTTCTCAAATCATCACTATGAGCTTATGGCATGAAAGATGGTTGAGAAACTAAAGAAATAAAGTAAATTTCTTTGGTTGCAAACCCCATTATCAGCTTGCTTTGTTATATTACACTAAAATTACACTCAATATTCTTACTAACTAAAAAATTCAGAACTTGCAATAAATTATTACTACCACATAAAGAGGGATATGCAATACAGATAAAATTCAAATTATGAGCACAGTACCTGATGGATGCAGCAGAAATTATTTCATCACCCCTCTCCAAAATAGCTGTATAAAAGCCGCTATAGTTCAACCGACTAAAGTTTGATCTGCAGAGATATTATAAGATAACCTTTCACAAAGCACATTCTAAAACATAATTAAATTATCCAACAAGACCTAAAGTTAATAGAAGAAATTAATGGAAGCTATACAAGAAGGATGACAGTGATCACATAAATGATGGTCTGAATAGTCATACAGATTGACATAAATGCTAAGCAGTCTGAATGTGTCACAGCATTTACGAATCTGAAAGAACAGAACTTTTCAACCAAGTATAGTCAACAGATTAGGGGCTTACCCACAATTATAAAGAACATTATGAATTAAATTTATCCCACTCCTCCTGTCAACAATGGGTAAAAAACACTCATCCATAACAGACAGTGCAACAGCAAGCTTAGAATTGCATTCAACCCTTTGAGAAAATCCAAGGTGCAATGTTTCTGAGGCTGGATCCATTCGATGAAGAAGAGACCATGAGAATCCCGCTTCCAACTCATGTTTGACCCCAAGAAGCTTCTGCAAATGGACAAAGACCTGTAGAACCACAAAGACAAGTATCAATTCCTGTTCATCCCAATCAAGTCAACTCAACAATGCCTTCTATCCCAAACTAGTTGGGGTAGACTGAAAATGAATCCCATGTGTAGGCGTAAAAGAAAAAGAAAAGAATAAAAAAAAAAGTAAAAAATAAAACAAATTAAATAAGAAAAAAATAAATAAATATTTTAGAATACAAAAAATAGAAAACAAAGGAGATATGAAAACCAAGAGTTCAACAGAAGAATGCAAAAAAGTAAGAAAACATATAAATACTTGAAGCCAAATTAACGAGAAAAGTTTCATTATAAATTCAGCAGAGAAATCCTAGCCTTCAATTAGACTTTCAAAGAGATCCTAACTTTGTTTCTATTATTAAATTGATCCATTTATATGGAAATTTCTTATTTTGAAAGTTTGATGTATCTCTGTAGCCTATTTATATGTTTAAACCTCCAAAATTAAGTTCAATTGAATTTTGAAACCTTGAACCGTTTCTTGCTTTCAGTCTGACTGTGTGGGTGTCGAGCTCCTTCTGTACACTTAATTCTTATTCTATAATTTGGATGTCATCACATCCTGCATGTTACCTTTTTCCTTTTTTATTTTATTAGTCATCACCTACTACATCTAACTTCTGTTTTTTGATATAGTCCAACAATTCAATAAATTATTATGAGCAGACCTTCAGTTCCATTTACCTAATTAATATTTTCTTTCATGCTAAAAGACAAGCCATACCCCCTGTCGAAGTTCACAATGACTTTAAGGTTAATGTTCAAAAATTGTATTTTATGTATTTAAACTGGAGTTTCTTTTGTCTTTTTTTTGAAGTGAAAAGGTCAGAATGTGTGTTTCTTAAAGAATGGACATATTCAAGAAATATGAACTGCTTAAGAACAACACGAAGAGTACGAGCCTGAAACAAGTCGTAAACTACAACTAAATAGAAGTGCAAGTGGTTCTTAGGCCTGGATCAACTCTTATTCTCATGTTCAAGGTGTGAGATCTTACATGACTTTTTCCCCTCCATTTTTCATGTGTGTACATGCGTTTGTAGTACAAGTCCTCCATTGTTTCCTATTACCCAATCTCTATGAATACAGTGTGCAGTATGATTTGCATAAGTGGGTTAGTACAGAACCCATCAGTTCACTTGTAGATATTTGATTAGCCCCAGAAGAGGTTATGCCAGGAGATGGCTTTTAAGTTCTTACAACTTAGGTAGGTGATAACGACGAAACTCCTATTTATAATCAACTCCAGAATATTGCCCAATCTTTCAAGTACATCAGAAATGGGAAAGGACAGATGATTTTTCTAACTACCATCCTTGTCTTAGGTTTTGAGCAATCTTTTCCGAGGGGAAGGAGAATATAATGGCTTCAATTTCACTTTAAAATTATTGATATCAGATTTTTTAATCTACGCATTAACATTTACTTCAGTTTTACTGTAGAAAAACATAGTTCTCGATAGTTGTACGTTTGCACAGGCGTCCTACTTTATTAAATATTTTCCATGTCAGCAGGTCGAATCATATGGTACTCGTGCCCTCAGACTAGGTCCAGGCTAAATAAACTATCGCATAGCATCAAGGTTTACATCTTTGTACGGTCCATATCTTTACTTCTATTTTTTGTTAATAAGTACCAACACGACATATTATTAAGGAATTCAATCTCCAAGTAATATGTCATAAAAGCAACAGGATAGTCAAATACGAATCAAATTTTATTTTCAGAGATTATATTGGTATCATATAGAAAACTTATCTAATTTATATAATTCTATTTAAAAGTTATGGAAGTTTCAGGATGCGCCTAAGATGTCATAAAAGTCAGGCAACTTTATCAAAATTTATTGCTCAGTCTACATTTGGAATGAATAAAAAAGTAACGCTTAAGCCTCTGTAGAAGGTCAAAGCCTACTGTTCTTTTTGGTCTTGGCAGAAAAGCAATTACAGGGAACTGGATAGTAATTCTACTTGCACAACTGATCAGACTTTAATTAACCTAAATAGCATCACCAACAAAATAGACATTTATATGCATTAAAAGCTTAACAACTGTAATACCTCTTGGCACATCTTCCCACAAAATGAATTGATTGCATCACTTGAATCAACAGATAAATCATCCACCTCCTGACTGCAAGATTGATGATCTAAAAATAGCAAAAAGGTAAAGTTTCAACAAATAAAAGATCAAATATACACATAAAAATATACTTTCGAGACATAGCTAGAACATCATGATTACAGTTTTTCTTGCAAAGGCTACATAGAAGAAGTGAACTGTTTGTTCTATCATTTGCTCCAGCATTACTCCAACCAGCAAACCCACAAAATTTACATGTACAATTTGGGCAATGCCAATCACCTGCCGGGAGCATCTGCAGTGAGAAGAAAAATATGAATGCCTCAATTTTTCAAGAAGTTACTAATCAACTTATATGCACAACAGTAAGCGACTAAAACACTTAGACAAGTGCTTGCCATATAACCCCCCCCCTATTTAATTAAACTAGTTCAAGACCTTGCTGTCTAAATAACTTGAAAAAATTCAGGTACGTGGTTTGCAAATAAGTCTTGCATGATGGCCACTGTCAGAGTGTCAGAGTGAGAAGTGACATAGACTGGTGCATGTCTATCTCTTTTTAAACACAAAATGAAAAAATGTGATTAATTAGCCGATATTGACTACAAGCATAGAGGCTATTATATTAGGGAGATTTAAAAATTCTCAGCCTTATATCTATATAATAACATCCAATCACATCCCCAACGATATTATTTGTTTAACATGAAGCTAATAACCTGGGTAACAAAATCACAAATAATTTTAGCATTTCTTTCTCCCTTAGGTTTATCACCTAAGCCTACTCTTTTCCACAAACTATTGTCATAACTAATATCTACAGAGACTCCACGCCCTCCAACCCACCCCACAAAAAAAAAAAAAGAGTTCTAAACTGTGTCTCCATGAAACAATGAAGTCTTCCGTGCATGACCAATTTAGAACATATTCTATTTCAAGAGGAGGGAAGGGAGAGAACAGAGGCAGAAGTGGATTTGGAAGGAAAACAAGAAGAACCTAAGCATAATTCACATCTATGAAAGCGGCTAACACAAGAGAAGGGACACACGGCATGTGCTATGTCATAGTGGAGATGTACCTGTATATCCAAGCAGCTCTGATGAAAAGTTGATGGACAACCATCACAACAAATCAAATCCCCACCATCACCACACAGGCCACAGGTATCATCATTTGGATCATCACCATCAACATCTACATTGTGAAAACCTCGGCATTCTGATTCCTCTTGTCTATTCAATGCATCTATCTGGCATTGCATCAGGGAAAGTCCAGACTCCAAATATATGTTCGGAAATGGTTGACGCTGTTTGCTTCCTGCATGAATCTCAAACTTTGAGATGGTGAGAATTTTGCTACAGCAACCACAATGGATCCCATCTTTTGTGATCCAACCCTCTAGCATTACTTTTGTCTTTTTACGGTTCATATACTGCACTTTTTCACTCATATGAACAATTCCAGAGTCAATCAACCAAGAGAGAAGAGTTCGCTTTCCAGAATATGGAACAAAGCCATCAGTTTCTGAATTTAGTCCCTTGTCAGAACGGCGGACCAACAATGTACATCTGCCAATTTTTCTACTTTTTCTTCCTTGTATCATATGAGAATTAGTGGCAGATGTTTCTTCAGCCTTCTCTTGCTTTGGCGTTCCCTTGTAGAAATTATCAGTTGGATCATTTCCACTCACATGATCTGCTTCGTGCAATCTGCCTTTCAGTGACTTGTGCTTCTGTTTCATATAAAAGCTAAGTTTGTCTTCATGCTGTTCACTGTCGGTGCCCTCAGCAGACTCTTTCACGGTAACTTCCTTGGCACTCTTACTGTAACCACTATCTCTTTTTTTCCTTTTCATTTCCCTCTCAATCTTCTTACGGGTTTGTCTCGTTAATTTACTAAGAATCTCCTCTGGTAAAGGAGTGAATGGAGTAGAGTCACCGCAAGGTTTAATATTATCATCCTCTTCATCCAACTGCTTTTGAAGTGCATCATAAGCCTTAATAATAGACCAGTAGGCAGTTCCGGCTGGGTTAATATACACTGCATCTAGGTAATCTCTGTTTCTCCTAGGTCTATAATCGATTGTCCAACCACGATCAATAAGCATACTCCTTATCTTCTCCCGCAGTAACTGTTTCTCTGTTCCACTACCACGCTTAACTTTGCCTTCCTTGCCTCCAAGTGGAGTCATAATTTCAGGTGGTGGGGTTCTTTTATTTTTATTTTTAATCGCTTTTGTAGACCTGCGAGCTTGCTCACTTGTTGATTCCTGCTTCAATGACTTGTCGCTGTCATCTGTTTCAGAATCCTCAGCCTTACTGCTCATAATTGGCAATGATTTTCGCAACTTCAGATCACTTTTCTCCTTCTTGGCAAATGAAACTGGTTTTTCATGACGTTTTGAATCCGAGTAAAATGAAGGTCGAATCACTTCATTCTTCTTGACAGCAGCTTCAGACCTAGAACCCTTTCTATCTTCACCTTCCTGGTAATCATAATTTTTATCAGGGAAACTCTGCTTCTTTTTATTTACCATTACCTTCAATACACCATTTTTCCCCTGCAATCTGATAGCCTCGTCGGGTGCTTCCCTATACTTCTCTCTCAAAAATGAAATGGGTAGATGGGATTCATCCTCCTCTGTCTCATATCTACTCTTACCACTGTAATTAATCCCTTTACTCTTTCCACCTGGCATGCAACTTCTTCTTTCATAAAAAATATCTTTCTTCCTATCACCCAGGACATTTCTACTAGACCCATTCCTAGATTCCCTGTGATTCCCACTGCTTCCAACTAACTTCAACCTATCATCCACATAATCCCTCCTCATCTTTTTTCCATCAAACCCATCATATTCATCAAACTCAAACACATCTAACCCACTTATCTTTCTCTCACTTTCAAATCCAGAAATCCTACTATCTTCCACATAACCCTTCTTATAAGAAGCAGAGCCATTACCATATTTATCAGCAACTTTCCTCCTAAGTGGCTCTAACGACTCATCGCCGGACCCTGAATCGGTAAGAATCAACCTGGACCTCTTCTTTTCCCTCCTGGAGTTGAAAGCCTTTTTTGAACCTGAAGCACCAAATCCTCCCACCCCATCCCCTTTCTTCTTAATAATCAAACAACCAGAAGAGCTTTTCTTCTTTATTACACCACTTGAAGGGTCAGCAGATCTCACACCATCTTCCATATTATGAATAACCCACAAAAAAATAAATTCCAAGCTATGAATCCACACCAAATTTACCTCAAATTCACCATCACCTCGACAATAAAGGATTCGGAATTTCTTCCATGTAATCCCTAAACTACCCAACAAATTCAACTTTTCAATCAAATTTGCATGCAATTTATCATAAATTCAGCAATTAAAGAATTCGAAACCCAAAAATCTCCCTTCCAGATCAAACATTCCTAGATCTAACACCAAACAAAAAAAGGAACCTTAATTTGCGAAGATAGAAAAAGATACTTTCTTTGATGTCAAAGGGGAAAGTTTTATCCTTACCTAACCTGACCGGAGATCAATAAAACCCCCCGCAGTTTAACCCAGGGGAAGCTGGCAATCGGCTAAGAATATCCCGGCGGACGTATCGAATCTCCGGCTAGATAGAGAGAGAAAACCAAAGTATTGTCCGTAAGAGAAGACAGATAATTATAATTGTATCTGTTCCTGTTAGCCTTTTATGTGAGTAATGAAACTGTGTCTAGTGTTTATTATTTCATCAGAAATTCAGAATTTAGTTAATCTGTATTTTATTACGGATTACAAATTTATAATTAGTGGATTTTTAATCCCAAAAAGAAAAAGAGTCTAGCTCTAAAATTTTACAATTTAAGATTCAAATTTTATTTTAATGAATATAATTATAATCATCATATACTATATGAAAAATATTACTAATTACACAAATATATATATATTTTTAAATATGTATAAATTACATGTTTTTAAAATTTTACAAAATAAATTTTCTAAAAAAAGTTTTGTAGAACATAGAGAATATTTGTATGTTTTGGGTTTACTAATTGTTAACCTAATTTTAATTGCTTAATACTCCCAAGAGTTTCAAGTGCTCGTACGACTTTTAAGTATTTGGAAAAAATCTAAAATGAAACTTAATCAAATAGTAATGCTATCTATTGCGAGAATATTCGGTCAAGAATTTTTAGAATCCATACCCCTCTAAGTTAATTATAAAATTAAATAAAAAATATATTATAATTATAATTAATTTTAATTTTAATTAAATTTAATTGATTTATATTTTGAAGTATGTACACAAATCAGTGGCATAATTTGAGTCATAAAAAATATAAGAAATTAAATTATTTATTATGTTTATTCTTTAATGAATTCAAATTTTTAGATTGTTTGTTTTATTATTAACTTTCATCTTCTTATTAGTTGAATTAGTGTTTAATTATAGTTAATTAATTATTATTTTTAATTTATAATTCGTCTGAGATACATATTAAGGATATTTGAAAATTAATTTAGTATTTATGGGTTTGACCTGTACCAGTTATTTCATCAATTTAACACTGTACACTTGCAGTTACATATTTTTATCATATCAAGTTTTTTATTTTATTAGTGTTTAATTGTAGTTAATTAATTTCTCATATTTATTTCTTATTCGCATGAGATACATATGAAGGATATTTGAAAATTAATCGAGTTCGACATGTACTTGTTAGTTTTTTTTAATTTGATAATGTGCGCTTGCAATTATATATTTTGATCATTTCAATTTTTTGGCGCCGTTGCTAGGGATTATAATTATTATTTTTTATTTGAATTAGTGTTTAATTTTAATTTTTTATTTTTCAAGATTATCAAAAAGGATTAAAGGTGTGAAAGGACAAAATTTATTACTGCGTTATTCCTGGTATTTTTTATCTTAACTCAATAAATGAATAAATGGTAGTTTAGTTTTACTTTTACATATATTCACACATATAGAGTACATCCTGTTTAGTTTTTATTTATTTTCGTCAAATATAAACTTTTATAATTGTTGGAAGAAAGAGGCTTGTTCAATTTTTACTTTTTTATTCACGTAATTTTAGAACACTTTACTTGTTTACAATTTTTTATTTTATTTATGCATTACTGTCTATAATTTAACTTTAAAGACACAACCCATAACAAGATAAAGTGACAATTTAGCCTTCTTTAGCCACAAACAACTCAATTTTACATAACACCACCTTAATAAAATAAAGTAAAAGTTGGCTCCACGAATTTTGAGCTCAGTTAATCAAATTATTGGTGTCTAGACAAGTGATTTATAAGACAAACGTATTAAAAACGTGTGATTCTTTCATTAGTTATCGTACTCACAGAGAGACTCTTATTATTTTTACATTTACCTGATTAGTAGTGTAATTGATTTCGAATTTGGTGACTCGATTTTATTGATATTAACCATAAAATTATAATTATATATATATATATATATATATATATATATATATATTGTGCGACTTTTGTTGTTAGTTGCTTGTTTGTTTCGTGAGTTGTGTAAATATGAAAGTATGTTGTAATCAATTTTCAACAAGACTGTCTCGCAACATATAACGTCACTGGTGAGTAAATAAAAGCAGCGACTCCGTGAGTGGGCATGAAATTTTTTCCTTAAAAGGGTAAAAATAATGATGGAGCAAGTTGATACTTTATTAATGCTTTGTTGCCTTTTCAATTGCATTGAGAATTTAAAAAAAATTAGAATACCGATCAATTTTCAGTGATGATTATTTTCTTGGACTATATCTCCGTGTAATGAAACTTTATATTTCAAATAGAACGTCTAAACAAGTGAGAAGACTATATATATATATATATATATATATATATATATATATATATATATATATATATATTCTAAAGCAGGCTTTGTAGTTTTAATAAAAATAATTAAGGAATATTCTTATAATTTTCACACATTGAAAAGTGAAAATCGAATATTAACTTTTACCAAAGTGTTCCTCAATCACTTTATTATCTTTACGCTGTAAGTAAAAATCGAAATATTTAATTTTAAGTTTCACTTCAAAATGTACGATAATTTTTATGTGAGTTTGTTCTCATTTATTATTTTTCAATTAAAATTAAAAATTCTCAAGTTCATTAAATCAAAATTTAAAATCTCTGGTTATTGTATATTAGTTTTAAGCAATTGATATTTTTACAAGTAAAATTTAATATTTTTATTAGATTCTTTTCACATAAGGACGAGATTCAATTAATATTCATGTGTGAGAGATCTTATTAAACTATCACTTTTATTTATGAAATTATAATTTTTTAATTTTATTATGTTTATAATGTAGAAGATACAATAGCAATTATGTTATTTAATTTTTTGCCTAAATTCATCTATTTTTAAACGATAGAGTTTGACAAGAAAATTAAATAATTTTTTTATTTTTTCGTTTATTGCAAAATTTAATAACAAATAAATTAAATAAAAAAATTTAAATTTTCTGTGCATCTACTTAATTTCTATTGCCTTCCCCTTTTAATTCCAAGAGTTGGTAAACTACGTTATGTTTGTTATTTCCAAGAAAGGATCGTCCGTCCACTGGTTGACAGAATTGGACGACCCACTGATAAATTGTCCACGTGGCAAGAAGACGGTTTGGTTACTTGGTCTAACTTTGGCGCGAGCAAAAGTAGCAAACTAACCGATCCTATTTTTTATTTGGGCCTAACCACTGAAAGGTATGACACCATGTCATTGTGACCAAAAAATTGGGCTATAACTCTCCAAGCCCACCTAAACCCGTATAATAGATGGATATGGACCGATCCATTTATTTTTCTCACATTTCATATGTTCGAAAATATATGCTGACTTTTGATTTGTTAGAGTTATTTTCAGATATTTTTAAATTTAAATTTAATATAAATTCATTTGAATTTATACAATAAAATTATAAATTTAAAAAAGAGTTACTAATTACAAGGTTCATTGTATTAATAAGTTAAAAAATCACATTATGTTTAACACAAAAATATTTCATATTAATTTAAGAAAATTAAATTAAATTTTATATTTTAAAATTGAGGGAAATAAATTGCCCATTGGGGCTACAGCACGTCATGCCAGCTCTTGAGATAAAACAATTGGGCTAAAATGTGTAACAAAAAGACACTTATAGTCTATTTCAATGGGCCTAAATTGTCTCTATATCCGCAGGTGTTGTTATACACAATAACCCAAAATAAAAATGAGTTTTTTGCGTCCAAATTCCTTACTACAATCTCTATTAATAAAGCGTCTAACTTTTTAATTTCCCTTTAATAATTGATGTGTTTTTTAATAACAATTATATTTTATTTTCTCTTATTTTATTTTTTTTTAAATTTCTCCTCCGTTTATCATCTCTTAAATTCTTTTACATAATTCATTCCTATCAACTTCAAAACTCTTTCTCCAAATATTATTAAATCTCATATTATAATAATCATAAAACTCAACCATAAATTATATACATGCATCACGTTGTGCCTGGGTAACAATATTCATAAACTCACCAACTTCGTGCGAAACACATGCAAGATTGATAATGGTTTATTATGATACATAAATAATGGTTTATTATGATAATTAATTAAACATAAGATAAATATTTAATTTCAATTTTGAGAAGATAATGATAGTTATTAAATTATTAAATATTTATCTAATTAATAAATTGTTGAATTATATATTATAGTTTTTTTTATCAGTTATTAAGCTAATTATTTTGAATAAAATATAAATTTATTTAGTTATAATTATGAAAAAGTGATTACTTTAATTTTATTTAGGTCAGATGAATTTGTCAAAATTATAATCTAAATAGAATTATAAAACTTAAAGTTTAATAAATTTAATTATATTATGACAATTAGTTAGTAATGAATTCATTATATTTTTTTAACTGATTTGCAGCTATTACTAAACTTTTAGATTTATCAATTAATCATGTGATTTGATAAAATTTTATGTTTTAATAAATTTAATTTATTTAAAATATTAATTTAATAATAAAATTCACGACTAATACTCATATATAATCAAATCACATGGTTTATTAAGTGATTTTTCGACATCTTAATAAAATTTTAATTATAAAATTATCCTATATATAATTTGTTAAAATATATCACCTTACACAAAATTGTGATAAAAAACTTATAATAAAAGTGGAACATATAAAAATAAAAATTATTTTAAAAGATCTTTTTCCTAGAGATATAAAAACATAAGACACTTTCCTTTTCTGAACATGTTAGCGTTTTTTTTTTAATTCTTTACAAATTTGAAAAATATTTAATTGTTTCAAATTTCAATAGTACTTAAACTAATTTGAATAAAAAAGAAAAAGCTGAACAAAAAAATTATGAAACAAAGTTTATGCTTTTAAGTATACAAGCTCACCAACCCGTGCGAAGAACGAGCGACATGAATAATAGTTTATTATATTATTAAATATAAATATTTAATTAGAATTTTAATAAGATAATTGTAGTTATTATATTATTAAATATTTATTAAAATAACAAATAATTGAATTATATATTATAGGTTCATTTGATCAATTATTAAACTAAACATTAGAATTGAATACATATTTATTTAGTTATGATTATGCAAAAAAATTGTTTTAATTTTATAGTGAAATTCTATATTAGTATTTATACTAAAAAAATTGCTTGAAATTCTAATATGAATAGAAGTATAAAATTCAAACTTTAATAAGTTTTTGATTTAGTTATGAGTCTTATGACAATTAATTAATAAGGAATCTACTATAATTTGTCATCTAATTTTACAGTTATTATCTTTTTAAAAAATCTCATGTTATTAATACAATTAATCATGTGATTTGGAAAAATTTTAAGTTTTAATGAATTTAATTTAGTTAGGACATTGGTTTAATAATGAAATTCATGACAAATATTAATATAATATAGATTACAAAGGAAAAAGATCTTCCTTTTTTATGTTCCTATTAGAAATAGGAATATTTTTAACTTTGGATAGTATTTAATTGTTACAAATTTAGATAGTACTTATGTTGATATGAATAGGAAAGCTTAAACAAAAAATTGTGAAATCAAACTAAATTTGTATTTTTAATTATATACAAGCTCATCAACCCAGTGTAAAAAACGAATAGTATGGATACTGTTTTATTATATTATTAAATAGATAAATATTAATTAGAATTTGGAGAAGATAATTATAGTTATTAAATATTAAATATTTATTTAAATAATAAATATTGAATTATATATCATAGATTACTTCGATAAATTATTTAGCTAAACGTTTGAATGAAGTGCATATTTATTTAGTTATAACTATAATAAAATAATTTTATTAATTTTATTTTAGTTTGTAATGAAATTTTAGTCTCAATTTACTTGAGATTATAATCCGAATAAAAGTATGAAACTCAAGCGCTAATAAGTTTTAATTTAGTTGTGATAATTAGTTAATAATGAATTTATTATAATTTTTCAACTAATTTTATAGTTATTATATTTTTAAAAAATTACATATATTATTAATACAATTGGTCTTTTGATTTTGCATAATTTCAAGTTTTAAATAATTTAGGTAATATATAGTGTAATGTGTTTTATTGTCTTAATTAATTACATAAAATTTTTTACTGGTAAATGAGAATAGGCAACTTGCCAATCTTTGAATTCTGTTTGAACAATTTCTGGTAGGGTGTCTAATGTTATCCCAAATTTGTCCCACCAAACGAAGAACCAATTTGGTAGTTCGTTAATTAAGACATTAGGACATATGCGGATAAACCATGAATGGTTCCGGATTGGATTCTGGTAATAGAAAACATAGGTAAAGGAATCAATATAATCCCAATAACTATATTTGGTTTCACTGTTAGAGTGATTAAAAGATCTGGTAGAATGAGGATGCATGCCCCATGTAGAAATGGGCATGATATTACGGATTGTAGCTTTACTGTAAGTAATAGGACTAGTTGTCCTAGTAGGATCATGAAGAGTGTGTTTAATCTCCATGGCTGCTGTTTCAATCATTATACCTTCATAGATATATCTATACTGGTCAAAGTGAGGGGGAAATTGTTGGGTAGCAAGATACCTGCGTTTAATTTCCCATGGATCATTCATCCACTTCTCATCATTCTGCTCAATGTAAAGTACTGTTTCCTCACAATTACTGTTAAAGATGTATTTTTCTGGAGTTACCAGAACATCTTTTGCTGTTTGGCTAGAAGAAGCCTCAGGAGTACTGTTTTGAGTATTTAAACTCGGGAATTCTGTATAATACTGTTGATTTCTGCCTCGTCCACGGCCTCGGCCTCGTCCACGACTGTTCATTAACCCTGCAAATATTCTCTGGTTAGAAAATCTGGTAAAGAATTCTGTTCTCCTTTGATATATTCAATATCAAAGTCAAATACTGATAAAATACTTTGCCAAGAAGCAAATATTTGCTTGGATGCAAGATTTTGAACATCTTTTTTAAAAATCTGTTTAGCTGCAGAACAATCAACACGAATTAGAAAATGCTGATTTAAAAGATCATCCTGAAATTTTAAAACACATTTAACAATAGCTAAGCATTCCTGTTTAATGGTAGGATAATTTAGAACTGGTCCTTTCCATGTTCCTGATGCAAATCGTACAAGTTCTTCCTTGTTTTTATTAGGATTGAACTGTTTTAGAATTCCTCCATAGCCTTGATTGGAAGCATCAGTTTCTACAATTTTCTTCCATTCAGGGTTTGGTAGGGATAAACAATGTAACTGTTTTACTTTTGACTTTATAAGCTTTATAGCTTTAGTATGCTTATCTGTCCAGGGTAAAGGATCCTTTTGTAATCTGGTAAAAAGGATAGCAACATCTTTTGACAATTGTGGATAAAATCCTCTTATATAGTTAAGATTTCCTAAAAATCTTTGCAGTTGAGTTTTATCTTTTATTACATCTGGAAATTTAGAAGCAAATTCTATACTCCTATCAATCGGAATAATAGTTCCATTATTAATGGTGTGACCAAGAAATCTTACAGTTGTTTGAAAAAGTTTCATTTTAGGTGCAGAAATGACTAACCCATTTCTGATGACAACATTTTTGAATATACTCAAATGTTTAAAATGCTGGTCTATAGAGGATGAAAATATAAGAACATCATCTATATAACAAATAGTGAATGAAGTATACGGGTTAAATATATCATTCATAATATGCTGAAATTCTGAAGGGCCATTTTTGACTCCAAATGGTAATACATTCCATTCATAGTGTCCAAAAGGTACTGTAAAAGCTGTTTTGTATCTATCCTGTTCAGCAATTTGAATCTGCCAAAATCCTGATTTAAGATCAAATTTAGAGAAGACTACAGCATCATAGAGTCTGTCTAAAAGGTCTTTTTTATTCGGAATGGGATATCTAATCCATTTTAAGACATTATTAAGAGGTTTATAATTAATAACTAGTCGAGGCATTCCTCTCTCAATTTCTGCATTTTTATTGACATAAAATCCAGTACAACTCCAAGGGGAGTGACTAGGTCTAATAAGCTGTTTTTGTAATAACATTTCAATTTCTGTTTTGCATAATTCTAAATATGCTTTTTTCATTTGGCTCGGTCTAGCCTTAGTAGGTATATTTTTTTCGTTAAATTCAGGAATGTAGGGTAAAGAAATAATATGTTTTTTTCTTTCCCAAAAAGCATTAGGTGTAGTACCGCAAATTTCTGTTTGAAATTCTTGAAGAATAATTTTAATCTTATTTTGTAAAGTAGGTTGATGAATTTTCTGTTCAGTAGTAAGAAATTGAATTTCTTTTTGAATAAAATTTATCTGTTTTTCTTTAAAATAAACAAGATCTTTCAATTGATCTAATTCTTTAGTATAGGGTCTGGTTATAAATTCAAATATAATTTTCCTGTTATTTACGGTTGTATGAATACCTAAAGCATCAATCTTGGTTATAGGCATAAGCAAGCATAAAAAAGGAGTTCCTAGTATTATGTTTTGAGACATATTTTTAACTAGGACAAAAGACGTTGGTAAGCAAATTCCTTGATTACAGATAAAAGTTTCGGGTATTTTATAATTGATATTCATTGAGTTTCCACTAGCACTTACTAAGGATTGAGTGGTTTTCTGAAAATATTTAGTAGGAATTAAACCTTCTTGAATACAGTTCATATCTGCTCCACTATCTACAAGTGCGATAGCATCTCTGATTATGAAATCTGGTTTAATAATAAATGTTATCCTAATATACCATTTTTGGAAGGTTACCTGATTAAGTAACATTAAATACTGATCTTCATTAGTATTAGAAGACTCTGGTATTTCTTCAGAATGATTTTCTGCTGTATTAGTCACCTTTTGTTTTATATTATTTAAATCTTGAATGATTATTTGGTCTGTTATTTGAAGTTGTTTAACCTCATTTTTTAATATATTTATTTCTGTTTTTAAATCTTGGATCGACACAGGTCTTTCTTTTACAGGGTTGATCTTCATTCGATCTAAAACTTCTTTTAAGCTATAATTATTGTTAGGAATTGTAAGTTCTTTCTTTTGAGTATGAGTTTGATGACATATTTCTAGAAACTTCATCTTCATTTCCGGGTTTTTAATTTGATCAGCAAGATCAAGCATAGTTTTGTGTTCAGTAGTTAGAACATTTATACTTGGTTTTTCTAAATCAAGACCATTCATTTCTATAATGGCTTTTAAATAATTAACTTCAGATTTGCAACCTCCTACACAAACATCTTCACTATTACTATTCTCTGTATTACTAGATTCAGTTTCTGATTGAGAATAAATTTCAGCAAGTTCATCTCAAAACATAATACTAGGAACTCCTTTTTTATGCTTGCTTATGCCTATAACCAAGATTGATGCTTTAGGTATTCATACAACCGTAAATAACAGGAAAATTATATTTGAATTTATAACCAGACCCTATACTAAAGAATTAGATCAATTGAAAGATCTTGTTTATTTTAAAGAAAAACAGATAAATTTTATTTAAAAAGAAATTCAATTTCTTACTACTGAACAGAAAATTCATCAACCTACTTTACAAAATAAGATTAAAATTATTCTTCAAGAATTTCAAACAGAAATTTGCGGTACTACACCTAATGCTTCTTGGGAAAGAAAAAAACATATTATTTCTTTACCCTACATTCCTGAATTTAACGAAAAAAATATACCTACTAAGGCTAGACCGAGCCAAATGAAAAAAGCATATTTAGAATTATGCAAAACAGAAATTGAAATGTTATTACAAAAACAGCATATTAGACCTAGTCACTCCCCTTGGAGTTGTACTGGATTTTATGTCAATAAAAATGCAGAAATTGAGAGAGGAATGCCTCGACTAGTTATTAATTATAAACCTCTTAATAATGTCTTAAAATGGATTAGATATCCCATTCCGAATAAAAAAGACCTTTTAGACAGACTCTATGATGCTGTAGTCTTCTCTAAATTTGATCTTAAATCAGGATTTTGGCAGATTCAAATTGCTGAACAGGATAGATACAAAACAGCTTTTACAGTACCTTTTGGACACTATGAATGAAATGTATTACCATTTGGAGTCAAAAATGGCCCTTCAGAATTTCAGCATATTATGAATGATATATTTAACCCGTATACTTCATTCACTATTTGTTATATAGATGATGTTCTTATATTTTCATCCTCTATAGACCAGCATTTTAAACATTTGAGTATATTCAAAAATGTTGTCATCAGAAATGGGTTAGTCATTTCTGCACCTAAAATGAAACTTTTTCAAACAACTGTAAGATTTCTTGGTCACACCATTAATAATGGAACTATTATTCCGATTGATAGGAGTATAGAATTTGCTTCTAAATTTCCAGATGTAATAAAAGATAAAACTCAACTGCAAAGATTTTTAGGAAATCTTAACTATATAAGAGAATTTTATCCACAATTGTCAAAAGATGCTGCTATCCTTTTTACCAGATTACAAAAGGATCCTTTACCCTGGACAGATAAGCATACTAAAGCTATAAAGCTTATAAAGTCAAAAGTAAAACAGTTACATTGTTTATCCCTACCAAACCCTGAATGGAAGAAAATTGTAGAAACTGATGCTTCCAATCAAGGCTATGGAGGAATTCTAAAACAGTTCAATCCTAATAAAAACAAGGAAGAACTTGTACGATTTGCATCAGGAACATGGAAAGGACCAGTTCTAAATTATCCTACCATTAAACAGGAATGCTTAGCTATTGTTAAATGTGTTTTAAAATTTCAGGATGATCTTTTAAATCAGCATTTTCTAATTCGTGTTGATTGTTCTGCAGCTAAACAGCTTTTTAAAAAAGATGTTCAAAATCTTGCATCCAAGCAAATATTTGCTTCTTGGCAAAGTATTTGACTTTGATATTGAATATATCAAAGGAGAACAGAATTCTTTACCAGATTTTCTAACCAGAGAATATTTGCAGGGTTAATGAACAGTCGTGGACGAGGCCGAGGCAGAAATCAACAGTATTATACAGAATTCCCGAGTTATATATATATATATATATATATATATATATATATATATATATATAATTAAATTGGTAAATCAAAAATAAAATTTCGTTTAGAAATTACTTTTTCTATCAGGGATTGGTTAGATTTCTTCTGAATATTTTATAAATTTTGATAGTATATATTTAATTATTAAAAATTTATATAGTACTTATATTAATTTGAATACAAAAGAATTTTTTTTTTAATCCTTATTAGAGATAAAAATAATTTTAAATTTAGATAATATTTAATAAATTTAAATTTAAATAATATTTATATTAATATAAATAAAAGAATTGAATCAAAAATTGGTGAAATCAAACTAAGTTTATAATTTTCGTTATATAGTTGATTATGTTGGAATGGCAAAATGGTTAGTTTATTTTGTTCACTGAATATTTGTGACAGTTTGATTATTATTATTATTATTATTATTATTATTATTATTATTATTATTATTCAGTTGCAGCCTGATTTTTATCTTATTTTAAATTTTATATTATATATTTGTTCAAAAGTGAGAAAGATCATGTGAATGTGGGGTCTAGGATAACAAGAATCAAGTAATTATTCAGCATGTGGAGCTCAATTAGCCTTTTTTTTCATGTACCTAAAGACCCACCCTTTTTAAAGGGAGCAAGTAATTAAAGGAATATGTCTACGTGTAATTATTAAATACCACTTTCATTTACAGTTGAATTAGTTATAAAAAAAGGTTCCTCTTTATCATATTATTAATGTGAGTTTAATAATATAATGGAACAGAAACTTTGTGATTTTTGTTACTAGTAGTAGTATTTTCAGACTTTGGACTGGTCATCAAATCAAAAAAGTTATTGGGTGGACGAGTCACTGGTCCAATCAGTGGTCGGACCGTTAAAGTTATTAAATCGGCGACGTCATTAATATGTAATAAATAATAAATAATTAAATATATTAATTATTATTATATATTATATATAATATTTAGTAAATATGTAAAATTAATCAATTTGTCTATAAAAAAAGAAAATTAAATCTATTTGTATAATATTTACTTCATACAATTCAAAAAAATACTAAATTTATATTAAAAATATATATTAAATTATGATCATAACTCAAAATTCAAGACTTAAGAGTGATAAAATCAAATACAAATGAACATAAACATTTCTAAGATACATTCAATCAAATTCGGTAAAATAAATAAATCTATTTGTACAATATTACTTAATACAATTCAAATAAATACTAAATCTATATGAAAAGAAATATATTAAATCATGATCATAACTCAAAACTCAATCAATGATATATTTAATCAAGTTCAAATGCTTAAATTTTTAATAAAAAAAAAAACTTAGGTAGAGAATCGGTAAAACTGTTGACCCGGTGACCGGGTCACTAGGTCAACCGGTTCGACTGTCGGGTCACTGATTTTTACCGATTTTTGACCAAATTCGATTTTTTTGTTTAAACTGGAC
The DNA here is from genome assembly GCA_947179155.2 of Hedera helix. Classification (NCBI taxonomy): domain Eukaryota; kingdom Viridiplantae; phylum Streptophyta; class Magnoliopsida; order Apiales; family Araliaceae; genus Hedera; species Hedera helix. The sequence continues at coordinate 32,814,773 of OX359281.1, forward strand.
CGGAGAACCGACCGGTTCCGATTTTTTCTGGTCGGATCGACGGTTCGGTCCAATTTTCATAACCACGACTAGTAGTTCGGAGAAGTCTCAGCCTTGACAATCATTCAAAAGTGATATGATTTGGTTAAGTTTTGAAAATAATAAATATAATATTTTTTCAGTTCTAAAATTAGAGATATATTTTTTTTAGTCTGTTTAAAAATTAAATATATATTTTTATTTTAAGACTATAAAATAACATAATACTTTTAATTTACCGTTACTTTTTTACTGTAATTTTTAATATTAAACCATCATAATTGAATTTTTAACTAATATTAAAGTTATATTTAAGAATATAAAATTATACTTAAAAGTCATTATTTTATAAATATATTTTTAATTTTTAAACGAAGGAAACAATCAATAAAAGTTTATAGTTAGTATGCCCCAAGCCCCAACTATAGCTGGATATTTTTAAGATATCTTTGTCATCTAAGACGTTAATGACAATACGTACTTTTATTAATATTCTTGATTCTTATACAAATAAGAAATTTTATAAATTGAGCTATTGCTATAGAAAATTCTATGTATATTATAGTGTTTGGTAATCTACATGATAAGCTAATTCTCCCCCAAGTGAGGGTAACATCTAGTTGGATTTGAGACACAAGTGTTTGTTCGTTTACCGGTTATACAATGTCTGACTAGAAAATTTAAATGCACTTGAGAATTTTATTTGTGTTATTTAATACAAATGCAGTGTTTGGAATTGAAATGCATTAAACGCTATCGTTGCAAACACCATAAACGCCAAGTATACTCTAAAAATAGTACAGGAAATTTCCATCTCTATTTTATTCCATCATAAATAAGCAGCTAGTTAATTTGAGGTGTAGTGAAGGAGGGAAATCTATACAACAAAAAGTTAGAAATCTACAGCATCAACTGGAAGAGAAGTAGCTCTATGAAGTGATTGTGGAAGCAATACGCCAGTATAGAAATTCTTGGCAGTGATCATGAGCTCTGGACTATAAGCCCCATACGTTCAGTCATATTTTTGGATCCTTTGGCTTGCACAATTTTTCTCAGCATCAATAGGAAAACGCAAACTGAAATGCTTCCCAGAAGCAAAAGATTTTAGTAGAACTTCTTTCTTCTCTTCTACCAATGGAGTTGAACTCGAAATCGACGATGACAATTTATCTTTCCTCTGTCATGTTTTCTCATCAGCACTTGATGAGAAACTTGTGTTTGATATTACTCCTAGTTGCTGATCAGTGATCACTAAGCTCCTAGTTCCTAATCTCATTCTCACAGTCCTCTGCCAAATCTCGAGCTGGTGAATGATCCGATAGAGATTCTCTCACAATAGAATTCATCGCCTTGTCCATGTTTATAACTTTCTCCTCCTTCCCTAAATCCGATTCTTCAAGTTGTTCATGTTCATCATCTGATCCTCGAGAACTTAATTCAGGTCCATCATGTTGCGCCCAAATATCACAATATTGCATACCATCTGATTGACTAGATACTACTGGTGCACCTTCTGTAACACATTGCTCAGACGCCTCAAACTGGCATGTGATCTCTTCAAACCGGCCATGCATAGCAGCACAGCCGTGTCTAGAACATTGAAGAACTTGAAGGTTCTTGGCGAACGGATTGCTTGGGGAAAGATGGGTCATATAAGGGCTACTTGATGCACAGTTTTGACAGTAATTACAATTTGTGTGATCAGGACTCTCTTCTAGGCCTAATCCTCTACTCCACTCCGGGACTAAGGAAATGATCTCACCATCAATCATATCTGCTATTTTAGTCACTTCTTGATCCGTAATATCCAGTTCTGCAACCATTTCTGCAGCAACACTCAATGCTGTGTCTGATTCCATGTCAAAAGGGAAGTATATATTTCGTATACGTCCTGCAAAAAGATTTATTCAACTCGTTAGACACTAACCAAAATCAGAAACAAGAAAATTAACAACCAACTCTTGGCCACCTTGAAAAATAGATTAGAGATCAAAATAACCTTCTTTATCGGCCATCCTAAGCCTTAGAAAGATGCCATCATCTTCTCTCCTCCCCTTTATAGTGATGTCAACATTTTCAAAATGCCAATCCTCTCGACTTGTCAATAAATCAATTTCATTTGATTCAAAATCAGGTGGACTGTAATCCAAGTCAATCCCTGCTTCATAACCAGGATAGCTGGAGTAATCATTCATCAAAGAGCTGTTATTACTATTAACTTTTAAGAGGGGTTGTCTTAGCATGGGGCCTCTTCCATCGAATTCTCTACAATAGTCGAGTGGTATCAAACTGGATCCATAATCATCACTTTGAAGAAAAGGGTCATTTAGAAGATCCCTGGCAGAAAGCCTACAAGATACAGTGGCTAAACACTTCTCAATGAATTGTCTTATCTCGGGGTCATTGACTTTGTAGAGAGCATCTGGTTTTTTACCCTATATAATGAAACAAACCTATGTTAATCAAGAGTAGCAGATCTAGACTCTAATGAGGTAAAAAAAGAATTGGGGGTTTTAAGTTCATACAGATATAACTTTATTGTATATTTGAGCAGGGTGAAAACATTCACTATATGGATATTCAAAGGTGACCATTTCCAAAATGCACATTCCAAATGCATAAATGTCGACTAATTCATTGTATTCCTCAGCATACACCTCAGGAGCCATAAACTCTGGTGTTCCTGATTGTAAACAATTAAAAAAAACCCCGAAAAATATGTAAGCCTGAAGCTGCATAGCTCATACTCACAGTCAACATGAATCATGCAATTTCATACATTCTTCAATTAGAGTTAAAGATACTAAAAATTGATTTTATAGACCTTAAAAGAAAATTTTGAACTTACCAACACAGCGAACAGCGTGTGATTTACGGAGTATTTCCGCAAGGCCAAGATCACCAATCTTCACTTCCCCTTGATTACCATTAACAAAAATGTTATCACACTTGAGATCTCTGTGGATGACAGGAGGGTCAAGGCTATGGAGGTAGAGAAGGCCTTTCAAAATCTGCCTACACCAATGTTTCACTGCTCTAATGTTAACTCTCTTGTGTTTTTGCCTATACCTAACCAAATGATTGAAAATGAAAACAAAAACATTAAATTATATATCACAACATAGAATTACACATATAAACTACCTCAATGAAACTGGAGTAAAAATTATAGACCCTATATAGTACTTACTGTCTGAGAGTACCAGAGGTGAACATCTCTGTCACAAAGTTAATATTCCTATTAGCAGTATCAACCCAAGAAGTGTAGAACTTCATGATATTGCTGTGCTTCAAAGTCTTGAGCAGATGAATTTCACAATACAGCCTTTGAAGATCTTCTGGACTTTGTAGAAAATCATAAAGCTTTACCTGATTCCAGGCCACTTCAATCCCATCATACTCATCAAAAGCTCTATAACTGCAAAAACCAAAAACCCAAAGAAAATGAAAACAAGAAACTAAACAATTAACACTCAATGAACCAATCTGACAAGAAATGAAGTACCCATCAAGAATAAGAATCACATAATGCTAGAAAAGATGGAATCTTTCAGAAAATTGACAAGGGTATGCAGAAAAAAGATTCATACACTGTCTTTGATGCTCCTTTGCCAAGGATTTCATTATACTGCAGAAAAAAATAGCAAACTTAATTATGGAAAGAACAGAAATCTAGAAAACAGGAGATAAAAGAAAACATAAAAATAAAGAAATAATTGAAGGGAATGAAAACAAGGCACATACCCTTCCATATCTCCCAGTAGGATCAACTTCAACAAATTCAGACTCATCTGGCTCAAGAACAGTAACACCACTCATTCCTTATTTCTATTTTTAGCCTAATAATTTTGTCACTGCAACCAAAATGTTTCTTCTTTGCTACTGGAGAGAAGAAAATTTATGGAAAAAATATGGTCAAGAATCTTAGCTATTATTAAGATTACTAGTGCAGTATTAATTTGTTTCTGTTAAAGAATTAGAAGAGGCCCCGATGAGTTCTGACGCCAAGAGTTCAGTGTTTTCACAACTCATAGAAATTGGAAACCGAGGCCAAGATTTCTGTTGGCTTGTACTTGTCTACCCCACACACAAATAATGACAAAGCACCCCTCGTTCTTTAATATGCCATCATTCTTTCTTTCTTTCTATCTATCTTCTCATCACGAGCTGTAAAATTCAGCGCCTTAAACAGCCAACAAGCTTGCCACAGCTTGCTGGACAGGGACCAATAAAATAATATTTTTCTCTGTCCCACAAATTTTTTATTTATTTATATATAAAAAAAGATATTTCATAATTTATTTTTTACTTTTATTGATGTTAGCATAAAATGATATAATGTCAAACACACTTTTACCATTATATTTTGGGATAAATTTAATATATATATATTATAAATTCTACAATTAAGACTTTGTTTATGAGATTGAACTAGTAAAATATAGATTTTATCTTTATGTTGTGCATTAGCACAAATGGGTATTACAACTGGGTATACGTGCAATCTACAATATTTTTAGATTTGGCAGGCAAAATATGTGTCAGAAATATGTCCAAACATCCATATTGGATAAATGTAATACTATTATACATACTTGAAGAACAGATCGAATAAATGTGTTTTTTTTTAACGTTATAAATCTTAATGGACTTTTAATAATTGTAGGCCAAAAATATATTGTTAGAATAAAGATATATTTAACAATATTTTTATATATATTCTATTAATATTTAAAATATTAAATGACAGCTATTACTTTTGACAAGAACGTTTTTGTAATTTTAATATCAACCATGGTAACGAAGGTTTAATTGTGAAGACTTTATTCTTATAACTGTTTCGGTTAATTTAAAGTTGCTTTATGAGATTACTAATATTATGACACACACTATGTGTGTATGCAGAAATATTAAAAAAAATAAAAATCGATAAAAGAGCAAAGAGAGAGAAAATTAAATGTTTGGGTTTGAAAAGTAACTACTTCTATTTAAGGGTATATTTTTTGCCGTTAAAAGTTTAATTTTTTTTTCAACTATTAAAATTTAAATAAAAAATTCAAATATTCATTAAATATGGTGTATTGAATGAAATTAAAAAAAATATATAATAGAGAAAAGTCAAATCCTAAACAAATCTTCATTTTTAAAGTTTATATTAAACAACTGTCAAATTTCTTTCCACTTTATAATAGAGATAGATAATCGTATAAATAAAGTTACTTTTTAATGTGTGCTTTCGATTGTAGCCCCTTCAACCAAAAAGATTAATACAGGTACCCGCAACTATTACCTTTTAGGTTTTGACTAAGCACATTACCGACAGCTGCTTTTCACCTTAACTTTTAGCTTATTCTACTTTTTTATTTTATTTTTTTGGTTAAAGATTCTACCTGATAATTCAGTTCAAGCTTTATTAAAGGGATCAATTTTTTCAAATTAGAGCGTCACAAATCAATTTTTTCAACTTAAAGTGTGACATATCAATTCGGAAACTTGTATAGTTCAAATTAGATTGGATTAGGTAGTAATCAAACGATTTAAGATACAAAATTCAAACTAGTCCTTTTATTACAAAAATTAAAGATTTATTTTAATTTTTTTTAAAGTAAATTTGAGAAATTTAAATTTCAAAAATGATAGTCGCTTCATTTTACAGAAAGAGGGAGTTCTATTTGAGAAATTTGAGAATATTAAGAGTTTTATTTCATGTATAATCGTAAAAATAATAAATGGTTATTTTAGAAAAACGATATGATTAACAAAATTATGATGTCAAAATTTATAATATAACATGTTATTTATTTATTTTTCAGGCAAAATAGGACTTTTTATCAGCCTAATCCGAGGAATAAGGATTATTTGTGTACAAGTAAATTCCAAAATTGGTTAATAATTGACTTCTACACATATTACTGTGCCATATGGGTACTACTTTTGCATTTATGGGTTCTACGACTTTTTCCAACTGGACTTAGAATTCTAAGTTGAAATTCGAAGCTGAAGTTAAATAAACTACCTCATGATTTCGTGTAAATGAAGGGTTTTATTATAAAATTATCATATTATTTATATTAATATATTAATTTTAATAATAATATATTAATATTATGTACAATGATCGGAGTGTTCTGATATCAATATCACGAGTTTTTGTTTGAAGTACAAGTTCATATTATACTAGACACAACCCGTCCGTTACGGCGGGGTTATTCAATTTAATTAAAAATTATTTATTTTAATTTGTGATATTATTAATTTGAAATTATGAGATATAATATTAATTTGAAACTAATGCAATTTCAAGATATAATATTGGTTTAGAATTTTATTTATAGGATAATGTTATATATATTTTTTGTGTGATTAAGAAATTTAAAAAAAATTAAAAATTCAAATTATTTGTAAATTATTATGTATTTATGGGATAATGTTATTTTTTTTTTGCCTGAGAATTATTTGAAAAAAAATTAAAAATTTAAATTATTGGATAATATCATATATTTATGTGTCAGAGTTATCTGCAAAAATGAGATAATAAAACAATTCAATAACCAAATTATTGGATAACATTAATTTGGAATTGTTGCAATTTAATACCAGTTTAAATTTGTATGCGTGAAATATTTATGGGACAATGTTATATTTTTCGTGTGTGTAAGGAATTAAAAAAAGTATAAAAATTTATGTGTGAAAATTATATGTAAATAAAGTTTAAAAACCCAATTATGGGATAATATTATATATTATTGTGACTGAAAATTATTTATAAATAAAAAACTTAAAATTTTAAATTATTTGATAATATCAGATATTTATGTGCCAGAGTTAACTGCAAAAATTGGATAATCAAACAATTCAAAAATTAAATTATTGGATAATATCAATTTGAAATTGCTACAATATTAAGATATAATCAAATGACACAAATTTGAAGTTAACTTTATGGGTGAGGTAAAACAACTGAATGCATTAGCAATAGTAATAGAGGAATAAAAAAAGAAAATTAATCTTATTATATAGCAACAAATTATAAAAAGGGGAGAATTATTTGTAGTGTGAAAATTATAGGATAACATTACATTTTTTTTTTGGTTAAAATTAGATGTTAAGAAATTGAAAAATCGAAGATTATCTATATTAAGAATAAAATTTAATTTTTGGATAATTTCAAATACCAAATTATTAGATGATTTCACATTTTTATTTGTCTGTGTGAGAATATTTTGATTTAGTATAATGAAAAAATTATTTAGTTGTAATTAGTTTTAATTTACATATATTTTTTTTGTGAGAGTTATAGGTAATTATATGGGATAATATTCAAAAAATTATCGTGGGAGAGTTATTTGTAATTATGGGATAATATTATATTTACAATTTTTTTATTTCACACTCTCACAAAAAGTGAAAAAAATTATAGGATAATATTACATATATATTTTTTGTGTGAGAACTAGATGTTAAGAAATTAAAAAATCAATTAAAGATTATCTATATAAAGAGAAAAATTAAATTTTTGGATAATTCAAATACCAAATTTTTAGATGATTTTATATTTTTACTTATTTGTGAGAGAATATTTTGATTGAGTGTGATGGAGAAATTATTTAGTTGTAATTAATCTTAAATTACGTTTGTTTAGAGTTATTTGCAATTATATGAGATAATATTCAAAAAATTATTGTGTGAGATTTATCTACAATTATGGGATAATATTATATTTACAATTTTTTAATTTCACACTCACACAAAAAGTGAAAAAATTATAGGATAATATTACATATTTTTTTTGCGTGAGAATTCAATGTTAAGAAATTAAAAAACTAATTAAAGATTACCTATATAAAGAATTTTTTTTGTGGATAATTTCAAATACTAAATTATTGGATGATTTCATATTTTTATTTGTGTGTGTGACAATATTCTGATTGAGTGTACTGGAAAAATTATTTAGTTGTAATTAGTTTTATTTAAAAAAAATTTGTGCGAGTTATCTGCAATTATATTTGATAATATTCAAAAAATTATTTTGTGAGAGTTATCTGCAATTATGAGATAATGTTATATTTATAATTTTTTAATTTCATACTCACACAAAAAAGTGAAAAAAATACATATTTTTTTTTGTTAGAATTATATATATAAAAATCAGATTTATATTTGTGTTGAATTATGGGATAATATTACATATTTTTTTGTGGAGAATTAGCTGTAAAAAAATAAGAAAAACCCAAATTATTGGATAATTAATATATTTTTATGTGTGAGAGTTATATACAATTATGGGATAATATTAAAAAAAATTGGCTTTAGATGACTTCAGATTTTTATTTGTCTATGTGATAATATTCTGATTTAGTGTAGTGAAAAAATTATATAGTTTTAATTAGTTTTAAATTACTTTTTTTTGTGAGAGTTATTTACAATTATATGAAATAATATTCACAAAATTATTGTGTGAGAGTTATCTGCAATTATGGGATAATGCTATATTTATAATTTTTAATTACATACTCACACAAAAAGTGAAAAAATATATATATTTTTTTGTGAGAATTATATATATATATATATATATAAATCATATTAATATTTGTATTGAATTATGGGATAATATTACATATTTTTTTGTGCGAGAACTAGTTGTAAAAAAATTTAAAAATCAAATTATTAGATAATTATATATTTTTATACAAGAGAGTTATATGCAATTATGAGATACTATTAAAAAAATTAGTTTTAAAAAAAATCCAAAAATTATTGTGAGAGTTATATTTTTTTGTGTGAGAGTTATAAATAATTATATAAAAATCAGATATATATTTATGATTTTTTTCATATTTTTATTGGATAATATTTAAAAAATAGATTATTGGATAATTATAATAATAAATCAATTGTAATAAATGCTGATGAGAAATTGAGTTAATGTGAGTGCGACACACGATAGATTGTGGTTAAAGTGTACTGCGTTTTAATATATATATATAATAGATTCAAAAAATTATTGTGTGAGGGTTATCTATAATTATGAGATAATATTATATTTGCAATTTTTTAATTCTATACTCACACAAAAAGTGAAAAAAATATAGGATAATATTACATATATATATATTTTTGTGAGAATTAGATGTTAAGAAATTAAAAAATCAATTAAAAATTATCTATATAAAGAACAAAATTTATTTTTTGGATAATTTGAAATACCAAATTATTAGATGATTTCATATTTTTATTTGTTTGTGTGAGAATATTTTGATTGAGTGGAGTGAAAAAATTATTTAGTTGTAATTAGTTTTAAATTACGTTTTTCTTTTTGAGAGTTATCTGCAAATTATATGGGATAATATTGAAAAAATTCTTGTGTGAGAGCTATCTGCAATTATAAGATAATATTATATTTATAATTTTTTAATTCCATACTCACAAAAAGTGAAAAAAATTAATGGAGAATATTATTATTTTGTTTTGCGTGAGAATTAGATGTTAAAAAATTAAAAAATCAATTGTAGATTATGGATAAAGAAAAAAAAATAATTTTTGGATAATTTTAAATATCAAATTATTAGATGATTTCATATTTTTATTTGTGCGTTACAATATTCTGATTGAGTATAGTGGAAAAATTATTTAGTTGTAATTAGTTTTATTTCACTTTTTTTTTGTGAGAGTTATCTGTAATTATATGAGATAATATTCAAAAAATTATTGTGTGAGAGTTATCTGCAATTATGAGATAATATTATATTTACAATTTTTTTAATTTCATACTCACACAAAAAGTGAAAAAAATACATATTTTTGTGTGAGAATTATATATATAAACCAGATTTATATTTGTGTTGAATTATGAGATAATATTACATATTTTTTTGTGTGAGAATTAGTTGTAAATATTTTAAAAAATCAAATTATTGGATAATTACATATTTTTATGTGTGAGAGTTATATACAATTATGGGATAATATTAAAAAAAATTAGTTTTAGATGACTTCAAATTTTTATTTGTCTATGTGAGAATATTCTAACTGAGTGTAGTGAAAAAATTATTCAGTTGTAATTAGTTTTAATATATATATATTTTTTGTGAGAGTTATCTACAATTATAAGGAAAAATACTCAAAAGATTATTGTGTGATAGTTATCTGTAATTATAGGATAATGTTACATTTATAATTTTTTAATTACATACTCACACAAAAAGTGAAAAAAATACATATTTTTTTGGTGAGAATTGTGACGACCCCAAATCCGGGTTCCATAACCTCGAGTTTGGTTCTCACTATTCAACACATTACTAACAATTAAATACATACATTGCATTTAAATATCGCGGAATAATACATATTGGTTCCCTTACAAAAAGGTTACAATACCAGGGTCTATTAACCTTAACATAAACAAATCCTATCATAAGGAATTACAAAAGGTTTAACAACAGTAAACACAAATTTAAACATCTAATTAGCATGCATAAACTAACTTAAGCTCAGGCCTTTCCTTTTCCCTTATCCTTCTTTGAGCAATCAGGATTATCTGAAAAATGGTTCATGATATAGCAAGAATGAGCAACTAGTTTGCTCAGCAAGTTTAGAACAATCATATAGATTTAATATATCATGAATGAATGAGAAATATCATCAATGATTCAACAATAGATATAACAGTTGTGAATGAAACATGATTCAAATTTTAATAAACAGAATATTTGAATCTTAAAATGCTGAGTGGTCACTAAGGACCCTGAACTAACTAGGGTATAATAGAGTTTCCTCTGACCCTTTGAGTTGTTTGGTTTTCAAGGGGATCAGCCTATTCAACCCGTTGTATATGCATTACATTTAGTCACTGGCGCCCAAAGTCGGTTTTCCGACACAAAATCCCCTAATTTAGGGTTGTTCAATTCTCAGACTTAATATAAGAAATCCGCACCCAACAATGGTTTGGATAAGCTTTTAAAAGTATTCAAGTTATAGAATTTAGAAACGCAATGTCTAGCTGAACTATTAGCTTCAGACATTTTTAATACAGTTCATGAATCAAGAACTAACAAGCTTTAAATGCACTAAGTGCGATTGTATAAACAATATGGATGTGGAATAATTTTAAATAATTAAACCACTTCAAGCTTTAACAATAAATACAAGTATGGAAACTTGTTCAACGATAATAATTGAGTAGGGTTAGAGAACTTGCCTGTTTGCTCAGCTACAATAATTGTCTAGCTTTAACTAACTTGCTTTGAAAGACCTAACATTAATAAAGTCGGTCTAATAATTAGTACAACGTATTTGCATAATTATACGCTTAATAACGAACTTATTTACCACATAAGTACTAACACATAAATTACATTAGTCAAAACAATATTATTAACCTTATAGACACTTAATCATTTTAGGTTAATAATTTAATAAGTTAGAAAATATTTTTCTTAAGTGTTGGACACTTATTAAACCCTTAAACAACTTATTATAATTGTTTAATTAAATCATAATTAAATTTAATTTATTTTATTAACTCAATCTCTATTTAATTACTATTTAATATTGATTAAATATAAATTAATTAATTAACTCTAGTTATTTTTTAAAATAAATAATAACTAATTGTACTTACTTATTATTTAATTATAATTAAATAATAAATAATTATTAACTTAGTTTAAACCTTCTTTAATTTAATGTTAATCAACCAATAATTAACCAAGTATTTAACCTTACTTATTATTTAATTAAGGAAATTAAATAATAGTTTACTAATCTTAATCCTCTTTAATTATTATTTAATGTCAATTAAATAATAATTAATTATTTAATTAATTTTAATTATTATTTAAGGTTAAATAATAATCAAATCATTCTTATTTATTATTTAAATTAAATAATAAATTATTACTCTAATAACTTAATTTCCATTAATCGTTATTTAATGTTAATTAAATAATAATTAATTACTTAATTATCTTTATTTATTATTTAATAATATTTAAATAATAAATAATTAATTTATAAATTTTATCTCTCTTTAAATATTATTTAATAGGCATTAAATAATAATTGCTAATTTATCATCTTTATTTATTATTAACATTTAAAATAATAAATAAATAATAAATTTATTTAACCTAACCATGGTTTAGCTAACTAGATTAATATTTAAAATATTTAAATATTAAACTTTATGAAAAATATCCTCCCCAATATTATTTTTGTATTATTATTATTTTTTTTATAATTTTAAATTAATTTTTAAATATTTAAATTAATTAAAATTAACCCGAATGGCATTTTCGTAATTAAGTTGAAAAACCGGACCGATGGCAATTTCGTAAATAATTCGAAAACTGAACCGAGGGCAGAATGGTAATTCTGCCGAAAAAAAACACGGAGGGGCAAACTTGTAATTTCGCCGGAAAATAACTACCGCGCATGGCGCGCGTTATAATATTTTCGGACCAAAACGGCGCCGTTTTTGGCAGGCCGGAAATGGCTTCCGCGCGTAACGCGCGGAGAAATTTTCTGCCGACGCCAAACGACGTCGTTTGGCTCCGCGTCGGTGGGTGAACAGTGCCTCGCGCATTGCGCGGCCAGTGTTAAATTTTTTTCTTCCAAGCAGAATGTGAACAGTGTTTCCGGCTATCCATTTTAAATAAAAATATACCTTCAATAAATCTTTAACTCTTCAATAAAAATCCAAAAAAATTACCAATCATCTTATATTAATTTATAACATGAAAAATTAATTTTTCATGATTTAATATCAATATTTTTTTATAAAAATTTTTACATCACATAAACTACCATAAATCATAACTTTTTGTATATAACTCCATTTTGAGTGATTCAAACTTTGTTTTTCTCATGATTTAATGTTCTATAATATTAGAACATCAAACCTAAGTTTTACAAAAATATTTTTGGTAATATATTTCAAAACTTCTTTACACACTACTAAATACATATTTTAGCATATAAAATATACCAAAATACAAACCAAACATATTAAACTCAAGCATGACATAAATATTACAACTACACATTAATAACCATATTAACATGTTTATACTAACATGATGATTTATTTTATTTAAAAACAAAACTTTATTTAAAATAACTATTACCTTGATTTAATGGCTATTCTTCTTTTTCTCCCAAAGTATGTTGTGAATCTTGAAGACATACACCAAGAACTCCTTCTCCTCTCTTAGTATTTTGCTCTCACTATTTTCTCACTCTCAAATGCTCTCTAGCTCTCTCTTTAGCTTGAAAAATAATGAAGTATACAAGTCTTACAAATGCAAGTATACTCCTACAAAATATTAGATACACACATTGTATCTATTAATCTAGACCATCATGCATCTATATTGGATACTTACACAAGAAAGCTAACCCATACTAAGTTGGTGAGGATTTTGTGGGAAAAGACTTTCCCAAAAATCAAAACAAGCAACCTAATATTAAATAAATGAAAAATAAAAGAAAATAAAAAAAAAATCATTTTCTCTCTCCTCACTCACCTACACGGCTGATGGACATTTGATTTGTCCCAAAATCAAGTCACTTTGCTTATTTTAATTAATTAATAAGTTATTTAATTGTTTTTCCAAGTGGGCCAATCATTGGGCTTTAATTTAAAATACCAATTGGGCTTCTATTTAATTGTTTGGGCTACTAAAATGTCAAATTTTATTATTCTCCACTTGGGCCACTAATTTACCCATGTTGGGCTAATTTAATAATTTACACATTAATTATTCAATCCATGGTTAAATAAATAATTAGATTGAATAAATAATTAAATATTCTAACCCATAGGTATTAAATTACTAAATGGACTAATAAATATTATTATTAATATTTCACATTATTTACATTAATTAATAATCATATTAATTAATTTATTATATTTAATTCACTCATTATATTCAATTTAATTGAATATTTAATTAATAGGAAACTTATCAATTATTTTGATATTAAAACTTTAGGGTTTGTTCACCAATTTAATAACATATTAGTGACCCCCTTTAATTAATTTTAGTAATTAATTACATAATTATTTAATCACATAATTAATTAATCACATAAAAAGATTTAAATAATCTCATAAAACTAACTCGTTGGAAATTAAATTAATAATTTAATAAATAAAGATGTGGAAATTCTAGGACATTACAAGAATTATATATATATATATATATATATATATATATATATATATATATATATATATATATATATATATATATATATATATATATATATATATATATACATATTTTTTTTTTTTTTTGTGTGTGAGAATTAGCTGTAAAAAAATTAAAAAATCAAATTATTGGATAATTATATTTTTTTATGTGTGAAAGTTATATGCAATTATGAGATACTATTAAAAAAATTAGTTTTAAGAAAATTCAAAAAATTATTGTGAGAGTTATATTTTTATTTGTGAGAGTTATATGCAATTATATAAAAATCAGATATATATTAGTGATTATTTTCATATTTTTATGGGAAGATATTCAAAAAATATATTATTGGATAATTATAATAATAAATCAATTGTAATAAATGCTGGTAAGAAATTGAGTTAATATGAGTGTGACATATGATAGACTGTATTTAAAGTGTGATTCGTTTTAATATATACAATAAATGTCATAATTGTGTGTATGTTTCAATAAATATTATCATTAGCCAAAATAAAATTAAGTATTTTTCTAAAGATAATATATATCATCTTAAAAATAATCGTTACAGTTGTGATAACAATCTTTATCGACAGATTTCATAAAAAAAATCATAAATTTAATGTTATGTAACAAATATAATGCTTACTTAGAATTATCATAGATTGGAATCAACATACCAAAGTAACAAGTGTTGGTTTTGTTGAAAACAATCCAAAATGTACATAATTGTGATGTTTTATTAAGTTGTGGCGGAGTAAGACTTTCAAAATTAAGGATTATCAATAATTTGTCCAGCTTATTATTTTTAAGAGTGACCTATTTTGATCTTCATACAAATGTTATGGGACAACTACTTAAATAAAAAACCTTTATATTTTCAAGTTTATATTATATGTCATAATTATTATATGTCATAATTGTGTGTACGTGTCAATAAATATTATCATTAGTCAAAACAAAATTGAGTATTTTTTAAAGATAATATTTGAAAATAATTGTTACAGTTGCGATAACAATCTTAACTTACAGACCACATAAAACAATCATTAATTTAACGTCGTGTAACTAATATAATGTTGATTTAGAACTATCATAGATTGAAATGAACATCAAACCAAAAGATTTTCGTTTTGACTCCAAAAAAGAATCGAGAATTGTAATCTTACTAAATTACTTGCCTAATCATCAAAATAGAAAGAAAAAAAAAGAAAGAAGAACAATTGAATTAGATAATTCATGCTTTGTGATTGTGGATGCCGTGCACCACACCAATAGTAAGTACTTCATTAATTAAGAGCGAGCATGAGAAGCACCAGTTGATTAACTGAAAGAAATGATTTGAATGACTGAGATTGCTGCAGTGCAGGTGTTACAGACAAGTACTTTGAGAATTCAAATCCTTTACAGCTATTTAATGAACACTTTAAATGTTTTTTAATGTCGTCCACTACCAAAGCAAAACTAATATTCTGAGAATTGACCAACTTTAATGGCCGGTGGCCACAGCTCACATGCGTGCATGGGAGGGAGGGGATGCATTTGATGCCAATTGGCCTAATTACTCGTCCTTGTCCATGGACCATAATCCCAGTCTGGGGACCAAAGACGGGCCTAAATGTTGGGATACTCTTCATCCCTTTTATTTCAAATGCTCTAACCGTCAAGTTTAGGAGTCCGATACATAAAATCAGATACATTAAATTATACTATTTCGCTATAATTTATAAAATTATTATTATTAATAATAATTTAAAAAAATTAATTTAAAGTGTTTTAAAATATAATAGTACTATAAATTCATTTAAAATTATAAATCAATAACTATTTTAAGAGAATTAATATTTTTATATGTAAAATTTGATATTTCTATAATTTTCTCTTGTATGAGTGTGGTACCCATTAATTATTCATATGAGAGAGATCTTGTAGAACTATTATTTTTACTTGTGAAAATATCAATTCCTTATTTTAATTAATAATACTTTTAAGATAATTAAAAATATTTATCATTGTATTGACTAAACTTAAGGGAATTTAATTTAATTTTGAGATTGAAAGTATCTCAATTTGACTTTTAAAAAGTCAATAATGATCTTATAAATAGAAACAGATAGAATATTTTATGTCTAAATAAAATATGTATTAAATTTATAAATATTAAGAATGCATATCTGATTAACGTAATTTATTAATTTAATAATAACAATACGATAATAAAATTATGATGACGTTTCATGGTTGGAAAAATTAGAACATGAATACCAGTTGTAAATAATACAAGTAATAGGGACACATTTCTAAAATATTTATAGGTCAAACTAAATCTCTAGCACCGAGAAGAATAAATTAATCCGGCACCTAAAAACAAAAACAAATCTAACTTGTATAAGACGATATATATTTTTTAAATAATTAAATATTAAGGAGTATTAGTTTCAAAATTTAATTACATTAAAGTCAGGTTAAGAAGGGACATTGATTTCTACAATTTGGTGCGATCCGTGACAATTACCTGCTGAGATTATGATGTTTTCCAACTATGTACTTCCTATAATTTAAATTATTTATGGAGATACGAGGGTGTTTGTGCATGAGGCGACATCGACATCCATTAAAGCTGACGGTTCATCAAAAAGCATACCTATGCAATCCATCTGCATGATAGATTACTTTCATTCTTTGTTTGACAATTATATTTATTTGACTTATTGCTTCTTGAGTTACTCACGTATAATTTGATACTCTATTTATTTTAAAATATAAGATAAATATTAATTTTTAAAAATTTATTAAATTTTTATAAAATTAATGAATTCATTCAATTTTTATCAAGATATTTATAGTTATGATAAAAAATCTAATAGGTATTAAAATTATTTTTAAAATTTAATTTAATTATTTATATTTTAATAACAACTCAAGTTGAGTTTTAAAACTCAATTTTATTCTTACATTTTAGAACATAATAAATATGAAGTTATTTGTGTGTGGTAGATAAATATAAATTTATCCAATGCACATCATTCTTGATTTGTCACAGCACATGATTAAAAAAGATAGCAATTATAGGCATAGTAATTATAAATATATAAGTTTTGTTTCTCATATGTTAAACCTTGTTTAAAAGTGAGAGCCCATTACTGTTTTTAGTGTTGTTCCTTAAAACTTTTTTATAAGTGTGTTAAAATTTGAGACAATAACATGGCTTAATTAAGTACAATCTTTGAAGTAATATCTGTGGTTTAAATTTATTTTATTTTTTTAAGAAAAATATATATGTCAAACTATGATTGGCGGCTTGACAAATCTTACCATACATGCACATAAAGGACATGCTACTTGAAATGAAAAACTTTACGGCTGACATAATAATTAGATATGAATATTTTATAATTAGGAATTAAAATATAAATAGGTAAAATTATAAAGTATTTATATATAATTTTTATGTTCAGTTATCATATCCGCATAAAAAAGTTCAAAATTGAATTTCTCATCTAAAATGTTGAAAAAAGATTTGATACAATGATACATTAAGATTATTAGTTATTTTCATAGGCTACGTTTGCTTATAAAAAATATATTTGGAATTGAACTATTTTATTAATTTAACACTATTTCGAATTATTTTATTCCATGCTGAGGGATTAATAATCCTTTAAATAGTCATATGGACTTTTTTTTTTTTTTTTTTTTTTTTTTTTTTTATCATTCCTAAGACTTTGTGTGGGATTATATAATTCCCTGAAAATTTTGAGATTAATAATCTTCATCACTTTAAGCAATTAAATAGCTTTATGGGATTAATAATTTAACATTAAGACTATGTTCGTTTACAAAAAATATATTTGAGATTAGACTATTTACCTTAATTTAATACTACTTTGTATTATTTAATCATTTGATGAAGGATTATTAATTCTTTAATATTGGACTATTAGTCCTATAAAGTCATTTAATAGTTTAAAATGAAGAGGACTATTAATTCCAAATTTTTCATGGGATTATATAATCTCACATAAATAGCCTTAAAAATGATAAAAAAATTGTCCATATGATTATTTAATCCCATAAAATAGTCCGAAATAATATTAAATTAATACAAATAGTCAAATCTCAAGTATGTTTCTTGTGAACAAACATAGCTTTAGGGATTATTATATCTCACTATAAAATAAAATAATCTAAAATAATATTAAATTAAAATAAATAATTTAATCTTAAATATATTTTTTTATAAACAAATGTAAATATATAATAATAAATCATAAAAAAAGAAGATACATCATCTTTTTATTAATATTTTACTCACTCACACGGCTGGTTGATGGCTGGGTGATGCTCCCGTAATAAAATTAATTAATATAAAATATTTCACAGTCGCCTTTTTAAATGACGATTCCAACTTTATTTCTCTATCACGTCTCTCACCACAAACTGGATTTTTTTATTTAAAAAAAGAGAGGAAATTATACTCGTAGAATAAATATAAGTGAATAATATTTAAATATTATATTTATTTTAATTATTAAAAAATAAAATATTAAAATTTATATCATATTTTATTTTTTAATAATTAAAAAATATATAATATTTAATTTTATATTTAAATATTATCTACGTAAATTTATCTTTAAACATATGGTAATCAGGATGTGGGTCCATGACAATTGTACTACGGTAGTGTACACAACTGTGAACTGTGAGAGACATTTATTTTGGGCTGAAGTGTTATACTTAGGCCTGACAAAAAATAATTATAATTGATTTTGAGTTATAGAAAATAGAAAAATAATTATGGGTCAATTATAAACTAAAACTATATAAATCCATATGGTTATGGGTTTTGTCTCTCCAAAAATATAGAAAAGCGGCCCATCTGTCATCACAACAATCTTGATTTGCTCCTTTAAAATTCGTACCAAATAAACTTGCTAACTATTTTGATAATTGAACTTTGTTCAACGGATTGTTTATTCCTTTCTAATTTAAAGTGTTAGTAATATTTAAGGGTACTTTACAATAATATATAACAATTAGTAATAAATTACAAGATTAATGTATAAATAAAATAATTACAAAAAGAGTACAATAAGAAGAAATTAATTACACCACATATCTTTAGAATCCTGAAAACAATGAGAAACTGTCATATTTACCAGTTACCAAAACAAAATCAATAATTCAAAATAAAAAAAAAACCACCTTCCTCGTCGGGCACCCCTTCCATCAAACCAGAAAAAAAGATGACCATTATCACCACCCTGAGAAAAAATGAAGAAGAATACCATGATGGGGAGAGGCGTAGATGGGGCGGCGGAAGTCGGACGATTATTGAGGCAAAAAGAATCGGTGATTATCGTCGATGAAGTTGATGGTGAGATCACGAGTGGCTTTAGGGAGAGGTGGGAAACGGTGGACGGCGACGACTGTGTCGTCGTGATGGAAAGGAGTTGAGAAAGAAGAGGTAACCAACCCATAATACAAAAATACAAAGGTAACTAAACCTTAATACAAAGATAACCAACCTTAATACAAATATAACCAACTTTTAATACAAATGTAACCAAACTTTAATACAGATGTAACCAACCTTTAAAACACATGTAACCAATCCTTAATACACAGGTAACCAAAACTTAATACAAAAGGTATCCAACCTTAAAATAAAAGGTAACTAATCTTTAATACAAAGGTAACCAAACCTTAATACAAAGAATATCAACCCTTAATACAACGGTAACCAAACATTAATACAGAGATAACCAAATCTTAATACAGAGGTAATTAACCCTTAATACCCTTAATACAGAGGTAACTAAACCTTAATACAGAGGTAACCAAACCTTAATACAGAGATAACCAACTTTTAATACAAAGGTAATCAAAAATAGTTACTACACATTCAAAAATTTGTTACCTATATATTAGTGTTTGATTACCTAGATTTAGTGCGCGAAAAAATTAATTACTATACATTCAAGAATTGGTTACCTCTATACTAGTGTTTAGTTATCTAGATTTATTGCACGAAAAAATTAGTTACTACACATTCAGGAATTGGTTACTTCCATACTAGTATTTGGTTACCTAGATTTACTTCACGAAAAAACTAGTTACTACACATTCAGAAATTGGTTACCTTCATACTAGTGTTTGGTTACCTCTATACTATTGTTTGGTTACCTAAATTTACTGAACGAAAAAAACTGATTACTAAACATTCAGAAAATACGGCTTTGTCCTCATCTGTCGACCTCACAAAATTATATACGACACCAGAAGATTTAATACCATCTATCACCAATCACTACCAACAACACATCCACCGTCACTTACCACCATACACCATAGCCACAGACCACAAACTCATATTAACAAAGACAAAATAAAAGGAAGAAGAAGACTAGTATTTGATTACCTAGATTTACTGCACGAAAAAACTAGTTACTACACATTCAAGAATTGGTTATCTCCATACTAGTGTTTGGTTACCTCTATTCTATTGTTTGGTTACCTAAATTTACTAAACGAAAAAATTAACCACTATCAACACCTCATCCACCGCCACTTACCACCATAAACTACCGCCACACACTACAAACTCAGATTAAACAAAGACAAAATAAAAAGAGGAAGAAGAAGAAAAAGATCGGAAGTCCCTTAATTTTGGTCCGAAGATTTCCGACGGTGTTCTAACAGAACGAAATCGTCGTGGCTTGATGAAGTCTCCTCTGTGAGTTTTAGCAATAGGCATGATGACTGGTATAATAGATTTCAGAGGAGAGAGATGAACTAGTTTAAATATTGATATAGATTTGAATTTTGAAATGTGCAATCAATTAGAAAAATGATCCACATAAGTAACCCATTAAAATAACTAACTAAATTAAAGGAATAAGAATGCATTAATTTGTAAATTAAATATTAAAGATGTACTAATTTTGTAGATATTTTATTTATTCACTTTTATTGTAATTTTTTCTAAAAATATACTAGAAAATGTAATTGTTTCAATATTTAATACTATTTCGGTCTTAAAATGAGAATCTCATTTGATTAGATAAATTTTTAACAAATTAAAATAAGATTGACCCCAACTTAGATAACTACACAGCCAAAATAATATTGCTTCCGTTCTAAAATATAAAATTAAATTTGACTTTTTGAAATTAATTTAAAATGCTATTAAATTCAAAATCAGTGCGATTTATTTAACTTATAATTATAGTAATTAGTAATACTTTTTAATATTTTATAGTTTTTATAATTATTTTCTCTAAAATATAAAATTAAATTTGACTTTTTGAAATTAATTTAAAATGCTATTAAATTCAAAATTAGTGCAATTTATTTAACTTATAATTATAGTAATTAGTAATACTTTTTAATATTTTATAGTTTTTATAATTATTTTCTCTAAAATTAAATGCATTCTCATATCAAGTTTAAACCTTGGGATTGAAGAGGAAAAACTTTTGCTAGTTGCTGAGAAATAGAGAAGGAAAAGAAACAGAGCTAACCCTCTTTCTTGTAATTTTTTTCCCCCTTTGCAACAGAGTAATTATATTAGCATATCACAGAAAGTCTTTACAAAATCGAATTAATATTATATCACAGAAAGTCTTTACAAAATTTGACGGGTGTTCAACTTTTAGTCTATTTATTTTGATGATAACAAATTAAGTGAATAGGTTAATTAAAATTCTCTCCATATGTTAATATTACAATTATTTTAATTATCTTATTTATTTTGATCAAAAATATTTTCTAAACTTATTGAATTAATATTATTCTAACCTTGATAATTTAATATCAGCTATTAAAAATATTTGTTCATAAATCAACATTTCCCGAGGCAAGGAATCTTTTATTTATTAAATAATCTATTATTATTATTATTATATATTAAAATTATTTTAAATCAAAAGAAGCTTGGAAAAATAAAAAGACAAAAAACACTTTTTAAAGTGCTTCATCCAAAAATTGTTTGGGTCAGCTTGAAGTTACTTTGATCTGAAAATTGCACGCATGTGACTTTGAATAGTTATTAAACATGTGTAGTTTGAAAAGTTGGCTGTAAACATTCGAAGGCTAAAAGCCTTGTTTATTTAATGCATACAAAAGAAGCTTTAATTTTTTAAAGGCTTGGTCCATCCGTGAGTTTGCTTGCATTTTGAATTAAAAAGGTAGTCGGAGATGGAAGAATAAATGCCTAAGAATTGCATGTGCTGGAACCAAAGCAAAGTGTGTTTCTTTAACTTGGGCAATCCGTGTGAACTAATTTAAAATCCATCATGGCCCTTTATTTTTAAATCAAACAAACCCTAGCCCTTGAATAATTAAATAAGTTGTCAAAAGAACTTTTCACCCCAAGCTTCAAAATTCTATAAATACGAGATTTTCTCGTTCATTTTCATTTGTTAATTCACAAAGAAATAAAACTAAACTTTATTGCCTACATTTTTCTCTCTCAAGCTTTCAAAACTCTCTTCTACTCAAAGTTCTAATATTCTGTTGAAAAGAAAAATTGATCAAAATTTTGGGACAAGTTATTAAATTGCAGTATTTGAAGTATCTTATTCTTGTTTATATTTATAGATATACAAATATAAATTATTATACACATTTATATATATCTAAATTTTATTTATTTATATCATATAAAAAGTCCGTTCTTAAACACGAAGACTTCTTCTTAAGTGAGAGAATCAGTCGAACAAGGGCTCAAAGTATTAAGTTGCCTTTAATTGATATAGTGTGTGTTTATATAAATATCATAAAGTAGATCAGTACTTAAACATCGAAACTATAGCGAAGATATTTCTCTTAAGTGAGGGAATTAGCCGAATGAGGACTCAAAGTCTTAAGTGGTCTACTGAAGATATTTATATAAATATCAGTTGTGAAACTATAAATTTGGACAGTACTTAGAATTCGAGAGTATAACGGAGATATTCCTCTTAAGTGAGAGAATCAGCCGAACAAGGGCTCAAAGTCCTAAGTAATTTTATTTAACGTGCTTACATCATAGATCAAATATATAATTATGTATATATTTGAGTGAAATAAATTTATTTATTATATATAGTATTATTTCATTGCTTTATTTATTAACTTGATATCTAACATCAAAAGTATTTGAACTGAAACTCTTTTATTCATAAATACTTGTTCCATAATATAGAAGTTATTTAAACTTTTATATCACAAATATAATTGATAATATTTGCTTACACAGAAGCATATCATTAACTATAAAAGTTATTTAAACTTTTATATCCGGACTTAAATTTACATCTGTTTAGTTTAAGAAGCACTTTTATTATTTATAAAGGAAGGACAAACCTTTATAATTTTGCACTTAAATTATATATCTGCTTATGTAATAAGTATTTTCCAAAAACAAACATTTATCGAAAAATGTTGAGTTATTTGGTTTTATATAGAAAACTGATATTTTCACAAGATTTTTTGATATTTTCATATGAAAAGTGTCGCTATAGGTTTATAACGACAGTTTTGACCGTCGTTGTAGCTGTATAGAGACAGTTTACATGTATAAATATCAAAAAAATCTGTAAAAATATCATTTTCCTTTATATATCTGTGAGAAAAAAAGAGTGATCCTTTGATCAAGATCAAAGTCTTAGAAATGTTAACTGGTAATTGAGTCCCTAGTGTACTTGTGATGTAACAGATAGACTTCTTATTTTCAAGACTAGATTGTAAAACAAAAAATTAAGTGAGTTAGTAGTCTTTAAATCTGTAAAAAACAATAGAGTGATTCTTTGATCAAAACCAGAGTTTTAGAGAGGTCAACGGATAGTTGAATTTCTAGTGAGTGTAAGGTGAGGAACATATTTCTTATTTCAAGACCAAATTATAAAACAGAGTTGGACTTAGAAAACAAGCGCAACTATGTTTAATGAAATAGTGAGGAGCTGTTGTTTAAGACAAGTAGTTATATGTATTATTGGAAGTTGATCTAGAAACATTTGTTAAGGTTTTTTTGCCTATTGAATGAGTGTTTTTATTACTGATAGTAAAATGATCTCAATTCTTGGAGAGGAGCTTGAAACTGAACGTAGCAATATATCCGGCTTGTATGTTGTGAACCAAATAAATCTCTGTGCATTGTGTGATTAAATTTTTACTGTCTTGCATATTAATTTCTAACACTAAAAATTAATTAATTAAAAATTCAAAAAGGCCTAAGATAATTTTTTAAAACAGTAATAATCTATTCAATCCCTCTTTTAGATTATTATCGGACTTTCAAAACTATTACAAACACGCTAGAGAAATCCTTAACAAGAAACTGACCAAACAATACTGAATATTATAAACTATCTAATAATTATTACTAATTATGAAATATATACCAACTCCTTTTATAAATTAGAAGAAGTAAAATACTTGCTCTGTTATGAAATATACCTTATTATTTATTTTTTAAAATTAACTTGCGATATTTTTAAACCTAGAACTAGTATAATAATAAATTACTTAAAAAATACTAGAAATTATAAAATTTATTATTTTTTAATGTTCAATGGATCCTATTAATTTTATTTTTTTAATTTATTTTTAAAATTTAATAATAATCTTTTAATTTAAAATGAAAGAAAATTACAAAAAATGTATGACATGGTTTATAAACGTAAAAGTTGTTCAAGGATAATTTTAAAAAAACACAATAGAAATAAGAAACACGTGTAAGGAAGAGGGAAAGAGGAAAAATAAATGAAAACAAGTTTTGGAAGCATAAATAACGGATTTAACGGAATGCTGGAGAGCAAGCAGGACGACTGTAACGATTTCGGTCAAATCTCGAGTCCAAATCAAATCATAGCAGAATAAGGTCCAATGTGTTTGTCTTAATAATATCTTCTTGAGTCAGCTTAGCCTACCACAGATTCACCATTAAAGGAATTAATAATAACAGCTTTTGTAAGACCCCGAATTTTATGAAATACAAAATTTAATTTTTCTTCATATATATATTTTTTGAAACAGTAAGTGGTTAAATTAACAAAATTGAAAGTTAAGGATGTTATGTTCAAATTTTATTTTGTCGGACAATATTCGCTTTGTCGGGGAATATTCGTTTGGTCGGGGAATATTCGTGCCGTACGACGGCGCCGAAATAATAAATTATTGGTGGACCCCACAACGGAATATTTGTCGGATATAGAAAACGACAGAAATAACCTTTTTAAATAAAAATAGTCAACGGAACTGTTAAAATACCGGTGATAAAAGAATAGTAGCATACGGTAGTTATTGGTATTTTCTGTAGCACTCGGTACTCTACAGTAACACACGGTATTGCATAGTGTCTCATATTTTTGGTCTGATAATTGACACCGTAACTGTTACGCATCATTTCATCGATAATTGTCACTGCATAATATTTTATATTATCAATTCAATAATTGTTGTTACACAGTATTTTGCATTATTGATTTAATAATTGTCATTACACTGTATTTTATATCATTGAGTCAATAATTGTTGTTGCACTGCTTTTAAAATTATTGAACCTAATAATTGTCACAGTAACTGTAAGACCCCGAATTTATGAAATACAAAATTTAATTTTTCTTCATATATATTTTTCCTGAAACAGTAAATGGTTAAATTGACAAAATTGAAAGTTAAGGATGTTATGTGCAAATTTTATTTTGTCGGACAATATTCTTTTTGTCGGGGAATATTCGTTTTGTCGGGGAATATTCGGGCCGTACGACGGCGCCGAAATAACAAATTATTTGTGGACCCCACAACGGAATATTTGTCGGATATAGAAAACGACAGAAGTAACCTTTTTAAATAAAAATAGTCAACGGTGTTAACTGTTAAAATACCGGTGATAAAAGAATAGTAGCATACGGTAATTTATGGTATTTTCTGTAGCACACGGTACTCTACAGTAGCACACGGTATTGCACAGTGTCTCATATTATTGGTCTGATAATTGACACCGTAATTGTTACGCATCATTTCATCAATAATTGTCACTGCATAATATTTTATATTATCAATTCAATTATTGTTGCTACACAGTATTTTGCATTATTGATTCAATAATTGTCATTACACTGTATTTCATATCATCGAGTCAATAATTGTTGGTGCACTGTAGTTTAAAATTATTGAATCTAATAATTGTCACAGTAGCAAATACACTATAATTTATATTATTAAATTAATAAAAATATGTAACGTGTTTCTTACATTATTGTGGTAACATTATTTTATATGTTGGACTCACAGGAAGAATAAATAAATAAATAAATAAAAAATAAAATAATTAATTTTACTGTTTGAAATAGTAACGTGAATAGTGACGTGAATAGTGATGTGAATAGTACGTGAATAGTAAGAAACATGTGGGACCCATTGTGGGCCCCACATGAAATGTGAGAAATGTGAGAATTTGCTGAAGAGTTGGTGGAGGCTGCGCAGCAGCCTCTGCTGAATTTTTTTTCTGTTCACCTACCACGCATAGTAACTTATTTTCTCCTATAAATAGCTTGCTCAGCTGAATAGAAAAATGACACCTAAAACATAAAATTTTTCTATAAGAATTTTATGAGTTTTCTCTGAGAATAGTAAGGTTATTTTGAGAGTTTGAAAGCCAAAAGGAGTGCAGGAATTTTTTAAGTAAGTGTTTTATTAAAGAGTAGTAATTTCATAAATTCCTATTTTTCACGGTATTCACAAATCTTCCTTTAGAAGACTCTTCTTTGAGAAGATTCATTTTTAAAAGCTTTCTTTGGAAGATTTATTTTGGAATATTATTTTAAAAACTATTTTAAAGTTGTTATATTATACTACAAAAATTATGTTAAATATATATAATTTTGATAGTTCATAATATACGAGTTATCATATACTTTGAAATTTATATGTGGTAATTACTAATTATATTAAAAATATATAGGTTGATCAATCTCATTTAAATCAATATCCAGTCACGTGTTAAGGTAAGGGGTATCACTCTTTTCATCATCATAAATGGATATTATTTTCTTTCTTACTTGAAGGGATTATCATTCTTTGATTCTCGAAAATAATATCGTTTCTTTCTTGTGCCATTTATTTCCATGTATTAAATTGTGGGAATAACCTTACGGCGCGGTTTACCGCCTGTTGGTGAAAAACCTTTTGTATTCATTCCTTATTAATCTTTGAGAATAACCTTACGGTGCGGATTATCGCCTGTTTGGTGAATAACTCTTCGTGTTCAAATTCTATTAAATTGTGGGAATAACCTTACGGTGCGGATTACGCCTGTTTGGTGAATAACTCTTCGTGTTCAAATTCTATTAAATTGTGGGAATAACCTTACGGTGCGGATTACGCCTGTTTGGTGAATAACTCTTCGTGTTCAAATTCTATTAAATTGTGGGAATAACCTTACGGTGCGGATTACGCCTGTTTGGTGAATAACTATTCGTATTCAAATTGATGGGAATAACCTTACGGTGCGGATTATCGCCTGTTGGTGAATAACCCTTGTTATTTGTCTCGTGTGGAAATAATTTGTCTACACGAATTATCACATGACACTTTTATTCCATATTCGTAAGTGATATCATTTTCCTTTATACTCATAAGGGATACCATCTTTTTCATCTTCCATTATTCAAACTTACTATGGTAAGGGATATTAATTCCCTTCACCTTTTGTTAATCAAACCTGCTACGGTAAGGGATATTATTTTCTTCCATACACCTAAATCGAAACTTATTATGGAACTATTGCTTCTATAATTCCTGAAAATATTATATGTTCCATAATAGTTGAATTTCATTAGTTCAACTGAACCTTCCTATTTTCTGAACATTTCTATTGAACTGTAATCGTTATTCTGAACTGTGGATCTTGAATATCATTTTTAAATTTCACTCCACATCATGTTGGCAATTTGGACATTATTTGAATATGCACAAAGTAAACTTCCGATACTTATTGTTTATCCTGTTCTTCTGTTCATCATTTGTATCACTGTTATTTGTATTAATCATCAAGAATCAAGCTGTTGTGAATATCTGTGGCCGGGGGCACAGATGTGATATAATTGTTGAACAGATGATAGGTTAAAGGCGATATACTAGGTTAAAGGCGATACATCTGTTCGGTGTCTTTTATGACACGTGGTGAATGTTCTCTTTGGCCCGTAGTGCAAAGATGAACTGTTGGTTGGTATGATTATGACCAAAGGCTGAATCTGGTATAATCATGACCGTTGGTGTTATATTGAATGTCTTTGGCCCGTAGTGCAAAGACGAACTGTTGATCTGCATGATTATGACCAGGAACTGTGAAGTTGTATTATCTTGACTAATGGTATTTCAGATGATAAAAGTTGATGATATTTTTACTAAAAAGAGAAGCGAGTGGACATTATAGTCTGCATTATTCTTCTAATAGATTGTTCATTCCGCTGCTATTATTGATCTGAACGTTGTTTAAGAATTTAACTGCAGTTTTTGATATAAACCTTGTAGTCTATTGTATTCTATCAAGAACTCAACTGTTGAAGGCTAATGATAAATTATTCGTCATTATCTTAGTCATGATATTTCTTACTGGGCTATTTGAGCTCACCCTTTCTTTTCGTTCCATTGTTTTTCAACAGGAGATGAGAACGTAACGGGGTCTAGCCGGGGAATGGAGTGAGAGTGCGGGGATAGCTATCATAGTCTTCACGTGTTATAAAATAGTGTGGCAATAATAATGAAGACTTAGTTGTGTTGTATTATCCACTGTATTGTTGTACGTTGTATTTCATTGTAATAATTTTGTTGTAGTCTTTTGACGACTCAAGTTTGGGCTGTGTGGGCCTAGATTTGGGGGCGTCACAGTTGGCATCAGAGCTTAGGGATATGGTCTTTAATGGAGATCTGGGGTTAGAACTAGGAGGGGAGAGACGAATAGAATCAGTCACTAGTGTGTCCTACCTAAATTAGATTTTATTATCTAATGAGTTGATTTGAATATAGGGACATGAAGTGATGAGTCAGTTTATTTGAACTAACATTTATTTTGTGACCACAGTTTAGTATGGCATCTGGAAATCAAGAGGTTAACTACGAAATACCCGAAGCGAATGTAGCCGAAAATCAAGAAGCCACAAACAATCCTCCTGCCAACTCAGGAAATAATATTCCTGATAACATGATGAATGATGGATTCTTTAGGAATTTCATGCAGTTCATGCAGAATCAGGCAAGAGGAAATCCAGTTAACAATAACGGTAGAAACGCTGGTAATTTGAGGATGATCACTGTCAAGCAATTTAAAGAATTGGGACCACCTGAATTCCACGGGAAGCCTGACCCACTCAAAGCGGAGGCATGGCTGAAGCAAACGACAAAAATACTTGATGTCCTACAATGCGCTGATGATCAGAAGGTGCCCTTTGCTACCTTTATGTTTCGAGGTGAGGCGGATCACTGGTGGGAAGCGGTAAAACGTATCCACCCTTCAGCACTTGAGATGTCTTGGACAGAATTCCAAGAGCTATTTAATGAAAAGTACTTCCCAGAAAGCATCCGCCATATGAAGGAAGTGGAATTCATTAAGCTGGAGCAGGGAAACATGACAGTTTCTCACTATGAAGCTAAGTTTGCTGAACTGTCTCGTTTTGCGACTCATCTAGTAGATGACGAAGCACGGATGAGTCGGATGTTCTTACGTGGTCTAAGATTCGAAATCCGTCAACAACTTAGCTCTCATAAATTTAATTTGTATTCAGATGTTGTTGATAGGGCTCAAAGGGTGGAGCAAACAGATGAAAAATTACAGCCAAGAGTCAATGATCAGAGAAATGATAACAACCACAGGAACGAGAACCATCGAGGAGGTAACCAACACTTCGGTGGTAATTCCTCATCAAATAACAGAAGAGGAGAATCCAGTGGGAACAATTTCAAAAGAAAGAGATTCCATAATAATTATGGAAGGGCACCAGTACCAGCACCAACACCGACCCCAGTTTCAAGGGGAGAAGATCGACCACCAGTGAGATGCTATAGGTGTGGTCAGGAAGGTCACATCAGCCCAAACTGTACACTGCAGTCCAAAAAGTGCTACAGTTGTGGGAAAGAGGGTCATCTTGCGCGATTTTTTCCTGCCACAAAATCAAGTCCAGCTGCAGTGATGATACCAAAAGCTAGCGCGGATAAGGAAAAATCTGTAGTTCAAGGGAGAGCTTTTGTTGTGACATCCCAAATGGCACGAAACTCGAACGAGGTGATAACCGGTAAGCTATTCATAAATTCTCGTGAAGTCTACGCTTTGTTAGATACTGGTTCTACCCATTCTTTTATCTCACCTGCATGTGCTCAGCGTTTAAACTTAACTCCTGAAAATTTGGACTTTGACTTATCAGTTGAAACCCCATTAGGAAAAATGACCATTACATCTACTGTCTATAAATCTTGCCTAGTTCAAATCAACAACCTCACATTACCTGTTGACCTTATTTCTTTGGAGATGCATGAATTTGATGTGATTTTAGGAATTGATTGGTTGACTACCCATCATGCTAAAATTGATTGTTTTCATAAGATTATTAGTTTTCATATTCCTAATCAACCTGTCATGCAAATTCAAGCAACTAAACCATTGAAATCTATAACTGTTATTTCTAGCCATAAAGCCATTCGTTTATTAAAAAACGGATGTCAAGCCTTTTTAGCTCATGTCACTGATTTGAACAAAAATACGTCAAACTTGAATGATATTCCCATTGTTAATGAGTTTCCTGACGTTTTTCCGGAGGAACTTCCTGGTTTACCCCCAAACCGTGAAATTGAATTTTGTATTGATCTTGAACCTGGTACCAAGCCCATTTCCAAAACTCCATACCGAATGGCTCCCATTGAACTTCAAGAGTTAAAAGTCCAACTACAGGAATTGTTGGATACTGGTTTCATTCGTCCGAGTGCATCACCTTGGGGTGCTCCTGTTCTATTTGTGAAGAAGAAAGACGGGAGTATGAGATTGTGCATTGACTACCGAGAATTGAACCATGTCACCATCAAAAACAGGTATCCGTTACCTCGAATTGATGACATGTTTGATCAATTACAAGGTGCTCAACATTTCTCAAAGATTGATCTCCGTTCTGGATATCATCAGTTAAAGGTTAAAGCTGAGGACATTCCAAAGACTGCTTTCAGAACTCGTTATGGGCATTATGAGTTTTTAGTCATGCCTTTTGGACTAACCAATGCTCCTGCAGCTTTCATGGACATGATGAACCGAATATTCAAGGAATATTTGGATCATTTTGTGGTTGTCTTTATTGATGACATCCTCATATACTCCAAAAGTCGTGAGGATCATGAACAACACCTGAGATTGATACTCCAGAAGCTCCGTGAGAACAAATTATATGCCAAGTTGAAGAAATGTGAGTTCTGGCTTGAGGAGGTCACGTTTCTTGGGCATGTGATTTCTAGTCAAGGAATATCAGTCGATCCTGCGAAGATTGAAACGGTACTAAATTGGGAACAAACCAAGACAGTAACCGAAGTCCGAAGTTTTCTGGGCCTAGCTGGTTATTATCGGAGATTCGTAGAAGGATTTTCTCGAATCACCACTCCATTAACTCAGCTTACTCGGAAAAGCACAAAATTCATATGGAGCGAGCAATGCGAGAAAAGTTTTCAAGAGCTTAAGAAGAGACTTGTTTCAGCTCCTGTTCTGACCATTCCATCAGGATCGGGAGAATTTGTCATATACAGCGATGCTTCAGGCAAAGGTCTAGGCTGTGTCCTTATGCAACATGGAAAGGTTATAGCCTATGCCTCTCGACAACTCAAAGATTATGAGAAAAATTACCCTACTCATGATCTAGAGTTGGCAGCAGTCGTTTTCGCGTTGAAGATCTGGAGACACTACTTGTACGGAGAGAAAGTGGATATCTATACGGATCATAAAAGTCTCAAGTATTTCTTCACCCAGAAGGAACTCAACATGCGACAACGACGTTGGCTTGAGCTGTTGAAGGATTATGATCACACAATCCAGTATCACCCGGGAAAGGCGAACGTTGTAGCTGACGCTTTGAGCAGAAAATCTTATGCGAGTACAAGTGCACTGCTGACAACACAAAAGCGTATTTTGTACGACTTGCAAAAGATGGAGATGGAGCTAAAGACGCTAGGGACCCACTCGAAGATTGCTCATGTGCAAGTAGAACCAGCTTTAATCGATAAAATTAAAGCTGCTCAAGCTACCGATCCGGAACTGATAAACATGATAAAGAAAGTACAAGAAGGTACCATTCCCGAAGCAAGAATCGACGAGAAAGGAATACTTCGAGTCAACTCTCGACTCTGTGTTCCTAACGATCCTGAATTAAAGCATAAAATCATGATGGAGGCACACAACACGCCATTTGCAATCCACCCTGGAGGTACCAAGATGTATCGAGATCTTCGACATACATTTTGGTGGAACAATATGAAAAGGGAGATTGCAGAGTTTATCTCAAGGTGCTTAACTTGTCAACGTGTCAAAGCAGAGCATCAAGTACCTAAGGGTCCTTTACAACCACTTGAGGTTCCCGAATGGAAGTGGGAACACATCAATATGGATTTCGTGACGGGTCTTCCCAAAGTTTCTCAAGGCTTAGATGCAATTTGGGTCATCGTAGATAGATTGACCAAATCCGCTCATTTCTTGCCTATACGAGAAAACTTTTCACTTGAACGTCTTGTCGGTATGTACATAAATGAGATCGTGAGATTGCATGGCATGCCAGTTTCCATAGTTTCTGATCGAGATCCTAGATTCACTTCACGCTTTTGGATCAGTCTACAAAAAGCTATGGGCACTGAACTACGTTTTAGTTCTGCATACCATCCTCAAACGGACGGACAATCGGAAAGGACGATCCAGACCCTCGAAGATCTTTTGAGACTTTGCGTACTAGATTTCAAAGGAAGTTGGGATAAGTACTTGCCATTGGTGGAATTTGTAAGACCCCGAATTTTATGAAATATAAAATTTAATTTTTCTTCATATATATTTTTTCATGAAACAGTAAGTGGTTAAATTGATAAAATTGAAAGTTAAGGATGTTATGTGCAAATTTTATTTTGTCGGACAATATTCGTTTTGTCGGGGAATATTCGGGCCGTACGACGGCGCCGAAATAACTAATTATTGGTGGACCCCACAACGGAATATTTGTCGGATATAGAAAACGACAGAAGTAACCTTTTTAAATAAAAATAGTCAACGATATTAACTGTTAAAATACCGGTGATAAAAGAATAGTAGCATACGGTAATTTATGGTATTTTCTGTAGCACACAGTACTCTACAGTAGCACACGGTATTGCACAGTGTCTCATATTATTGGTCTGATAATTGACACCGTAACTGTTGCGCATCATTTCATCAATAATTGTCACTGCATAATATTTTATATTATCAATTCAATAATTGTTGTTACACAGTATTTTGCATTATTGATTCAATAATTGTTATTACACTGTATTTCATATCATCGACTCAATAATTGTAGCTGCACTGTTTTTAAAATTATTAAACCTAATAATTGTCACAGTTGCAAATATACTGTAATTTATAATAATCTGTAACGTGTTTATTACATTATTGTTGAATTATTGTTGTAGCATTATTTTATTTTATATGTTGGACCCACAGGAAAAATAAAAATTTTTATTTTTCAAAAGTTACTATTCACTCCCGGAATTTACTATTCATTCCCGGAAAAGTTACTATTCACTGACGGAAGTCACTGTTCATCTCGGGGGAAGTTACTGTTCATCTACCGACAAAAGTTACTGTTCATTACTGTTCACTTTTTGAAAATTTTAAAGTTACTGTGCAAGTATTGAAAATTTTTAAAAACGTTTGCGCAGCCTCTGCTGAATTTTTTTTTTAGTTCACCTACCACGCATAGTAACCTCTTTTCTCCTATAAATAGCTTGTTCAGCTGAATAGAAAAATCACACCTAAAACATAAAATTTTTCTATAAGAATTTTATGAGTTTTCTCTGAGAATAGTAAGGCTATTTGAGTGTTTGAAAGCCAAAAGGAGTGCAGGAATTTTTCAAGTAAGTCTTTTATTAAAAAGTAGTAATTTCATAAATTCCTATTTTTCACGGTATTCACAAATCTTCCCTTAGAAGACTCTTCTTTGAGAAGATTCATTTTTAAAAGCTTTCTTTAGAAGATTTATTTTGTAATATTATTTTAAAAACTATTTTAAAGTAGTTATATTATACTACAAAAATTATGTTAAATATATATAATTTTGATAGTTCATATTATACGAGTTATCATACACTTTGAAATTTATATGTGGTAATTACTAATTTTATTATAAATATATAGGTTGATCAATCTCATTTTTATCAATATCCAGTCACCAGATAAGGTAAGAAATGTCATTTTTTTTCACTCTTAAACTTACTACGGTAAGAAATGTCATTTTTTTTACACTCTTGAACTTGCTACGGTAAGGGATATTATTTTCTTTCATACTCCTGAATCGAAACTTATTATGGAACTATTGCTTCTATAATTCCTGAAAATATTATATGTTCCATAATAGTTGAACTTCATTATCTCAACTGAACCTTCCTATTTTCTGAATCTTTCTATTGAACTGTAACAGTTATTCTGAACTGAGAATCTTGAATAATATTTTTAAATTTCACTCCACATCATGTTGACAATTTGGACATTATTTGAATCTGCACAAAGTAAACTACCGATACTTATTGTTTATCCTGTTTCTTCTGTTCATCAATTGTATCACTATTATTTGTACTAATTATCAAGAATCAAGCTGTTGTGAATATTTGTGGTCGGGGGCACAGATGTGATATATTTGTTGAACAGATGATAGGTTAAAGGCGATATAATAGGTTAAAGGCGATACATCTGTTCGGTGTATTTTATGACACGTGGTGAAAGTTCTCTTTGGCCCGTAGTGCATAGATGAACTGTTGTTTGGTATGATTATGACCAAAGGCTGAATCTGGTATAATCATGACCGTTGGTGTTATATTGAAAGTTCTCTTTGGCCCGTAGTGCATAGATGAACTGTTGTTTGGTATGATTATGACCAAAGGCTGAATCTGGTATAATCATGACCGCTGGTGCTATATTGAATGTTCTCTTTGGCCCGTAATGCGTATATGAACTGTTGATTTGCATGATTATGACCAGGAACTGTGAATTTGTATTATCTTGACTAATGGTATTTCAGATGATAAAAGTTGATGATGTTTTTACAAAAAAGAGAAGCGCGTGGACATTATAGTCTACATTATTCTTCTAATAGATTGCTCATTCCGCCGCTATTATTGATCTGAACATTGTTCAAGAATTTAACTGCAGTTTTTGATATACACCTTGTATTCTGTTGTATTCTATCAAGAACTCACCTGTTGAAGGCTAATGATAATTTATTCGTCATTATCTTAGTCATGATATTTCTTACTGGGCTATTTGAGCTCACCCTTTTGTTCCATTATTTTTCAACAGGATATGAGAACGTAGCTGTGTCTAGCCGGGGAATGGAGTGAGAGTCCGAGGGATAGCTATTATAGTCTTCACGTGTTGTAAAATAGTGTGGCAATAATAGTGAAGACTTAGTTGTGTATTATTTTACACGGTATTGTTGTACGTTGTGCTTTGTTGTAATAATTTTGTTGTAGTCTTTTGACGACTCAAGTTTGGGCTGTGTGGGCCTAGATTTGGGGGCGTCACAGAATTTTCCTACAACAACAGTTACCAAGCAAGTATAGGTATGGCTCCATTCGAGGCTTTATATGGACGCAAATGTCGCTCTCCAGTATGTTGGAATGAGGTAGGAGAAGCAAAATTGTTGGGACCCGAGTTGGTACGCTTGACGACCGAAAAGATCCAAATGATCCGACAACGAATACAGACAGCACAAGAACGACAAAAGAGTTATGCCGATCTTCATCGGAGAGATGAGAGATTCAACGTCGGAGATCATGTATTCTTACGTGTTTCTCCATGGAAAGGGGTTACGAGATTCGGAAAGAAAGGAAAACTCAACCCTCGATTTATTGGCCCATTTGAAATCCTCGATCGGGTGGGAACTGTAGCTTACAGACTAGCCTTACCACCAAGTATGTCTCGCATCCATAACGTTTTTCACATATCTATGTTACGTAAATATGTGAAGGACCCAAACCACGTCATTGAGTTAGAACCAGACGTTATAGCAGAAGATTTAACGTATGAGGAAGTACCTGTTAAGATCCTAGATAAGAAGGAGCAGATCTTACGCTCAAAGGTTATACCTCAAGTTAAGATTTTATGGAGGAACCAAGATATTGAGGAAATGACCTGGGAGCTAGAATCTGAGATGAAGTCTAGGTATCCATACCTCTTCGAAATGCCAGATACGTCAATTTCAGGGACAAAATTTCATAAGGAGGGGAGGTTGTAAGACCCCGAATTTATGAAATACAAAATTTAATTTTTCTTCATATATATTTTTCCTGAAACAGTAAATGGTTAAATTGACAAAATTGAAAATTAAGGATGTTATGTGCAAATTTTATTTTGTCGGACAATATTCTTTTTGTCGGGGAATATTCGTTTTGTCGGGGAATATTCGGGCCGTACGACGGCGCCGAAATAACAAATTATTTGTGGACCCCACAACGGAATATTTGTCGGATATAGAAAACGACAGAAGTAACCTTTTTAAATAAAAATAGTCAACGGTGTTAACTGTTAAAATACCGGTGATAAAAGAATAGTAGCATACGGTAATTTATGGTATTTTCTGTAGCACACGGTACTCTACAGTAGCACACGGTATTGCACAGTGTCTCATATTATTGGTCTGATAATTGACACCGTAATTGTTACGCATCATTTCATCAATAATTGTCACTGCATAATATTTTATATTATCAATTCAATTATTGTTGCTACACAGTATTTTGCATTATTGATTCAATAATTGTCATTACACTGTATTTCATATCATCGAGTCAATAATTGTTGGTGCACTGTAGTTTAAAATTATTGAATCTAATAATTGTCACAGTAGCAAATACACTATAATTTATATTATTAAATTAATAAAAATATGTAACGTGTTTCTTACATTATTGTGGTAACATTATTTTATATGTTGGACTCACAGGAAGAATAAATAAATAAATAAATAAATAAATAAAAAATAAAATAATTAATTTTACTGTTTGAAATAGTAACGTGAATAGTGACGTGAATAGTGATGTGAATAGTATGTGAATAGTAAGAAACATGTGGGACCCATTGTGGGCCCCACATGAAATGTGAGAAATGTGAGAATTTGCTGAAGAGTTGGTGGAGGCTGCGCAGCAGCCTCTGCTGAATTTTTTTTCTGTTCACCTACCACGCATAGTAACTTATTTTCTCCTATAAATAGCTTGCTCAGCTGAATAGAAAAATCACACCTAAAACATAAAATTTTTCTATAAGAATTTTATGAGTTTTCTCTGAGAATAGTAAGGTTATTTTGAGAGTTTGAAAGCCAAAAGGAGTGCAGGAATTTTTCAAGTAAGTGTTTTATTAAAGAGTAGTAATTTCATAAATTCCTATTTTTCACGGTATTCACAAATCTTCCTTTAGAAGACTCTTCTTTGAGAAGATTCATTTTTAAAAGCTTTCTTTGGAAGATTTATTTTGGAATATTATTTTAAAAACTATTTTAAAGTTGTTATATTATACTACAAAAATTATGTTAAATATATATAATTTTGATAGTTCATAATATACGAGTTATCATATACTTTGAAATTTATATGTGGTAATTACTAATTATATTAAAAATATATAGGTTGATCAATCTCATTTAAATCAATATCCAGTCACGTGTTAAGGTAAGGGGTATCACTCTTTTCATCATCATAAATGGATATTATTTTCTTTCTTACTTGAAGGGATTATCATTCTTTGATTCTCGAAAATAATATCGTTTCTTTCTTGTGCCATTTATTTCCATGTATTAAATTGTGGGAATAACCTTACGGCGCGGTTTACCGCCTGTTGGTGAAAAACCTTTTGTATTCATTCCTTATTAATCTTTGAGAATAACCTTACGGTGCGGATTATCGCCTGTTTGGTGAATAACTCTTCGTGTTCAAATTCTATTAAATTGTGGGAATAACCTTACGGTGCGGATTACGCCTGTTTGGTGAATAACTCTTCGTGTTCAAATTCTATTAAATTGTGGGAATAACCTTACGGTGCGGATTACGCCTGTTTGGTGAATAACTATTCGTATTCAAATTGATGGGAATAACCTTACGGTGCGGATTATCGCCTGTTGGTGAATAACCCTTGTTATTTGTCTCGTGTGGAAATAATTTGTCTACACGAATTATCACATGACACTTTTATTCCATATTCGTAAGTGATATCATTTTCCTTTATACTCATAAGGGATACCATCTTTTTCATCTTCCATTATTCAAACTTACTATGGTAAGGGATA
The DNA here is from genome assembly GCA_947179155.2 of Hedera helix. Classification (NCBI taxonomy): domain Eukaryota; kingdom Viridiplantae; phylum Streptophyta; class Magnoliopsida; order Apiales; family Araliaceae; genus Hedera; species Hedera helix. The sequence continues at coordinate 32,853,522 of OX359281.1, forward strand.
TTAATTCCCTTCACCTTTTGTTAATCAAACCTGCTACGGTAAGGGATATTATTTTCTTCCATACACCTAAATCGAAACTTATTATGGAACTATTGCTTCTATAATTCCTGAAAATATTATATGTTCCATAATAGTTGAATTTCATTAGTTCAACTGAACCTTCCTATTTTCTGAACATTTCTATTGAACTGTAATCGTTATTCTGAACTGTGGATCTTGAATATCATTTTTAAATTTCACTCCACATCATGTTGGCAATTTGGACATTATTTGAATCTGCACAAAGTAAACTTCCGATACTTATTGTTTATCCTGTTCTTCTGTTCATCATTTGTATCACTGTTATTTGTATTAATCATCAAGAATCAAGCTGTTGTGAATATCTGTGGCCGGGGGCACAGATGTGATATAATTGTTGAACAGATGATAGGTTAAAGGCGATATACTAGGTTAAAGGCGATACATCTGTTCGGTGTCTTTTATGACACGTGGTGAATGTTCTCTTTGGCTCGTAGTGCAAAGATGAACTGTTGGTTGGTATGATTATGACCAAAGGCTGAATCTGGTATAATCATGACCGTTGGTGTTATATTGAATGTCTTTGGCCCGTAGTGCAAAGACGAACTGTTGATCTGCATGATTATGACCAGGAACTGTGAAGTTGTATTATCTTGACTAATGGTATTTCAGATGATAAAAGTTGATGATATTTTTACTAAAAAGAGAAGCGAGTGGACATTATAGTCTGCATTATTCTTCTAATAGATTGTTCATTCCGCTGCTATTATTAATCTGAACGTTGTTTAAGAATTTAACTGCAGTTTTTGATATAAACCTTGTAGTCTATTGTATTCTATCAAGAACTCAACTGTTGAAGGCTAATGATAAATTATTCGTCATTATCTTAGTCATGATATTTCTTACTGGGCTATTTGAGCTCACCCTTTCTTTTCGTTCCATTGTTTTTCAACAGGAGATGAGAACGTAACGGGGTCTAGCCGGGGAATGGAGTGAGAGTGCGGGGATAGCTATCATAGTCTTCACGTGTTATAAAATAGTGTGGCAATAATAATGAAGACTTAGTTGTGTTGTATTATCCACCGTATTGTTGTACGTTGTATTTCATTGTAATAATTTTGTTGTAGTCTTTTGACGACTCAAGTTTGGGCTGTGTAGGCCTAGATTTGGGGGCGTCACAGTAACATATGCACAGTAATTCACATTATTGAATCAATAATTGTCATTACACAGTAACGTATGCTTTATTTTACATTATTGTTATCTCTATTATGATGTTATTTAAACAGTTGTATTTCATTAATTTATTGACTTGATATCTAAGAGCTAACTATACTGTATTTATAACAATTAGTCATAATAATTGAATTGATAAAGTTATTTGTTTATAATATAAAGTTAGGTGATTATTAGGTGATATGAAATGAATGGTGTAGATTAAAGTGTGAATTATTGTTGAATAATTGAATTGATTTGTTTATAATATAAAGTTAGGTGATTATTAGGTGATATGAAATGAATGGTGTAGATTAAAGTGTGAATTATTGTTGAATAATTAAATTGATTTGTTTATAATATAAAGTTAGGTGATTATTAGGTGATATGAAATGAATGGTGTAGATTAAAGATAATATAATATTTGAAATGGATGGTGTAGATTAAAAGATGATCTTTAAATGAATGGTTTAGATTAAATGAATGATAAGATTTTTGGCTATAAATAGAAGCCTTAACTTAAGGATTTTTCATAAACTTCCTTACTTGTTCTTTCTTTCTCTCTCTAAATACTTCTTGTGAAAGTTCTCTCTAAGTGTGCTTAAGTCATCTTGAGTATTTGTGAAGATCTATAAGTATACGTGTACTGTTCAAGTTAATCAACCTCATTTAAATCAATATCCAGTCACGTGTTGAGGTAAGGGATACCATCTTTTTCATCTTCCATTATTCAAACATACTATGGTAAGAGATTATCATTATTTGATTCTCGATAATAATATTGTTTCTTCCTTACTCATAAGACGTGCCTTTTATTTCCATGTATTAAATTGTGGGAATAACCTTACGGAGCGGATTGCCGCCTGTTGGTGAATAACCTTTCGCATTCATTCATTATTAATCTCTGAGAATAACCTTACGGAGCGGATTGCCGCCTGTTTGGTGAATAACTCTTTGTACTCAAATTCTATTAAATTGTGGGAATAACCTTACGGAGCGGATTGCCGCCTGTTGGTGAATAACCCTTTGTATTAATTTCCTTCACCTTTTGTTAATCAAACCTGCTACGGTAAGGGATATTATTTTCTTTCATACTCCTAAATCGAAATTTATTATGGAACTATTGCTTCTATAATTCCTGAAAATATTATATGTTCCATAATAGTTGAACTTCATTATTTCAACTGAACCTTCCTATTTACGTGAACCTTTCTATTGAATTGTAACCGTTATTCTGAACTGTGGATCTTGAATATCATTTTTAAATTTCACTCCACATCATGTTGACAATTTGGACATTATTTGAATCTGTACAAAGTAAACTTCCGATACTTATTGTTATCCTATTTCTTCTGTTCATCATTTATATCATTCTAATCATCCAAAAATCAAGCTGTTGTGAATATCTGTGGCCGGGGGCACAGATGTGATATATTTGTTGAACAGATGATAGGTTAAAGGCGATATAATAGGTTAAAGGCGATACATCTGTTCGGTGTCTTTTATGGCACGTGGTGAATGTTCTCTTTGGCCCGTAGTGCAAAGATGAACTGTTGTTTGGTATGATTATGACCAAATGCTGAATCTGGTATAATCATGACCGTTGGTGCTATATTGAATATCTTTGGCCCGTAGTACAAAGATGAACTGTTGATGTGCATGATTATGATCAGGAACTGTGAATTTGTATTATCTTGACTAATGATATTTCAGATGATAAAAGTTGATGATGTTTTTCCTAAAAAGATAACCGAGTGGACATTATAGTCTGCATTATTCTTCTAATAGATTACTCATTCCGCTGCTATTATTGATCTGAACGTTGTTTAAGAATTTAACTGCAGTTTTTGATATAAACCTTGTAGTCTATTGTATTCTATCAAGAACTCAACTGTTGAAGACTAATGATAATTTATTCGTCATTATCTTAGTCATGATATTCTTTACTGGGCTATTTGAGCTCACCCTTTCTTTTGTTCCATTGTTTTTCAACAGGAGATGAAAACATAACAGGGTCTAGCCGGGGAATGGAGTGAGGGTCCGAGGAATAGTTATCATAGTCTTCACGTTTTGTAAAATAGTGTGGCAATAATAGTGAAGACTTAGTTGTGTATTGTTATACACTGTATTGTTGTACGTTGTGCTTTGTTGTAATAATTTTGTTGTAGTATTTTGACGACTCAAGTTTGGGCTGTGTGAGCCCAGATTTGGGGGCGTCACAGCTTTGAGTTCTTATATATACAACCAAATTTCCTACATTAACTAATGTGGGATGTTAGAAATTCCTCCACTTAAATACCTGATGTCTCCGTCAAACAGAATACATAATCACATAAGGCTCAGAAACTTTACATTCTAGCCATCTTCCTACCCCCGACAATCCGATTGGATGATCCGACTCAAGCTTTTGAGAGTCGGATCTGATACCATATCCATATATAACGACCTGGGTCAAATCTCGAATCCGAATCAAATCATAGCAGAATAAAATCTAATATACTTGTCTCAATAATATCTTCTTGGGTCATCTTAGTCCACTACAGACTCACTTAAAAAGGCACGACTGAAGATATTAATGATAACAAATTTGAATTCTTATATACACACTTAAATATCTCATATTAACCGATGTAAGATATTAGAACGACACTCTCATTACAAATTACAAAGTAACTGATAAATAATAAAGTGGGTTGAAAAATGGTTATTCAGTTTAGTCCTTTTTCCCCCATAAATATAAGATTAATCCAATTTAAGTAATAGAAAATAGATAACCAATTTAAGTAGTTTTAGTTAATTTGGATTCACTCAACAGGTTACGACCTATATTGCTGGGTCCAGTTATATGAGTTTACGAAGTAAAGTAAATCATGACAATGGCCTCCCCCTTTACACTGTCTTGAAGTTTTAATTTTAAGAAGGAAAAAAAAAGTTTAAGAAAAAAGAAGAAGAAAGTGTCTCGAAGTTATTTAATAGAAGAGAAACACCTAAATGAATGGGTGTCTTGGAGTTTGGAAACCTCTTTACATACGATGAATATTTTTTGCAACTTTTAAATAATTTTTTTAAATATTAATATGACTTTGTCTCCATGCTGATACGCCGATACGATATTGACTTGTAAAGATCTACGAAGCTATCTCTAGGGATTTTGGTCTTTAAAATATATATTTTTCTTCCTTCCTTAATTATGACATGAGAAAAGATATGGACTTTTACTTGGCACCTTACGAAACTAACATAGGAATATCAATGACCCATGTAATGTTGGGCTCGATTTGGTTAGTCTTTGGGAGATCTTTATTTTGGGCTCAATTCAACATTTTCTCACTCCTCTTTAACATTAGAGTTTTTATTAGGGAGATTTACATTTACCAATACAATTTTTTAAAATATTACAATAAAAATACATACATAAAATATTTACAAAATTAGTACATCTTCAATATTTAATTTATAAATTAGTGCATTTTTATTCCTTTAATTTAGGTAAGTGATTTAATGGGTAGTTAGTTGGTTTCAAATTTCAAATTTCAAAATAGATAATTTTTATTCATTTCTCTCTCCTCCATTTTATCTCCTCCATCTTCTTTCTTCTCCATAGTTAGTGACGTCACTCCTCCTCCCCGCGCCCACCACTCCTCCGCCCAACTCCCACCCCATCCCTTCCGCCCGCCTCCCCCCGTCCCCACGCCCGCACCTCCTCCTCCCTTCTCCCCCCGCCTTATCCCTTCTCCCCCGCCTCCTCCCGCCCTCACCCCTCCTCCCCCCGACCACCACCCCCACCCCCACCCCAGCTCCTCCGACACCCCCCCGCCCCCGTCCCCGTCCCCGACCTCGTCCCCGTCCCCGACCTCGTCCCTCCTCCCCTTCCTCTCCCCACCCCTGCACCTCATCCCCCCATCCCCGCCCCTCATCCCCCTGACTCTGCCCCTCCTCCTCCCCTCGTGGTGGCTCCAGATCTGATCGTGGTGGCCACCCCCTCCCCCCGCCTCCTTCGCGTACTTTTTGGTTACCGTTGTATTAAAGGTTGGTTACATATGTATTAAGGTTTGGTTACCTTTTTGTATTAAGGGTTGATTACCTTTATATTAAAGTTTGGTTACCTTTGTATTAAAGATTGGTTACCATTGTATTAATGTTTGGTTACCTTTGTATTAAAGGTTGGTTTCCTTTGTTTTAAGGTTGGATACCTTTTGTATTAGGAGTTTGGTTACCTGTGTATTAAAGATTGGTTACCTATGTACTAAGGATTGGTTACCTTGTATTAAAGTTTGGTTACCTTTGTATTAAAGGTTTGTTACCTTCTTTATTAAGGTTTGGTTATCTTTGTATTACAGGGTTGGTTACCTTTGTATGGACGAGGCGGGGGGAGGAAGGAGGGGAGGGGTGAGGCAGGCGGTGAGGGGGTACGGAGGAGGGAGGAGACTGGGGGAGGGAGGCGGGGACAGAGGAGGGAGGTGGGGAGGGGGGACGGAGGAGGGAAGAGGTAGACGGGGAGGGGGGAGGGAGGAAGAGGCAGGCGGGACGGAGTAGGGAGGGAGGCAGGGAGGGGGAAGGAGGAGGCAGGCTGGAGGGGGAACGGAGGCAGGCGGGGAGGGGGGAAGGAGGTGGCAGGGGGAGGGGGATGGGGGACGGAGGAATGGAGGAGGCAGGCGGAGGCCGGAGGCGGGAGGCGGGAGCGGGGGGGGGGGGGGGGGGGGGGGGGGGGCGGGCGAGAGGGAGGGAGGGACAGGTGTCCTCTTTTCCCTCTCCTCTGTTTTTTCTTTCTCTCTCATTTGCATTCTTTTTGTAATTATTTTTGTTAGTGCACTTTTTTTTAATTATTTTTGTTAGTGTACTATTTTTGTAATTATTTTCTAAAAGTTGTATACTTATGTAAATGACCCTTTTTATTATCAATTTTAGGAATTTTTAAGCTATCATTTTGGTTTTTATTTTTATTTTTTATTTTAAGTTATTTTTATAATTTTTTCAAAAAAGTAAAATTTATGTCAACAAATAAATAATTTTATAATTATTTATTTATGATACTAACTCATTGCTGATTAATCATGGTTCAACATTGGTTGGTTTAAAAAGTATTTTTTGTTAAATTATTGATTGGAAAGCTTTTTTTTTTTTAAAGAAAAAAGCAGTTCGTAGGTTATATTGATAAAAAATAAAATATAAAGTTCAATTTTTGAATTTTTGTCGACCAAAAATAATACTCCTGTACCACAAATTGTAGGGTTAAATGTTTTTTAAATTACTGTATTTTAAATCAATTTACAGTTAATTTTTTTTTTTTTTTTATAATCGCCTAATTGAATTTTAATTTTTTAACAAATTCTTGAATTTTTATCGGCGAGTTAAGTATTTAAACGTCGAATTGACATGGCAATGCCATGTAAGCACATAATCCTAGCTGTAAGTTTTTTTTAACACTAACCCGCTCATAAATACCCGATCCATAACCCACAATCTAACCAAAATCCACCCACTAACAAGTCTATATTTAATTTATTATGATTTTCTAAATCAGACATAAGGGTTCTTGGCAATAATCAATCTACCCAAACGCCATGATCAAACGCCAAAAACGCCAAAAACTGCTCTGTTAGATCTAACTCTAAAAATTAACCAAAGAACGAAAAGAAGATGAAGATGAAGAAAAAGAGGAGTACCTTAGATTGGGCAGCGATTATTTCAAGATCTAAATGGCAGCCACTTATTTTGCTGCATCTGCCGGCGATTATGGGATGCCGGCTATGGGAGTCACCGACTGTGCACGGAGACAATTTTCTTTATATAACCACATTTTGAATTTAAAGCTTACTTTTTCTATTTAAATCTTGTTTGTTAGGTATTCTAGTGATTTATAGGCTGACTATCCCTTCTAAATTGGATGAGGAAGATGATGAATAGTGATGATGGTGCTAGGTTACAGAGAGAAAGAGAGAGAGAAATCTTCTTGTTATAATCTGGATTGACCAATTTATAGTTGGTCCGCTACTTTATAGTTGGTTGTGATTTTTAATTCATCACTAGTGTTGGTGGCAGACTGGCAGTAGCGTGGTAGCGGCGGTGGAAGCATGGTAGTGGCGGTGGTAGTGGAAGGAAGATTGAAGGGGAAGATTGAGAAATTATTCCATGCCCCTGGGGCATGGATGAACAGTTTGCTCCCCTCTCACATGAGGGTGGGGACCACGCGTTGTGGCACGGATTCCAACACGCGTGGTCCCCACCCTCATGTGAGAGGGGGAGCAAACTATTCATCCTGCCCCAGGTGCATATAATAATTTTTCGGGAAGATGAGTTTGTTTAATTTGTTTAAGTATAATATATTAATAAATTGTTAATATATCATAATATTTGCTTTCAATAATTAATAATTCTTTGCGTAACATATATAAACATTTATGTAAATAAAATTTATTTTAAAAAGATTTTTATCTTTATAATTTCCTTAATTATATTTATTATTAATTATATATTAAAGCCATTTTTTGACAACTCTATTTATTTGGCATTAAAAATCAACTTAGTTGTTTATTTGACATTTTCGTTAAAATTAACGCACTTAACAATTTTTTTAATGGAACGTAAAAAAATTAAAATTTAATTACTTGACTGTAAAAAAATAAAATTTAGTTATTTTACTATAAATTAATCTAAATACACGGATCAAAAAAGTATTTAACCAACACATTGTAATATAATTACTGCTATACTGTCTGTGTGTCGCTAATTCTGTGCCGGAAATGGGAAATAATAAACATATTGGTTGGCAATTGGCTGGCGATCATGTTGACCAATGACGAATTGACGGCGCTATCGATTCCCCTGGCTTGCAAGCTATGGTTGTAGTCCTCGTCTCCACCAATGGATACAGTAAGCCCTAAACCCTAAATCATATGATACTGTGGACAACAAATAGCGATACATGATCTTGAGCTAACAGTTGCTAATTTTTTCTCTATTTTCCAATACTGCGAGTCGTAGTCTAATACTCCCATCACTACCTTTTTGCTGCAGTTCTGTTCTTGTATTTGCGGGAGCTATGCACATTCTAAGCAGCTGTATTAATACTAAAGTCGGAGCATTTTTGGATTCTCTCGTGTGTGGTATAATCATTCCCTTCCACTAATTTGCAATCCATCATCTAGTTATGCACATTTTTTTTATAAGAAAACCGAGAATTTTCATTTATGAAAGAGCAGGGTCATGTAAATGATTCATGTATGGATTAACTTAGCAATATTTGTACATATTTCTATTAAATTTGAGGAATTTAATCTGAAGGATCAAGGCATAAATGCTACCAGGAATTTCACTGTGTTCTCATTTTATTCTCCCAAAATTTCCTACTTATGAACTGATGTTAAACTTGTTCTTAATGATCTGAAGGATCAACGCATAAATGCTACCAGGAATTTCACTGTGTTCTCATTTTATTCTCCCAAAATTTCCTACTTATGAACTGATGTTAAACTTGTTCTTAATGATGTGTATGATGTTGGAATAAAGAATTTGACCATGAATATATTTAGATCTGCACTAGATGTTCAATGCTTCATATATACCAAATCTAGAGTTACTGATAGTTACATCTTATTAATAGTCACAATTCATTAGACTTCTAATGGGTACGTTTGTCTGTAGTGGAGAAAGTAATAGTTTGACTAGCTAGGTTATTCAAGTATGCCTTCTAGCTGACCCTTTAATAACTTGTGCTAGCAGGCTCACAAAAATTACAGTACAAAACATTGCAAGTTACTGTTACGGAATTCAAAAATTTTATATATGCATACCCGATTAGGCTTGAGCAAATTACTTCTGATTATTGAACTAAATCAACTTTAATTAAAAGATTTAAGAAATGTTTGTAAATACTAAGTTAGCATGCTTAAATGTGTTAATATTGATGTAAATGTACATTAACTTTCTTAAGTGTTCTTTTTTTCTTTGATTTCCTTATGGCCAAGTTGACAAACACTATCATCACAGCTTAAAGTTTGTAATTACGTAATAATTATCCAATGGCATTGATTTCATGCTGGTAATCAATCAATTCAATAGTTTTCTTAAGTCAACCCCACTTACCTGATCACTATCAGCTCAACTGCTTGAAACAGACAAAGCAACAAGAAGCAAGAAACATCAAACTAGAAAGGATACGCGTTTTATCCCTTTCTCAGGGAAAAGAAAAAGGAATTCTCAGTGTGAAGCCTGTATAAGCATATATATATATATATAACTATTTATATAATTTGATTTTAAGAACTTAATATAACCTTAGATGTCATTATAAAAGTTGTCCTCTGTTTATATTCATGTTTGGATTTGATATTTAGAACAATTAATGTCTATGAGCATAACTTTGATAATTTAGAGCACATTCAAAACTAAGCACTACTCTGCTCCCAGGAAGGCTTAGGAATAAAAAGGAGAACTGGAAAACCCCACAAGTTTACATAATTACAGAACATAATATATATGCACATGACTGAAAATCTTTCATATTGTATGGTAGTTTTTGTCTGTGTAACTGCAGGAAGCTTCATTTAATTGGTGGCAAAGCAGGTGCATGTGATTCCACCAGTATGGACCAAAGCACATGCACGTCTTCATAGTGGCAGGACTTGACATCCTCATACAGGATGTAAATCCCTCTACCTGTGAATTGCAAAAAAGAAATAAGCAGTTCAGGTAGAGATTTATACAGAGCTAAATCTGATGAAAAGAAAACTTGTGGTTATGGTGATTTATGTGTTTCCATGCTCTTATGCTATGCGGATGAATTATATACTATGCATTTACTTGTAGATCATATGTATGGAATTGGTTATCTATAATGTGTTGTAGATATGTATATGTGTGTGTGTGTCTATATATATATATATGAATTAGAGTAGAGGATTTAGCTTTAGGAACAAGAAACTAGTAGCAGTTGAATATAGCTTTGATGCTTATGCTTGTGTATTCATAGTTGTATGTATTTGTACTACTTGGTGAGCCGTGGAAAGGGCATGCATATGAAACAGTAAGATCGAAAGAATAAATGATAGCAAATGATAATAGAGTTGCATGAATGGCGATAAAGATGGGAAAAAAATATGAGAGAAAAGTGCAATTTATGTGTGATTGTAGAGACATACTCTTATTGCGAGCTGAGTGGAGACGAATCCAGAGCTTCTTCAATGGAGAGAAGAGGGAGTGCAACCAACTCATTTGGAGAAGAGGTGTGGCTCATGGCAGGTGAAAGAACTTTTTTTGGGAGAGAGGAGGGGGGGGGGGGGGGGGCGTGGAATAAGAGGGCCGGGAAGGAAAGGGAGAGAGAGAAACTGCTGGTTTGCTTAGACAAAGGTGAAGTTTAGGTCACCGTTCCTGAAAACCATTTACATTTCCTTGTAGGCATATAATCACATTTTATTTTATTTTTCTTATTTTCTCTTGGTGCAGTATCACTGTCTCACCTTTTGTCCTTCTAGCAGAAGAAGCCACTTCACCAGTCACCAGTTCTTTTCTCACAATTTAATAAGCCCTTTCGTTATATTCATATTAGGGTATATAAATCTCCCTTGTACCTGAAGCTACATGTGGCCTTTTTACTACATAATTGTTTAAAGTGTATAGTATAGATAACGTATTTTATTTTTGTGGGATTTCTCTACCATTTTGGGACACCTAGCTCTTGTGTTTTTTAAGTAAACAGTCCCTCCTTGGAGTCAACTACAAGTATTCTTCTCCTAGTTGTCCAAATGTACCACTAAGTTTTAATATTTTATCTGCACATTGGTTTCCTTTTAGAAGACTCATCATTTTGCAGAGATTATTAGTTACTGAATATTGAAAGTGCTGTAACTCTACATTTCTCATACTCCAGCCCTCCCATGTATTTGTCTAATCTACCTAAACAAAGTATTAAAGAGTTGTACGGTAAAATTTATCAATTCTTGATTTAGATAAACTAAATAATTTTTGCCTAGTTATCCAATAGTGTTCTTGTCCTTCCATCTTCTTTTGAAGTCTCAAATTTCTTAACTTGCAGAAATGTTATCATTTGACATTTGTATTGATTATTGCCAAATTACGGTGAAGAAAATTTGCTCTCTAACTAGTTGATAACTTGGAGTCTGCAATATAATATGTGGTGGTGGTTGGCAGTTTCTTAGCTTGCTTTACTCTTCTTTTACTTTCATGGATTTTTTTACCCTTTTTCACGTTCATTTGTTTTTTCTTTTAGCTGTTTGTGGAAGCTACAAAGACGATGATATACATGATTAAAAAGTACCTGGTAGGGTTAGTACAAACTATGGCAAATAATTTGGAACATCTCTCTGTACGACAAATATAGTTGCAAAATAGTAGTTTGGACTAGTTGAATAGGTCAGCCAAGCTACCACAATGAGGATACGGAAATTAGTGGCTAATTAATGTTGAACATTATGGAACGTTTTGTACTCTCTATTTGCAAAATTTGTAAGCTTTGAGCGAATATTTTTGTTTAATGTTTATCTCTAAAAAATAAGTTGTTGGTTAAATTTTGGCGTAATGATAATAAAATCTTGATGAGAAATTTGAGGATATGATGTCACTTTACGAACATCAATTAAAAATAAAAACATTGGGAGTACTTTTTATTATTATTGTCTTTTTTGTTGTTGGTAATATATCATTGGTAGTATTGATCAAGCTCAAAACATTAATACGGGTAAAAACCATAGACATGAATTGATGAATGTGTGCATTTGGCTTGTCCATTGAACATATAAGAATTATATCTCCTTGAAAATGGTTGAGTACTTATATAATTATATTTTAAAATTTTAAGTACTATTATGTCATCTAACTATATATTTTTTTATTTAATGTGAAAAAAATATTTAAAAATAAATATAAAAATTATAGTGACTAAATCACGAAACTCAAACTAATAACCCAGGTTTTCGTAGTTTCTTAGCTCCAAGATTATATTGGGATAATCTTTCGTTAGTCAAATAAAACCCTGATCAAGTTTGCTGGCCCAGAAGCCCATTGAATGAATAATGGGACCATAGTTGGGTCACATAAATAATTTGGTCCAGGACTTAAAGGTGAGGCCATTAAGATAGGCCCATTTTTTTCAATTGTACATTGTATATACGCCTCTTTCAACCCCCAAATGTACTGCACCAAGGCCGAAGAATCTGGAGACAGAGAGTGATATTTTTAGTGGCATTATCTATACGTTTATTGTGGTAATGCAATTTTGTATTATATAAATGTAACTTTTTATTATATCAAATTTCACTGAATTAACCATTTACCAACTTCTTCAAATTCGAATCCCTCAACATCACTACAAATCTTAACTACAACAATGTTTAAAGAATACTTTACATGATGCGCAATCAAAACACGTTCATGCAATCGTCACTCGTTAGCTCTGTCCTTGTTAAACAATCGAAGTGAAATGATAAATTTATCAAGGAAATTTATACTGTTCACCGCAAAATTTCAACATGCTAGGTCCACCCTCCATTTTTTGTTATAATTTTATTAATTAGTCAGTTAGAAGTAACCAAATAATTAAGACTGAATTGACGTTAATTGAATGTATGTGGACATACACATCACACTTAGTTAAGACTCAAATTAAACATTCTGTTATATATATATATATATATATATATATATATATATATATATATATATATATATGCATTGGAAAAGACCGGAATTGAAACTAATGAGAAATGATTTCTTTTTATGGTGTTCATCATTTCTCTCTAAATTGACATTGTTTAAATCCACGATTGTTGACATTAACATAATAATCAGTCTCATAACTTGAGTTTATTAGAAATTAGGTGGTCGAAAACACACCAATTTATGTTGCTCTAATAATATAAGATTATGGTAGTGGTTATTAATTATTACGATCTTGATTTTCTCTACTTTATTTTAAGTATCACGTTAAATTTTATGGTATTTGGGATTATTATGAACTGGATTTCCAACTTTAACGTGAACCATCTGCCTCTCATTATTCAGTTTTTATTCAATTACTTCCAGTTGTCTTTTGAGTTCTGTCTAATAATTTAGATGCCACATATTAGTACTATACTACTCGTGGCGCACGCATCGTGTACAATTACTGTAAGAATATAATATTCACTTTATCTTAAATTAAAAGTTTCGTTTTAACTTTTTTGATTAAATTAATTATTTTTAAAATTAATAATTAAGTACATATAAATAGATTTATAAAATTACTAAAATTAGAGTTAATAGCAAATTGTATTTAGTTTCTTATGATTATAATCTCTTAACCTAAATTTATTCAACTATGGTGCAAAAATTAGTTTTAAAAATGGTCAATTTAAACAAAAAAATTAAAATAAAGTTTTTAATTTGAAATGGAGAGAGTAGTAAGAATTTTAATTATATTTAAAGGATAGAATTAAAAATTAAAATAAATATAAAAATAATTAAGGATGAAAGTGTAATATAATCAAACATACAAGGACAAAAGAGAAAGAAAATTTATAACACAGCTTCAAGAAAAGCTGTTATTTTTCAAGGTCTGCCTTAATAATATGAGTGTTTCTACGCGGACAGGAAAATTGTATCTGTCCAAATTTATTTATTTATTTATTTTTTAATCTTTTTTGACGGCCTTAATTATTTATATGTATCTAAATTACACTTAAATCATTGAATTCTGTAAATATTTGAATTAAAATAAATATTATAAAAATTTTAGGAGTCAAAAGAAGATTGAAAAAAATAAAAAAATAAAAAAAAATTTCCTGTCCACTTTTTCTGTCTCCATAGAGTTTTTATAATAATCTAGATGTACAGTAATATTTTCGTCCTGAAAAGAGATGGAGTGCTTTTTCTTTCTTGATTTTCCTTTTATAAATATTCAAGTTCATATATACAAATCTAACACTTTTCTTTTTTATAAAAAAAATTCATTCGGAAAATTTATGAGTATTAAGGAAAGAAGGATATATTTTTGTTGCATACATATTCTTAAAAATAATAAATTATTATATAAAATTATGATGACAAATTTGACGATTTCATAAGAATATCACTTGAAAATGAACTCTTTTTGTTAAATGAAAAAAATTAGACTTATCTGTAATGCCAATGTTTTGGCCTTCATATTGGTCCCTTCCTTTTGCGTCAATATCCCTGAATAAATTTTAGTAGCAGCTAACAAAATAAGCTACATATTAACACACTTTATCAGACATCATGTATGCTAAGATAGCTAATAAAGGGTTGGAATCTTAATATCATTATGCTGGATACTTGATCAATTTCACTACTCTAATTTTTATCGTGTCAACTCTAATTATGAGTGCATATTTTTATAAAAAGAATCAAAATTTGTTTAATAAATAAATCTTTTAATTATTAAACATTAATTTTTTTTTATTTTGATAAAATTACATAAACTTTGTTGGACAAAGGCAGTCAAGCATGACAGCCCCTTATAGAATCACAACTTGTTTAGTAAGAAGTTTTGTGCAAATGTCATAAATACCATTTGCTCAAAATTTCTCTACCACTAAAATATGATTAGAGAAGAGGGGAGTGTGTGTCTTGCACACACATACTTATGTATGTTTTGCTATTTTAAGAAATTTTTTTAATGTCAGTTTTTATATTCACCATTTTTATTAATGGTTTTATTGACATTTCATTACTTTATCAATCAAAATACGACTAAATTTCACTTTGAACCCTAAAATTTAAACTGAAAATTGATTTGCACAATAAAATTTATTTTAAATTAAATGCACCATATACTTTTAGTGAGAAATTAAAATGCACCATCTGCACCAATTTTCAACCAAACATTCATTGAAAGTCTTATTACGTTATTAAAAGAAGGGCAATATAATCTAAATGCTAAAATTTTGACAATTCTTTTAAAACGATAATATGAAAGCATATATATTTAAAATAATCATATAAAATTTTGGCGTCTAGTCCATATTACTCCTGTTTTAATGGCATAATGAGACTTTCAGTGAATGTTTAGTTCTTTCTGCCGATCAAATCCTAAGTTCAAAGGTTGTCAATACGTTACGAAACTCCAGCCTTTGGTGATCGAAAGTGCGGATAACGAGATCACTTTCATGCATTTAATTAAAAGTAAAATTAGGATATAAATCTATTTTAAGATTAAAATTTAGGATGGAAGCACGCATAACTAAGTTTGTGCATGCTTAAAACATATACTTCCTTTTATGGGGAGAATTTTTGTGGCACAACGAGGGTTACAGCAAGCAAGATTTTAATTCCATTATAGGGCCCATGGGCAATAGCAGCATGGGCCACGGGCCCCTATAACCATGTGGTGATCCATGAGCTTGGTCAACTCATTTCTAATAACTTGAAGACTTGTGAATAAAGTTGTATGTTTTCCTTTTCATAACGGGTCCTCCTTAGAGGAAAAAGTTCGACACCCACACCCAAGTTTGGCCTGATATGATTCCATTTGCCACTTCACACCCAACCTTTGTTCTTATGTAACGGTAGAGACGAGACTAGTAAATCTCACCATGTCCAAACCCTAAAATCAACCAATTGAACTTGAAAAATGATGGTGACATGTGCATTAGTATTTATTTTCTATTGACGGACTTTGAATATGTTTAAATGTTTTATGGGCACCAATTTATTTATTTATTTATTATTTTTTTAAGAAAGTGTAGATGCTTTAAATCAATGCTATTGAAGACTGTTATAATTTTTTTTTAATGTAAAATAAAAAAGATTGTATAAATAATTTATTCTCTTATAAAAAAAACAAAAAGAATGTATTAAGCATGTATAAAATATAACCTTGTAAGTAAAAGTGCAAATAATGTTTTGATAGATCTCCCATAAACTCGCAAACGATACTTTTTTACATTTAGATTAAAGACGATAATTTAGTGATAGATTCCTCTTTTTTTACTGTACAAAGTCATAAGTCTGAGTCTATCTATCAACATAAGTCAAAATATTTCAAAATTAACCAAGACGTTATATAAAAAAGATATTTTTTTTACTAGGTTTCTCTTAACTCCCTCCTTCGGCCCCCTTCTCTATGTCCCTCTCTAGATTTTTAGATGAAATGTATTTTTAAAATTGAATTGTAATAGAATAAATTTTTAATAAAAAAATATAAAATATTTTTTTACATTTGATAATTGTTTTTCTTTTCAATTTTATTTTCTTTAAAATTGTGTATTTAAGACTAACATGGTTCAACGGACAAGTCTACATATATAATATCCAAACATAAAATCAAATATTATATTTATTTTAATTATTAAAAAGTAGAGTATGACACGAATTTTAATGTCATACCTTATTTTTTAATAATTAAAATAGATATTATAATTGAATATTATGTATTTATACTTATTCTGTTCAGCCGGATCGAGTTACTTCCAAATGTGTAATACAAATTTGACTTAAAGACATAGAATAGGAGTTCTCTTAATCCCTTCCAATGTGAAATAAAAGCAAAGGACAAGCAAAATGGATTTGTGGCTGGAGTAAGCTGTTTGCCTAGTTTCATAAAGAAGAGATCCCACTGCATTTTTATCAAAATCAAGATGCAAAAACAAACAAATAGGTCCTACCTCGCTAATTTGGCAATTTCCCCCACTTAATCACTTTGATTCTGTCAAAAGCATAGTCTTATCCTTTCTCAATTTGTATATCTCCCACTGTTTATAAATATTATTTTTTTTGTCCCAAATTATAACATCATTATTGTTTTTTTAAAAATTAATTTCAAATATTTTTAAATTCAAAATTGGCGAATTCATTTAGTTCAAATCAATACAATTATGAATATTATAAATTATTTAAAAAATACTACTAAAGTAATAATTATAAGATTTATTATTTTCAAAACTCGAATAAATAATGTAAATTTTAAATTTTAAAAAATTAATATTAATTTTATAATTCGAAACGAATAAATTACTTTATTATAAACGAGCGAAATGTTAAGAGATTACAATGAGTTTAATGACAAGTGTCAAGCTAAATGTAAAAGTCATATGTTCAATAGTTTGAAAAAGCAATAATCTAATTTTTAGTCGCTCATATGTTTATTACGGGCTTTTATCCGTTGTTTGTGTTTTGTGAGATATTGTGTACGTGCATCCGATGATTGACCCATTAGATGGCCGAAAAGTGGTGACTGAGTTGTAAAAAAGAAAAAACAATAGCACTAGGATATATTTGAATTTGAAAGGCAATGATTAAGAAAATATAGTGGAAAATTAGTGGATGGTAATTGAGCAGGTAGCAAGTCTGAGTGAGGGAGGGTAATGTTTAAATTTGAAATCAATTGCATACAATTTTAGGGTAGGTAAAGAGGATGAGTCCAACACTTGGGCCACATGAACATAGTTTATTTGTACTATATCATAACAAAACTAACATTTTATTCTTCTCCATATCCCCTAAAGTCATCGTCCTACTACTAACTAGCAAATCTGGCACAAGAGTTGGCAAATTTTAAATATATATATATATATATATATATATATATATATATTCATTTGATCAGTGGAAACCAAGGTTTGAGAGAAGAATAAATGAGAAAAGGTGGAAAAGAATGTAGCAAAAATTTGAATGTGGACAAGTGAAAACAAATGGTCACTAGGTTCTAAGTTTATATTACTAGTTTAATAAGAACGATAAAGTTACATTTTTTCTTTTTGCTTCTTTACAACTTTGGGAAGTCCAATTTATCAGCCTAAACTCCGCTTCGGCCATGTCTAATCTCAGTTACTTTAGCCCCACCCCACCACCTATTTTCGTTTTAGTTACACGACGGCTGCTTGTTTTTACTTGTGCCAGCCACTTGAAAGAGTAATCAATTATCTAAATTTACACATTTTTAATATATAATTTTTTTCACGATGATTAAAATAAAGTGTTCGAAAATAATTGTTAATTAACGGCACTGTTTAAATTAAAGTTAACTTGTTGAAATACACTAGTTAAGTGACCCATGCAAAAGCACGGCTTTATTTTTATTTCTAATTTATTTTATATATGATGATTATAATATTTTTTTTTTTAAATTTCAGATTAATTTACTATTACTCTTAGAATGACTACAACGTTACGCAAATAAACAATTATCAAATACTTACAATTGAATGTTAGTAATATTTTTTGTGGTTATTTTTATTAATATTCACTTTTTATATAGTTTTAAAATTTAATATTTAATTTTTATTTTCAACCTTCGGAATTTATATATAGTTTTTTACAGTTTAAAAATGAGTAGAACGTAAAAGTCTAAACTTGGTGTTTAAGAAACTCTATGTGCAATAAAATTATTGTAGAATAATATTTTATCATCATGGTTTAGTTTTAAAACGTAACTAAATTTTAATAACTAATATTACGTGTAAATGAGGAATTTTTCTAACACTAATTAAGTAAATGTCTCCTACATTAAATAAAATTAGTAATTAAAATTTAGTCATTAATATGTTTTATAAGATATAATATATTTTTTAGTAATATTTAATTATCTACAATCCATAGTCGAGTAAAATAAAATCCTAAATATATTTTTAAAATAAAAACCTATTGTATGACTAAGTAATTATCGAACTCTTTTTTAAAATAAAATTATTGTACAATAATAACTTCACATTTAATTTGTAGGACAATAAAAAGAATTTTTAGTCTACAACACTAAGTAGTAATTATTTTTAATAGTTAATAATTTTACAACTTAGGTTACTAATTGTATATAATTTCGTTTGGCTTTATTGTTTTATAAATTATTAAAATCATGATATTACGTTATCTTCATGTTCTGTAGGGGTTTGAAGTCAATTTCAAAAATCAACCCAAATCGTCATAAAGCATGTATAAGAAAAAGAACCTTATTAAATATGAATTTTCTTAGTAACTACATGTATTGCTTTAAAATAAATAAATAAATAAATAAGATAAGTCTAAACTTAAGTGATAGCGTTTCCTGTTTACCAAAATCGAATCAAGTTTTGTCTAAACTTAAGTGCTTTAGTTATAGTTAAATTTTAGGTCTATATTAAAAATAAAAAATGAAGACAAAAAAATTAAGTTTTGTAGTTTTATATATGTATATAGATATAAATTATTTTCTCCATCTAAAATTAAATACTCAGTTTTATTTTTTAAAAAAATTAAATTGACTATTTTTAAAATTAATAATTAAGAATATATAAACCTATTTTAAAAATTATAAAAATTGGAGTTAATAGTAAATTATATATACTTTCTTTTGATTATAATTTCTTCACCTATATTTTATAGAAAATAGTACAACAATTAGTTTTTAAAATGATAAAGTTAATTTTAAGAGTCAAAATTGAGTATTTAATTTGAGAAAAGGAGAGATTATATCTTAACTTGTTGAACAAAATTGAGAGAAAGATTTGACTTTTATATGGGTTGAAGTTGTCCTGCCTAATGCATATTTTTTAATAATTATATTACCGACACATAATTTTAATATTGTGTACATGTATGTATTATAATTCTGGGTTTCGTTTTGACTTAAGTTTTTTGAAATCAGTAATTATATAATTAAAAAAAAATAGTTGGAGGTTGGAAGCTCATCGTAGCATTAACAAATTAGCCATATTTTTAGAAGTAGTAGGAGAGGTAGAGAATCTAATCAAGACTGGCACGTGGGGAATGTTCGGGAGATTGTGGTGGTTAATTAGACGGTGGTCTCCGCCGTAACAAGGACGGACTCGTTGAACCGTGCTAATTTTATTTTTGTAAGGACAAACAAATACTAAGGTTTTGACTTGTGGGAATATGTGATGTTTAATTGCACATAATTCTATATTTACTGTTTTTAATTTCTTTGCAATATGTTTGACATAGGCAATTTGTATAGATTTCTCAATAATTTTGCTACGAGTAATGACTTGTATAATAATGTATACAATAATTTAATATAAAAATAATAGGACTCACAATATAAAAATAATAACTTCAATTATTTTTATATTAAATTATTATATCTATCATTATATAAATTATTATATATAACAAAACTCGATTTCTCAAGCTCATTAACTTTCCCAATTAGTGCATGTCTTGTTAACATTCATCAGAAGTCATTGGACTCACTGCACATTATATTTTTCCTTCTTCCTCCTTTTTTTGAACTGGTTGAATTTTATGTTCTAGGTTTAACATGTACTTTTTAGATTTGGTTGACCTTACTACATGTTTCTTGTAGACTCTCAATTAATTACTGAAAATTAATTGACATTTTATTTTTTTTAAGTCTCATTTTTTTAAAATAATATAATAGAATTTCATAATTAAATATATAATTTAATAATACAGTATCACACTAGTAACAAGTCTCACATAAAAGCACGTAAAAAAAGAAATATACTTATTTAAGTGATAATCGAACTTGTGACGTAAACGTCCGAGTACCTCAATCTTAATTACTAGTCTAAAACCTTATCGACATTTGATATTAGAGTCTAATTATGTATTGCGACAAAATTTGTGTCCAATTATAATTACGAACCTCATCAATACATGAGATTGAATAAAATTATAGAAGTACTTCACTTATTATATATCTTTTTAAAAGAGTTGTCATTAATATTTATTCACGTAATTCAAAATAAAAAATAATAACATAAATATTTACAATATATATCATTTTCTTGACATTATATCTTATCTAACACAGACTGAAGCATGAAAGCTAAGTCATGAATATACAATTTTTTTTTTTTGGGTTCATATATATTTAAGTTCAAACTTAACTTATAACTCGAAACACCCCATCAAGTAAATTGTTACAACTTGATAGGTTTGATATTGATTTGCTTATTACTATATTTAAGTTAAAAATATTTAAAATTAATTTTAAAAATAAATAAATAATTAGCCACAGAAAAACGTATGGACTCATCCTACTATTTGATATAGAACAAAGAGAAACACAGCAAAACAGTATCAAAACAGACCAAATTAATAGCATAGTCAGAAAATTCTATCAGAAATTAACTACATCAGATAAAGAAACAGATGGAATCTCAGAAAATTCAATTTGTTTGGACAATAATCCCAACAGCAGCATATTAATTCTTCACGGGTGGTTCATTTGTGTTGGTCCTTTCCTTTTTTAAGTAGTCCACAAAATTATATGATATCTTATTTTAATAGTAAAAATTAAGGTATTGTGACTTTTAAATATCAGATTTAAAATATGTTTTTTTTTATTATGTGAGACTTGTTTAAATAAATAACTATTTTCTCCGTTCGTTTTTATATGTCGTTTTAGAGAAGCGTTTTTGTCTCTTAATAGTTGTTATTTGAAAATTTCAAATAAATATTAATTAAGTAGTTTTCAATATTACACTCAATATTAAATATAACTTTGATTTTGTTATTATTTTTTATCCAATAAATAATATATTTTTATTTTAATATAAAAATAATATTGATATTTAAAATTATTTTTAACTATAAAATATAATTAAAAAGATAAATAATATATATGTCCATTTTAAAAAAAATAAATAATAAAGAACGGAGGAACTATCATTATCATCTTTACCCGAAATCTGTGCCCATGTTTGAATAAATAATTATGATTACTGTATCATCTTTACCCGAAATTTGTGCCCATGTTTGAATAAACAGTGTACTACTATTAGTAAGCATCACATAAAAGCACTACAACTCCTTAGTCATTTTGCCATTCATAATTCCGTAGAAATAGTATATATGTACAGTATGTTACTGAATCGTACAATTTTATGCTACTACGTGCTGACTAAAATTTAATGCAATGTCCAAAAAAAATTGGGTACCGTAAGGATTAAAGAAAATGCGTTCATAAAAAGATTCTTATTTGAACAATTACTTGTATTAATTAAAAAAAAAAAAAATGCTCCCCCACTCCCAAAATATAATATTGCCAAAATATAATATCAAAATTAAATTTTTGTTATATTTAAATTTGTTTGATCAAAATAATTTTTGACATTAATTATTACTCTAATTATTATTTTTAGAGCGTATGTTTCACTCCTGAGCACAAATTAATTAAGTCAAATAAAATAAAAAAGTGAGTATAAAATAAGTGAATTTTATCATCTCATGCATGTAATTAATACACTGTATTGTTGTCTTATTAAAATAAGTAAACTCCACTTAAATATACTTGATAAACTATTTGTATGCATATTTTATATTAGACTCATGTAATTTTATATATCTTTGATGTACAATTTTTTTGTCCTTGTAAAACATATTTTTAAGGATAGAAAGTGAGGTTTATGAAGTTCTGCTATACACTATGACATAAATTCTTGCATTTTTTCACGCTATTTTAAAGGAATAGACATCATTAAGAGTGAAGAATGTAAACAATAGTCTATAGTCTAAACTATTACTACATTCCTAGAATCCTCGCTAGTAAGTCGATCTTGTACTTTTGGAAAGGAGAGGGTAAATTTGAATTCTAAAGTAAAATTAATTTCAAAATGTTATATATATATATATATATATATATATATATATATATATATATATATATATATATATATATATATATATCAACGGTGGAAATTAAATTAGAGAATATAACGTTCGTTAGTAATAATAGCAGACGACGAGTTTTAATTTTTTAATATCAATTGTTGATTCTTATAGTACATAGTATAAATACTATTTATTCTATCTTGTTCCGTAATAAATACTTGCGGTATATATAACGTTTTTATGAAAGTTTGAATAATAAATATTTTCTTAAAGTTTTGTGTTGATTTTTCATTTAGACATGGTGAAATAAATCTTCCCAGACTTGTTCTCAAAATCATGCCTGCAAATATAAAAATAAATTTATTTTAGTGAATAGATCTATAACTCTAATTATAATTGTCGCCGTGACAGACTCACACTCCAAGCACAACCTCAATTTGCCTATAACGTATATAATGCATCAACTGAAGCTGACACCCTCATCCAAATTGATCTCCACATACAGTAAAAGAAATACTTACGTGCAACATGTAGCAATAAATCTGTAGAAATAAACTTGCACCAAGTAGAAGTTTAAAATCACAACTTCTTGTCAGAAGTTGGAGTAGTGATTTATATATCGATAAATTTATAAAAAAAATTAAATTACGATTAACATTGAATTTTAAGTAATAAAATTAATTAAATTAAATTAAATATTTTTTAATTTTTATATATTTTATATATACAAACCCGTCACTATTTATTATTACATAATGTTGTTGACATATATAATAAGACTTAGGTGCTGTTTGATAAAATTCTGTATTAAGATCTGAATAATTTAGACATCTGAATAATATAGAGCATCTGAATAGAATTGTATCTGAATGAAAAAATGTTGTTTGATAATCAATTTTTTCAGATGTCTGAATAACAGTATTTTACCATTTTAACCCTATGAACAGTTGAACATTATAATAATAATAATAATAATAATAATAATTATACTAATAATAATTATAATTATTAATAATAATTATAATAATAATAATAATAATATTAATTATAATAATAATAATTATTATAAAAATAATAATTATTATTATAAAAATAATAATAATTATTATTATTATAAAAATAATAATTATAATATTAATGATAGTGCTAATAATAATACTAATAATAATAATTATTATAATAAAAATTATGATAATAATAATTATAATAATAATAATAATCATAATCATAATTATTATAATAATAATAATTATTATTATAATATTAATATTAATAAAAATAATAATAATTATAATAATAATAATTATACTAATAATAATAATAATTATAGTAATAATAATATTAATTATAATTATTATTAAAAATAATTATTATTACTATAATTATTATTATTATTATTAATTATAATATTAATATTAATAAAAATAATTATTATTATAATAATAATTATACTAATAATAATTATAATTAATAATAATAATTATAGTAATAATAATATTAATTATAATAATAATTATTATTATAAAAATAATAATAATTATATTAAAAATAGTACTACTACTACTACTACTACTACTACTACTACTACTAATAATAATAATAATAATAATAATAATAATTATAATAATAATAATAATAATAATCATAATTATAATAATAATAATAATAATAATAATAATAATGATAATGCTAATAATAATACTAATAATAATAATTATTATTATTATAATATTAATAATAATAAAAATAATAATTATTACAATAATAATTATACTAATAATAATTATAATTAATAATAATAATTATAGTAATAATATTACAATAATAATTATACTAATAATAAATATAATTAATAATAATAATTATAGTAATAATAATATTAATTATAATAATAATAATTATTATTATTATAAAAATAATAATAATTATATTAAAAATAGTACTAATAATAATAATAATTATTATTATTATTATTATTATAATTATAATAAAAATTATGATAATAATAATTATAATAATAATAATCATAATAATAATAATAATTATTATTATTATTATAAAAATAATAATAATAATAATAATATTTATTATTATAATAATATTGAGTGTTGGATATAAAAGGAATTTGTTAATATTGAAGAGGATATTTTTGTCCAAGTTCATTAAGATGCTCCTCTTAATGGTTTAGATTTGATTTTGTATCTCAACCATTTAGAGGCATTCAGATGTAACAAAAAAAAAAACAAACAACTTTGTTCCTCTTAGCGATTAAGAGGTTGTCCATTAAGAGTCATTAAGACACAAACAAACAGCACCTTAGACTAGTTAAACTATGTCATCACCAAAAGATGTCTAGTCGTAAACAAGTTTAATTGCATAAATACGTACAAAGACAAATTTATTCTCCTAGCCTTTTTTTCCAATTTTTTTCTAATCTCTTAAGATTAATATATACGTATCGCTAAAATTATTGAATTATAATCGCATGGGTTAAAAAAATAAAAGTAAAAATTTGCCCCTCTCATGGTAACAGGACTATGATACAAGAAGGGTAAAACGGGAAAAGTAATAATGAACAGGGTCAGACGCTTTCCGTTAGGAATCGCTTTCCGACCGTCATGATATTGACTTGGGCCTATCGACGTGTAACTCTTCCTCCTAACGGCTTCCGTCACTGCTATAAATACGGGCTCTGTAATCACTCAGTCTCTCACTTCCACTTCAAACACAGTTTCAACTATTTCTCTCTCTACTGCGTGGTGAGACTTGAGAGTTAGTTTAAAAACGGTTGCGTGAACAAGAAGTCTAGTATCATTCTGTGTTTTTTCTTGAGAAATTACACACTCTCTTGGGTTTTAGCTGGTTGGAATTCTTCGAGAAAATGGGTAATAAAGATCATCACGATCAG
Source organism: Hedera helix (assembly GCA_947179155.2). Taxonomy (NCBI): domain Eukaryota; kingdom Viridiplantae; phylum Streptophyta; class Magnoliopsida; order Apiales; family Araliaceae; genus Hedera; species Hedera helix. The sequence continues at coordinate 32,879,185 of OX359281.1, forward strand.
AAGCTCCCAAAAGAGAGAGATCAGAGAGTTGAATCTGTACTTCATCTCCTTATAAAACAAACTCCTCTCGCTCTCAAACAGGTTTCTTTCTCTCTCTATTAGATACATACCTACACACACACACAGATATATATATATTCACACACACACACACACACACACAGTCCAATTCAAAATATATATATGACTGTATGTCTATAGGTTCCGATTCTGTTCTTAGTTCTTATTTATTTTGGACTAAAATGCAAATTTACACCATGAGTTTATGATTTGTGGAGATTTGTTAGTTTAGTTTACGATATAGCTAATCGTTGTCTCGGGATAGAATTATTAGTAAAAAAATATATATCTTTCGTATCACATTTGTATTTTTAATTATACCTTAAAATATAGGATTTTGTATTAATAATTGTATAATGAAATAGTGATTTATTATATTGTAAAGCCAGACACTTATTTTCTATCAAAATAGGAAAGTTAGAGTTTCATTATTGTGTTGAATCTGGATTTTAAATTTTTTTGAGCTATCAACAGTGGGGTAAAACAGAGTTTGATTAATTGTTATTTTGAATCTAGGTTTTTAATTTATAGGGATATGGTGTTTGATTAATTGTGCAGGAAAAGTTTTGCAGTATTGGTTGTGTGGAGCGATTCTTAAAGGCAAGAGGAGAGAATGTGAAAAAAGCTGCTAAGCAGCTAAGAGCTTGCCTTTCTTGGAGAGAGAGTATCGGCGTTGGTAAAAGTTCATTAATCTTCGTTTTTCTAAAAAGCTTACACTTTGAATCTTTAAACAAACAAAAAAAAACATAAACCCCTGTATATTACCTTTACCTCTTACCTTTTTCTTTGCCATTTTTGTTTCTTTACACACTAGAATCTTGCTTTTTTCCTCATTCTCCTATTTGAATTAGCACGATAAAGTACTTAAAAACAACAATAATGATTTAAAGGAATAAAATCTGCAATTTTTTTGATGTGATATGTATATACAGAGAATTTGATAGCTGATGAGTTTTCATCTGAGCTTGCTGATGGTGTAGCTTATGTCTCTGGTTATGACGATGACTCTAGACCAGTTTTGGTAAGTTTTCTCTCTTCTAATTCTCACTTTCTATGTCTCTCAACAAGAAACTGAAACAAGTTATACCCCTTTTGCATTTCCTCACAGATTTTCCGAATAAAGCAAGATTACTACAAGTTTCATTCTCAGAAACTGTAAGTTTATCACTGCCCAAGTACCAATTTTTGTTTATATGTTTGTTTTATTATTTCATCTATATATATAATTTGTATATATTTGGCAAATTTTATAGGTTTACTCGATTGTTGGTGTTTACACTTGAGGTTGCAATACAAAGCATGGCCAAAAATGTTGAACAATTTGTTCTTCTCTTTGATGCAAGTAAGTACCAAGTTTGATTTGCTGTATAGAATGACTAAATTGGCTTGCTCATGTTTAGTTGTCATTTCACAAGAACTTGAAAAATAAAGGGTAGAATAGTCAATTACTAGTTTCTCTCCCTACCATCCAAATCCCAACATATCTTTCTAGTTTCTAGTTCTAGATGTAGGCTTGTAGTTTAGTTGGCAGGACAGTAAGGAGGCAGCAGTTAATGTTCATTCCGTTCTGGAAGTTATTCCCCAGAAACTTTATCGGTTAGTAAAGTGAATAGCAAAACCAAAAGCACGCCAATATTATTCCTGAAATTGATAGCCTCCTCTTATCTTCTGTCCGTGCTTTTAACCTCCAAAGTCACGCCAAACGCCCACTTAATCAACCAACTCCATAGTGTTGTAAGTCCAATGTGCTCTGCGGGAATTTAGGATACTGTATGTAACTCCATTTTATGTACCAAAAAAATAAAAGATATTTGACGTACTTGAAATAAACCCGACAGAACACTGCAAACAGTGGGAGTAATTGCAGAAACAGCCGTAGCCTTGTAATGTCATGGTCAATGTGAGAATTTGTAGTAGTTTTGGATTTAAGGGGTCATTTTCATTTCTCTATAGAACAAGTTAATTTCTACCAATAATGTTATGGAAAACAGGAGAAGTGTCGAGAATTTTACGTTTTTGTAAGACGGAAAAGACAGGATTAACAGAACTAGAAGAAACCCACAAAGAAAGTGAAATTTGAATTTACTTTTTTGATGAATTATGTGTGTGTGTGTGTGTGTATTGTGAAATGGAATAGAAGAAGTATATTTTGTTGACTAATTGAAAAAAGCGTGGTGGTGGGGACAATATTTTTGTTTACAGGCTTTTTCAGATCAGCATCAGCTTTTATGAACATGTTGCTTGCTACACTGAAGATCATAGCCGAGTACTACCCTGCCCGCCTTCACAAGGCTTTTGTTATCGACCCTCCCTCCCTTTTCTCTTATCTTTGGAAGGTAAAAACTTTTACAACTCAACTATTGTTCTTTTGGCTAGTGTCAACTTTAGATATTGTTCATACACACACACACATGCCTTAATTCATGAGAAATAAAAAAATTATATCATTTGACTTGTTGATAACCTTCATCCAAAAATATAACGTAGAAGTACAAGGAAATAATACTTTCAGCACAAATATACAACTTTACTCCATTTAACTGGAAAATCTGTTCTTACTGAATATAACTTGGCCAAAATTTGATATGCAATCAAAAAGTTTAATATTACTCTCCATTCTATTGAAACACTATAGTTTAATAACTTGGCCGTGCTAATTTCTATAGAATGGATTGTTTTATCAGTAATTGAAAGGGTAAAAGTCAATTTAAGTTGCTTTAATTTAAATTCAAGTTGTTTATATAATATTAATTTTGTTTGAATTGTACTATTATTGTAGGGTGTTAAGCCATTTGTCGAGCTATCACCTCTCACTGTGATGGTCTCATCACTTGACTTTGAGGAATCATTGGAGTTCAGCGACTTCACATCCTATCCACGAGCTTCCTCTATCCGATTCAATCCATCATCAGTACCATCAACGGCCAAGATTGGATCATGCTCTTCCTCTCGATTTTCATTCACCGTTGCCCACCACTTTGACTCCGTCAAGCCTTGGTACCTCAGCTTGACGGACACGTCAGCATCCAAAGTAGGCCCCACCAACCCATCTTTAGCGGGCCCGGCTCTCATCTCGTCCGTCAATGCCAGGTCCTTCTCGTTTGCATCACCAACTGCCAGGACACCACGTGGCAACATCAACACCGTTATTCAAAAGAGTTTCTTCCCATCAACACCGTTGCCACAGAAGACTCAAAAATTTGACCACACAAGCATCAAGCAGCCAAGGACTCCCAAACCCTCATTCCTCCGGTCACCAGCTACGTTCTTCAGAAAAGACCGCCAAGTCAGCAAAGTCGACAAATGTCGTGATTCGTTCGTTCCTTTTTTGAAATTCTATCGTCGACCGTACGATGAGATGATTTACAGGTCAAAGATGAGGCCTCCACTAGGCGGTCTAATCTCGATAATCTCTCCACAATTAAAACGTCGCCACATGTCGGTATCTCAAAGGTTTTGAAGGAAAAAAAGTATATAAAGTATAGTAGTTGTATTATTCACAAAGACTTTATTACCACTAATAATTGATTAATTGAATTTTCAGTTGTAATGCGGAAGGAAATTAATGTTTATGTTAGTACATGCAATTAGACTACGTGCAAAGTGGGGTGTGAAATAGTGTGAGATATGTCTGATTTTGAACAATGTGGAAATTAAGGGCAATGCATGGGAACAAGATAGCGTGGTCTAGACGGAGAACATTACAATTCCAAATCAATTGTACTGTGCAATTATGTACTAATTAATTAATTATTGTTTATTTAACGTGAAGATTAAATATTTGAATTTTTTTTTATTGTTTTTTTTAAAAAAGAAAGAAGAAAAATCTTGCACCTCTTTTGGGTTGGACTTGTGTTGTGTAACAATAATACATAAATATAGATCAAAGTTTGATACTCTTACTATTTTGGAAGCTTGTTTTTGTATTTGTTAATTAGTCCATTTGTTTATATACAAGTACATGCTACTTTTTTGAATCCATGACAGAGAGTTGGTAGGAATATGTGTCTTTGTGTGTTATTGTATAACAAAGTCAATCCGGAGCTCAAAATAGTTGACTATAACTTTATAATTGTGCATCTTCTAATTCCACCGGGTGGGGTTGTGTTGGAAATTGAAACAAATGCACTTATACATATATATATATATATATATATATATATATATATATATATATAAATAAAGAGAGTGAGGGAGAGAGAGTTGATGCTATAATGTTTTAATTGGCACTAAATATTGCGCGTACACTATAAAATCTAACAATTAAAATTTAAGAAAAGACGGGATTTTTTAAAATATTATATTGTGAACAAATTTAACTATCATAACACAATATAATTGTAGACTTGTAATTAAGCTGTTTTGTAGCTCATTGTTGCGGAGAGTCTTATTTCTTTTAAATACTGATCGTGTGTGCAATATCTGATAACAAGTTAAGCCTTATAGTCACTATATACATTTTTGTTTTTCGTTTTTTTTAAAACTACACTACAAAATTGTTCCATTTTTCATTGTCGTCAAACAACAATCCGCGACAATAGTTCAATTTATTGTAGTTTTAGAGATACATATCTATAGTTTATACTATACAATAAAATAATTTTTTTAACAAGCCATTAATTTTAAACTAGTTGATTAATTACTAGCATTCTACTATTAATCCATTTTTAATCAATCAATACTAGGAATAAGAAAAATAAATTTATTTTTATATTTATCATTTTACAAATATATCTTTAATTTTAGAATGAAAGAATATAATATGAACGAGTATAAGTGCATAACATCTAACACTACATCCATCTTCCAATTTTTGGTTTATGAATAAATATAAATAATTAAAAAGTGGGGTATGACATTGAAATCTGCGTCATATCTTATTTTTTAATGGTTAAAATAAATGTAGTGTTTAATTTTGTGTTTGAACTTTATATTTTTAGACTTATTCATATAATATTATGAGTGCAAGTATATTTTGTCGCGAAAGGGTGCGTCGTGAAGGGATCAAGGTCGGGAGATATGGCCGGGGTTTTGGATTTTAGTTTGAGTGGATGGATACGGACAATGGGGGTGTGTTGATTAATATGCACTACCACTCATGGTTAATACTATCGAACTGTACTATTTGCTGGTTGTGTGTTTTAAAGCCAGCTTCTTGACAAGCTTGCTAGGTAGATATGATCAGTGTAGTGAAAAAGGGCTAAATGGTCAGTATATCAGAAATGCTGACGGTTACATTGTCTCAGACTGTCAGTATTCAAGTACTTCTGAGATGCCAAAACAATTGGAACAGTCCAAAAAAACATTAAGAATCATTTGATTGCTAGGCTGAAAATTGAAGAGTTTTAGTTTCTCAAGGTGTATGAATGGTTCAAAGAAAATATTCTGCATTCACATGTTTGCATTTTCTAGCAATATTTTTCTTATATATGTCAAGAAAATAAAGTTGTTGAATTTAGATCCGGAAATTTAGTTATCCTTCCTCTCATAACACCAGTATTGTAACATTAGAATAAGGATCAATTCAGGTTCTAATAGCATCAACTTGGTTAATCTTAATTCATCCAAATGATATATATATATATATATATATATATATATATATATATATATATATATATATATATATATATATTTTTTTTTTTTTTGTGGAGGGGGGGTTGCTTTAACAATGGTAGAATTTAGAAAAGTTGGGCATGTTGAAGATTGGTTGAAACTAGTGGAACCCATTGCTTGATGTGTTGAGAGGCATGGTCAAAACAAAACAACTACCTAGTTCTCTTGCATTTGTTATATTTTGTTTTGTTATATGATCTGGTAATCTAATCCGATCTTTGGCATGACCAAATAACAAAGCAAGTGCATGTGACTCTTCACATTTCATCTTTATTTGCCATGCTTTCGACTACAAGAAGAATGTCAAAGCTAATAAAGAAAGGAAGATAAAGCCACCAAAAATTGTGAAATGAGAATTGAGAGAGCAGAAATCAAGTAATTATCTAGTTGGGTCACATGTGATCAACATTGTACATGGACAGCTGGAAACCAGCCTGAAAGATTTGAAAATTGCACTATTTTCAATTATTTTATTAGGGTTTTCACAAAAAATTTATTTTATTTTATTAGGTATTTCTTCTATTTCATTATTAAAAATACGTTTTGACATTTTAAGTCAATTTTTAAGTCGAAAACTTATCTGAATAATTATAAACTAACTAAAAAGTAATACTAATTGCGATATTCATTTATTTCAAAATTTAAATAAACTCATATCAATTTTAAAATTTAAAATTTTATAAATAAACTTAAAAAGTCAACGTGTATTTTTAATTTTGGTTCGAGGAGAGTATAATCTTGAATTTTGGGCTTAGGTACCTATCTTTTTTTCCCCTTCCCTTCGGATGAACGTTGGGATTAGGCAACCAGGAATAAATTTATTTATTTTAACCTGAAATGAAATCCAAAGTGTGCGATTTGGTTGTCCAGCCCGCATTAACGACCCAAGTGGTAGCATACAAGTACACATTGAAGTGACAAATACACTTCGTGGACTTGTGATTTGTTACTTTAAATTCTGAATAGAACTCGTTTAAAGTGGCCTTGGGCCCTCTTTTTAAAACCTTTTGAAATTGCCTTGAAGCCTTGATTGTCCAGTTATAAATGTCCAAAACTATATTGTGAAAGGTTTGATATACTTTTAGTCTATCTCAATATTCAAATACAAAATTAAATACGACATTCATCTTAATTATTAAAAATAAAACATAATACAGATTTCAATGTCATACCTTACTTTTTAATAGTTAAGATAGATATAGTGTTTGGATATTGTGTAGTTATAATTATTCTTCCAAATATAATTCATGACACCCTCTTGGTCCAATCTAATTTAAACAAAATATTACTAATAATTTTTTTCTTTTTCTTTTTTTAAATGCAAGTAAAACTCAGAAGAGGAGTTCCAAATTATTGGTACTTTCGTTCTAAAATGTTAGATCATTATTGACTTTTTGAAATTAATTTAAGACATTTCAAACTCAAAATTGACATGGTTTCTTTTATTCTTAGTCAATACAATGATGAATATTATAAATAATTTAATTTTTTTTACTCATTATTAAAAAAAAATTCTTCATAATTTTTAATAAATTATCTTAATTAATTTTGAATTTCAAAATATCTCAACTCGACTTTCAAAAGTCAATAATAATCTCATAATTTGAAAGAGAGGGACTATAATATTTTTTCTATACCGAGTACTCCATAAGTGACGGGAACTCTCATAATTTATTTTTAATCACATCCATTTTTCATGTCTAGTTACTCTACCGTTATGTTTGTCCATCTTCCATCTTATTATAACACATGCAAATAATCATTACAAAGCTTGTCCATTTTCTCACGACTCAATCAAGATTTTAATTTTGTCTCATAAAAACTATACACATTTACTAGCAATAATGGTCCTAAATATAACAGTTTGAACAGCAAAACATTAACATCATTGTTTTGAAGGAGAAATAAATAAAAGAGCAAATTTTGGCAAACATTTCTAATTATGGAAGGAGTGGCTTTATTGAGTAAATATCCTATAATTTTTCATTGCCCATTACAAGCTAGCTCGACAGTAGTATTTTATCTTGGAGCTCAAGATTGATAATTATTTATTATGAATAAACAGAACGAGCTAGCATGCTTATAAACAATGATGTACAGCCAAGAAAGATAGGGCCTTGGGCTAGGGATGTTACATGCAATTATAGTATATCATATACTACTGTAACTTAAAATTCTTTAGCAAGCATTGTTTATGTGTTGGTGCCTTGGTGGTGGTTGTGCACTAACAAAACATTTAGGTTTATCTACCGAACAAATATGGGATTATTTTATTATATGTATTTTTAATATTTTCACGTGATTCTCTTTTAGATGAAAGTGAAATTCACTTTGTGCTCATATAAAAATAAGAAAAACATACGTAAAAATATCAATTTTTAACAATTATATTCATTGCGGCTCAAACTTATGTTATGCGTTCTTAAAAATGTATATACAGTTAACTTTCGATCTACACATCTCAACATTCGTGACCATCACATACATTTTGTATAACACTTAATTTGGAACAGAGAGACCAGAATATAAATAAGTTCATGCGTAGGATTGTGTTAGTGAGAATATACGAGTCCACAGCCAAAAACAGAAAAAAGAAGGGTTGATTACAGAACAGCTATGATCAACTTATTTGGTTGGCATATAAATAAATTAATTACTATTATTAGAAAAAAAGAAGGATTGATGATGTTTTGGCTAAAGGTTTGTTACAGCTTTTATATAAAAAATTTGAGACGTTAATTATCCTAAAATATTGGAGTGACATATATTGATCAGAAGCTCAATATGTTTTATGTTAGCACAAGAAACACTTTACAGAGAAAAAATGAAATATTTTTAAAATTAATTTTTTGCTGTATATACATTTTCTCTGTCTTAAATATATTAAAGACGATAGGTTTAGTAGTAAATTTTCTGTTCTTACTATATATGGTCAAATGTTTGATTTTATATCTCCAAGTAATTAAAATCAACACATATGTTACATAATGAACTAAAAATCATATTTTAAAAAAAAATAAAAAAAAATTCCTCTTAATCCCGTGCCCTAAGTTTAAGACTAAAATATTCTATTGATAGGGGCAAGAACCTCCCATAAATTTTACAGTATATCTGTGTACACACTTAAAGATACTCGCAAGTATAAAATAATAGAAAAATATTTCTATCTTATTTCTCTACAATATTTTTTTTTACTATTATTTTATCTGTATGTATATTTTTATAATAAAAGTAATATTTTATGTATTAACAGCATAAGAAAATTTATACCAATAAAAGATTGACATGTTTGTTTTAATAGTAATAGTAATTTAATTTGTGAGATTTTAAAAAGATTTTATAAACATTATATATAAAATAAATTAAAAATCATGCTACTTAAAAAATTAAACTGTACTTCACACGAGACACAACTTAACTGGTCTTAATGTATTTGACACGAGACACGACTTAACTGGTCTTAATTAATAATATAAATGATAACTATTACGTACACTTTGCCTCGCCAAGGAATTCGTTTGGAGGGGTTCCAGTCAAATTCTTCATTCTATTTTCGAAATAAATAATTTATTTTCGACAAAGCTCTGAATTGATATTGCTGATAAGTGGGAATCATTTACTATCTTTATTACTCCATAAGACTCAGTTAGGTTGTGACGTGTATAACTTATACGTAATTACTCGGTACATCAAAAAGTGTTCTATATAAAATGAAAAATATCCTACGTACGTATATGATAAAAAATAAATAGTACTTTAATTTGAATTTTTCCAGTCAAAGGTTATTTTTATTTACAATTATTTGTATGACATTAGATTATTTTAATTTATTTATACTAGCTAAATATATACAAGCACTTAATTTTTATCTTTGAATTAGTATCAAGATAGCAATCTTAAATATTATTTTTCATGTCTAAGGTCATTTATGAGAGGTGGGAATTAAATAGTACTCAAAATTATATTGTGAAAAAGAAAGTAAAATCTTATACCATATAATTATCTTGAATTTGTCATTAATATTATTCTGTTATTCTGAAAACTAATGCATCCACGATATATACTTGATTATTATATTATTGTCAAGAATGCATGTAATCAATTAGATGTTCTTTGTTGTTTCTCCTCTCCCGCTCCTTTTGCTAATAAAACTTTTAAGGAAGATAACGTGGGAAGAGTTACTTCACGATGTGTAGCTCATGTTTATGTTGATATGTTTGTGTTTGCAAATAAAAAGATTCCACGTAGGCTATTTTTAGTGCCGGGAATTGAATAATTATTGATTTTAAATAAGTTAGTGTGTCAATTATATTTTTTTAAAATTTAATAGTTTAATGCTTACAACTTGACAACTACAGTGGGTAAATTCCCTTTTAGCTCATGTTATATCTATTGATTTTTTTGTTGACTTATTAGATTTTGTGATTACTCTATAGATAGATTTAGTGATTACTCTATAGATAATTACAACTTTAACAATAATTATTTATAATTCTTAAAATTTGCAGAAAAATAGGAAGCTATTTCCTCTCTATCATTTTTTGGGCATCAAAATAACCATTTCCATACCAGAGATACATTGCAAAGTGTTACATATGTGTATTTAGCATTATACATTTGCGTTGAAATAATAATTTTTACACCCAAAATATTATTTTCCTTTTTATGAAATATTACTATTTTTTGGTTTTTCAATTGTGGCGGGCTGGGTCATTTTTTGGGGCAAGTTGAAAATGAAATGGCGTCAGGCTGGTCAGCTATTGAAAATGGTACAGACAGTAAGAAATATGAATGGGAGTCTCCTCTCTCCCATATTATTTTATTTTTACTGGTCCCCCAAAACTCCGTAAATTTTGCCCCTAATCTTAAGAATCACTCGTCCTTTCCTTAAAACTGTTGATTCCTGCTACTTTAAAAACAAATTGTGATTCAATATTTCAATACCAAATCCAACAAACAAATCACAACTTCTCAAAATTCAACTCCAACCCTAGGACTTAGAACAGTAGCTGATTTCCCAGCAAAATTGGGAACATGTGTTTGTGATTTCATCTGCCATTGACTCATCCTGGTGAGTTGCGCTTGCCCTTTTCATAGTTGCTCATATAATTTTCCTTTCTTCTATTTAATTCCACTATGTGCCCAAAACACGCCCAAATACGAATTTGTGGTTTCTTGTTAGTGGTCTAGAGTATGACGAACCTTTGGTTTGCTTGATCTTCTAGTAAAATGAGAGACTTCCCATCTTGTTTTGGTGAAAATGGAGTTCAAGTTGCTGATGCTGCTTCTTCTAGTGTAAACACAAGTAAAGCCTCTCAGAATTTGGTTACATGTATTTATCAGTGTAAATTAGTTGGCAAATCTTGTCTGATTATCATATCCTGGAGCAAGAATTTGATGGGTCATTGTCTAGGTGTCGAAATTGACAATTTATCTCATCAGTGTCTCTGTAGAGTTGATGTTAAGCCTTCTTTGTTATCTAAAAAAAAAGGGTCAAAGTGTTTAGAAGTAAATTCTTCCAAAATTGACATGTATTGGGACCTTTCTGTGGCAAAATTTGGGTCTGGACCGGAGCCTCTAGAGGGGTTTTATGTAGGAGTGGTGTGTAAGGGAGAGATGGTTCTGCTGGTTGGGGATCTGAGGAGAGATGCATTCAAGAAAACTAGTGCTGTCCCTTCCTTGTTTAATGCCATGTTCCTTTCCAAGAGGGAACACATATTTGGCAAGAGGGTGTATGGAAGTAAGGCCCAATTTTCAGATAATGGGCAAATTCATCACCTTACAATCGAATGTGATACAGTTGGGATTGATGACCCGTGTCTCATTGTTCGTGTGGACAGTAAGACAGTGATGCAGGTAAAGCACCTCCGGTGGACGTTCCGTGGAAACCATACCATTTTGATTGATGGGCTTCCTGTTGAAGTTTTCTGGGATGTCCATAATTGGTTATTTGGCACAACTTTTGGGAGAGCGATTTTCATGTTTCAGACTTGTTTGTCAGCTGAGAAGTTATGGACTAGTCAGATCTTGGATCCATCTGAACCCCCTTGGCCTTGCTCACAGAGTTCCAGGGAGTCTAAATTACCTGGTCCTGGTTTTACTTTGACTTTGTATGCTTGGAAGAATGAGTAAATGTGAATTCTTCCTTGATTCATAGTATATAGTATTTTTTTTTACTTGAATGACTTGGACATGGTTGATTATATTCAAGATTGTATTTACTGAAGCAGTGCAGCTGGATTCTTGCTTTATAGTTCACTTTACAATTACTTAATAACAATGGAAATACTTAACTTGGTTATTGTTATACTACTATTACTTAATTCATGATATGTTTTACACTTTTACTACCGTGTTTTTCTTGGAGATTGTCCTAACTTTCAATGAATGACAATTTGTGACTTGGAGCCTGATTTTATGCTTTAGCAAAGGACTTGATTTGATTGATATCCGATGTAATTCTTACTTGATATGGTGCTCTTATATGCATTTCCAATTGATTTACTTGGACCATTATGAGTTGAATGCACGGAGAAATTTCAGTTGATTATCATTCAACTGAAAATTTGCTTTTGCTTCCATCATTCTCTTGTGGAGAGTGCTTTAATGAAATAATTGGTAAAACTTGGGGTTTTAGCTTGACACTTCATCTTAAAGCACCAACACCAGCTATGAGTCATGACTTTGTTGGGGAAGCAAAATATTTCAAGGATTAACTATGATGGCAGCATTTACTCACTGGAGAAAGGTAAGGTGGAGGTTGTTGAACCAGATATATGCCACATTCTATTAGTGACACCTTACTGAAGCTAACCTCTTATTCTTGTGGCAGGGGTTTAATTTGGTGAGACTGAAAATTGTGTATGTCATGGCAAAGGGAGGGACTTAAACACTTGATACTTCTGTGAGCCTATGACACAGGTTATCCCTTTTGATTGTGAGTTCTCAATTATAGGCATGTTAAAGTATCTTACCATAAATGGTGCTGCACAAAGCAATAGCTCCTCAATTACTATTTTTGGACATTTTTTTCTTAGTTATCTTGGGAAAAACTATAACATTTCAAAGTGGATAGCTGTTCCACTTTTAAGTTGATGGCTTTAGTTGAATGTGATGGATTCTTTCCTGGAATTCTGTTTGACTTCTATCTTTTGTTAAATCATGGGCCATCAAATTTTAGCTCAGTTTCTCATTGCTATTCTTTTCAGCAACTTGTGTAGTTATTTTTTTGGTTAAAAGAGATTTTGAAAACTCTGGTTTGTAATTATCTAATGTAAACTACCTCTGTATGCCAACAGTTATGTGCTGTTTTAGACATTATGAGCTACTTGGTTTGAACTATTAGTTCATTATTTTGTGTCTCTGTTCCGATCATTCTTGATACGTATTCTAAGACATGGTTTACTTTGTTAATAGTTTGATTCTTGTGGTGGCAACCTGGTCACAGTCTGAGTGACTTGGGTTGTGATGTTCTGATATCTAATGATTTATCCGGGGTTCTTATTGGGTCATCATGGTTACAATACCATGCCATTGTTTTCTCCTAGTTTCTAGCAGATAAAATTTCCAGCAAGGTATCCAGCACTGAGGGACAGAACCTAGTTCAAAGTTGCGGAGTGGGAAGAGGCAAGAGGAATTGCTCAAAGCAGTAATGCTGGATTCCAAAGGTATATTGAAGTGTTTTGGCAATGACAAATAAGAATTCTGAGGAAGATATTTGATTTTATAATCATTTCTATTTGGATAAATGGTTAATTTTTTGGACTACGATTAACAAAGCTTTTATTTATTTATTTTTTATGAATTGAATAGAATTGAAAGAAAGTATTATGGAGGGGAGCCAAGTCCCACTTCTAGAATATGTTACTAGCTTCAGGAGTGTTTGACAATCATTTGTAACAATAGCTATCTTTGCATTGGCTCGTGTTTAGCTATGAATCATTTGTATTTGTAATTAATTGTCTATGGGATGCTGTCGCAAGCAATAAAAAATAAAATCAATTTAAAAAAATATTAATGTAGTAGTGTAAGCAATAGTTGAACCCACAGAGAGTGAATTGTTTTAATAAATCTAATGTTTTTAAAAATATCTAATTAAATGGGGGATTTGGAATTATTAATTGACTAATTAAAATTCAAGCAAATAAAACTAAATAATAAATGATAAAGATGAGAAAAATTAATTAAAACAAACATCAGTTTCTTAGTTCAGTATCCTTTTCTTTTAATCAACAAATTAATCAAGTTATTATTATCTTTTCCTTCAATTGAGATTAATAATCCTAGATAACCGACAATAGTCAAGCTACTCAAAATTCTCCTTAAATTATAAATTTAATGCAGCAATTGTTCACAAAAGCCCTAACTATCATACAACCTAGAACTATCAGTCTAGATTTAATATAATAGTTGCATTAAAAATTAGAGAATTAGATTATTCCAATCAACAATCATAACATCGCAGATTATTTAACTTGTCATCTTGATAATCATAACAATATTCAAAAGTTTGTCCACAATCAAATATTATTAATTGTTACTTATGATCAGATAAAATATTGTTTACTTAATATTAAATCTTAATCTAGCATATGATAAATTATTGATTAACCTAACAGGTCATTATCAAATTAATCAAGCAAGTATTATAAAACAATTAAAACAGATTATCAAAAATAAATCTCATGCATGAAGGAATAGATTATAAAACTCAATTAAAACATTAATCAAAAATAAGGTTAAACATCCCTTTAAAACTGAAAATAAAAACTTAGCTTGACATTTTTCAAAATAATCTTCACTAGTTGAAAAGCTCTCTCCAAGAAATTAAGAGAAAGAATTCCCAAAAACTTACAATAAATAATGAAAGGTTGACCCTCTATTTATAGGTCTCTAACTTGTCCAAACCGTAATAGGATTTACAATTAAAAATAAAGGAAAATTAAAATAATTATTATCTTAACTCTAGTTGGAATTAAAATCCAATTTGAAATAAAAAAATAGCAAAAATTCGAAATAATCCCGTTTTCCAGCATTTTCGTGCTTGCCAAACAAAGCTTAACGCACCAGTTGACCAAATCAACGTTCCAGCCAGTCGCACTTCCGCGCGCGCGCATGGCACACATGTTTTTTTTCATTTTCAGTCATCCGCGCATTACGCGAACCAATTTTAACAATCGAATGCCAAACGACGTCGTCCAAGCTCCGCGTTCCTTCTATCTCCAACGCGCGCATTTCGCGGAAATCCAAAGGATTTATTTACGAAACTGCCACCGGTGCTGGTTAATTACGAAATTGCCATTTAACTTTTGGGATTTTCCAGATTTGTCCCCAGGCTTATTTTTCCTACAAAATTAAAATATAAAATAAATAAAAATAATATAAAAATACTAAAAATCCTAAAAAAACATAATAATAAATAAAACACCTAAAATAAATGAAAACACATAAATAAAAAGAAATATAAAATATTATAAAATTACCTAAATTAGCTAAAATTCTATAAAACCTATTAAAACCAAAATAAGCTAAATAATTAAACATTTAAGTACACAATAAATATAAAAACTAAGTATTAGGGAATAAAAATATCATATAATTTAACCCTATCATCTATCCTCCAATTTTGTACCTAAAGTAGGGGATTTGTAGCTTAAATAAGTCTGTCTCACTAGTACTTTATTACGGCCACTATTATTTTATTAATCAATGTTAATCAAGCTTATTTGTAGTAGTATATTTGAATCTTCGTTTCCATAATGACTCACTAACAAAGAAAAATTAAGAGAACAAGAGAGATGCATTATTGATCAAAATAATATTTTGGAGTTGCTAAATTTGCCTTCAACATAGTTTAGTAAATATGTTACCCTTGTGAAGAAATGATCTACACTACACGTCGGCACGTTCCTAAGTCCAATCTTTATATTGAATTGTTAATCATTTTTTTATTTAAGGGATAATGTATCTCCTTCCATGTACACGAAGTTAAAAGTCCAGATTCTTATGACAACATGTCAACATCCCTGCAGAACATGACAAAATGTCCTCCAAATCATATTCTCTCCCCCCAGTTAAAAGGGTCTTATTTATAAAATTAATAAATATTACTTATATATTTTTAATTTATATTTATTCATAAAAATCGCGTGGTTAATTTAATAATACTATAGGATTCGCTTTTTATGGTTTAAGTTTATTTCTTAAACTATATACATATACATTCTCTGTGTCTGATAATAAAGAATGAAAATATAGAATTTCACACTTTATATTTGTAAGATAAAATCAGTAAAATTAAATTGCAATAGTATAACTCCTCAAAAGAAAGTTATAGTGTAGGCAAACTTGGGAGTATTATGAATGTTTTATTTAAGAGTAATACAATCTGCTTGTACATTTTCAGCCATGGCTGTTTCTTCAATCTCCAAGCTTCCCCTCTTCCTCTCCTTCTCTCTCCTTCCCTTTATTTTCTCTCTCATCTCTACCCATGGCCATGATCACTACCACCCACTAGACCCTCTCACTCTCTCAGAGTTCAACCAAGTCCAAGCCATAGTGAAAAGGTCCAACCCCAGCCCAACCCACAGCCTAACCTTTCAGTTTGTGGGCTTAGATGAACCTGACAAATCCACATTCTTATCATGGTCATCTGACCAATCCACACAAAACCCACCTTGCCGGGCCTCCGTTATAGCCCTGATCAATCAAAAAAGTCATGAAATCATAGTTGATTTATCAGCAAATTCAATCATTTAATACTTTGGACTTAAAAGTATTTGTTGACATTAAATTATCAAGATTTATGCCCATACAAATCTAAATCTTCTATCCTCCCCCTCTTTCCCACTCTTTGTACGACTGTCAAGTACTCCTTATCCACTTATTTACCATATATTTAAATGCTAGTGAATTGATAAAAAATGTGACAGCTGTATAGTATTGAGAGATGAATTACCATTTCTTCCTTTTTATTTGTTTTTTTAGAGAATGAAATTTATTTTATTTTATTTGTGTTTGTAAGTTTTAAGAAAGATTTAATAGCTTAATTTTTCATATTATCCCTATCTTAAATACTTACTTGTTTCTTTTTCATCTTTTTCAATGAATTTTAAAAGAATAATATTGAGGTTCTATAATAATTTTAGTTAATCAGATAAATATTAATTAAATTTCTTAATTTTTATATTTTCTCCTAGAACGTGAGGGGAGTATTCCTTTACTTTTAAGACTAGTTTCTTGAATTTCCTGCATTCATCAAATAAATCACTTGTATTTATGTTATAATGGAGTATAATGATGGATAATAGAAAATTTGTACCAGGCACATTTTACATCCCATTTTACTGTATAAATCATACAATTGATGAGTACTCGTCCACCAAAACTAGGAGTTTCACCTAGCTTTAGACATGCGAGCTGGTCTCTTGAGAAGGATGAATATCGTCACGTATTGTATCAGAGCTCTTTGTGCCTTACATGGATTTAACCGAAGAATAGTATTATAGGACATTTCTGGATGGTGGTGACTGGTGAGTATGGGTTCTTCGGCCTCTGTGCTGTTCCACTTTCAGAAAATGCAGTGTTCATTGATGGTTATTTTACTGTACAAGATGGGACTCCAGTCAAAATAGCAAATGTATTTTGTGTTTATGAGCGTTACGCTAGACATGTCGTGTGGCGCCCGCCATACAGAAGCTGGAATATTCCTGTGAAACTAGTTAGTTAATTTCTTTAAAACGTGCTTAATCCGGCCTTTTTGGAGAGGTTTAAGGGATTGAAGAAGGAAAATTGTATTTTTTCGTGACATTTTGCACGAGTTTTCAAGGAAAAATAAAATTTCCTAGAGGCCTTTGGAATTTACTCTCCATCTACGTAATTATAAGATTATTATTGACTTTTTAAAAATTAATTCGTGATATTTTAAATTTAAAATTGACATAATTTATTTAACTTTTCAAAATAATCTTATAACTAGTAGTATTTTTAAGGTGATTTATAATATTTATAATTGTATTTACATAAACTAAATAAATTTATGTTAATTTTTGATTTAAAAATATTTAAAATTAATTTTTTAAAAATAATTTTATAATTAGAAACGGATGGATGGAGGAAGAATTAAATTTACGAACTAATTTTGAAAGTTTGCCTAGGAGTTGATTTTTCCTGCAGATACAGAGGTCAGGCCTGAGGTGAACTTGGTAGTGGGGATAGTATCAACTGTTGGGAACTGAGTACATTGTAGATTGGGAATTTAAGCAGAGTGGATCAATTAAAGTGCCGGTAACTTTGTGATATTGTTAATTTCTATAAGCTTCAGAAAAAACACCACTTTTGCAAATTTTTATAAAAAGTTGCATTGTGGTGGTTTAATTTTTGTGAAATATATATAGAAAAGGGATGTAATTATATAGAGAATGACTATTTAATTTTAAACAAGTCAACATACACAACATCAAAATACAAAATTAAACATTACACACATCTTAATGAACAATTAAAAAATAAGTATGTCACGGATTTTAATCTCATGCTCTACTTTTTAATGGTTAAAATAGATATAATGTTTGAATGTTGTGTATGGATGTTATGCACTTATACTTATTCTTTAATTTTTTTGATGTCAACAATTTTGTCCTATTTTAAAAAAGCGGTTGTTTATTTTCTCTTCCGATTCACAATATAATTCAGATGGATCTTGATGCTGTCAATACTACGAAACAAAGTCTTAAGATAATCAACTGTCACGCTTATGAAGTCTAGGTTTTATTAAACTATAATCTAAATGATATATAACATGAAACATGTTTATGAAAAAGGAAAACATGTTTCGTGTCTTATAAGACATTAATGTTTCGTGATTTATATAACATGAAACATGTTAGTTGGACATAAATCTAGTTTTCTCGCCGACAGGTTGGACTAAGAGGGTTGCTAGAAGTGAGGGGAACAATTTACACACATAAAGACCAGATAAAAGAGGAAGACTACGGTACATTGTTAGGACGGAATACATTGGGTGCGTACCACGATCGTTTCCTCATCTACCATCTTGATCTTGACGTGGACGGGGATGCCAATCCCTTTGTCAAGACTAAACTTGCAAACTGCCCGTGTAAGTGACGAAAAATCACCAAGGAAGAGCTATTGGACGGTTGTTAGTGAAACGGCTAAAATGGAGTCTGACGCATGGATTCAGCTCGGCTCGAAGCCAGCTGAGCTTTTAGTTGTGAATCCCAACAAGAAGAAAGGTGGGGAATTGTGTCGGGTACCCTTCTGATCATCAGACCGATGATTATGAGCCAATCCGCGGGAGATTCACCAAGTACAATGTGTGGGTGACACAATATAACAAGTCTGAAAAATGGGCAGCAGGGCTATTTACTGATCAAAGTCAAGGGAATGAGAGTACAGCTACCATAACAAAACTTGGACCAAGTATATATAATCTCATAACTTGGATTCATTCATTAATTAGATTTGGTAAAAAATGGTTACCATTATGACCAACTCTTGTTTAATTGTCAACGCAGAAATAGGGAAATTGAGAACAAGGATATTGTCTTACCAAGAAGACTTTCCTGTCATGTCCACATTGAGCAGCGGATTCGAGCTCCAGCCGGCCAATTTCTTTGAGCAAAATCCAGTCCTCTAAGTTTAGCCTCCCAAGGATGTGAAGAGACCTGCTTATTAGAAATAATGACTACCTTAATTAGGGGACTCTTATTAAAGAATTGCAAGCTTAACCCTTCCTATCTGAATTTTTTATACCACAATTATCGGTCTAAAACATCCGTTGTATAAATTATTTCATGAGAAGTAGAGTTCAAGAAAAGAGATATATATACACACACACACACACACGATAATATATAGACTAAGTCATGAATTATCATACTATCATTAATATTAATGCGCGTTAACACGTCAAGTTGGTTTGAAATTTATGACGAGTAGTGCAAAGAAGAGTAGTAGTGAAGGGTGTGTTCTTCATGTCACAAGAAAGAAAAAAGCAGAGGAAATCAAGAAAACTGCACCTACAAGGCAAGTAAAGAACTTAAAAATATACTACCCAACTAACTCATATTTAGTTTGATAGGCTGTAATTGACTCGTTCAGAACGAAAAGTTCAATATTGTAACATGGTGAGCCGAAGTTTATTGCCAGAACAAG
Organism: Hedera helix; assembly: GCA_947179155.2. Taxonomy (NCBI): domain Eukaryota; kingdom Viridiplantae; phylum Streptophyta; class Magnoliopsida; order Apiales; family Araliaceae; genus Hedera; species Hedera helix. The sequence goes on from OX359281.1 coordinate 32,899,036, forward strand.
CATTCATGATCATGTGCACAAATCTGATACAATATATATTTTTTCAAACAGTAGTTGGAATCACTATCTTTATATTCATTGTGCTTTTGATAAAACAGTTTTCATGACAATATCAGTACTAGTGTTGGCGTTTCTACTGCAATTCTTTTTAACTAGTTTTAGTCTTAATCACCCCTTAGATCCTCTAACCCCTACTGAAATTAACCAAGTTAGGCTCATTATTCAAAAGTCTCACCTTGGTACTTTTCCTAACATAACCTTTCGTTTTGTTGATCTTGAAGAACCAGCGAAAAAAAGTGTTCTCAGGTGGATATCGTCTCATAAGAAGCACGAGTCTTTTCCCTATCGTAGAGCCAATGTAGTGGTTCGCAACAGGGGTGAGACACATGAGCTCATTGTCGACTTAGCCAATAGCTCAATTACATCGGACCATGTCTACACTGGTCATGGCTACCCTCCATGGACCGCAATTGAGCTTTTCCAAGCAGCAAGGCTACCCTTGAAGAATTCTCAATTCAAGGACTCCATTTCGAGAAGGGGCTTAAATTTGTCTGAAGTCACGTGCCTTCCTTTTACAATTGGTTGGTTTGGAGAACATGTTACAACTAGAGCTGTCAAAGTTTCATGTTTTTATCGCGGAGGAACTACAAGTATCTTTGCCAGGCCTATTGAGGGGATAACCATACTAGTAAATGTTGAACCAATGCAAATTACTCAATACATAGATAGGTACAAAGCTCCATTGCCAAAAGCTGAAGGTACAGATTTTCATTCATCAGGTCAAAGGCCCAATTCTATCCCTTGCAATGAGACAGAAACTGGTTTCACCATCAATGGTCATGAGGTTAAATGGGGTAACTGGAAATTCCATGTTGGATTCAATGCTCGGGCAGGGATGATTATTTCAACAGCTTCTATATTCGATCATGGAAGAAAAAAGTTCCGAACTGTGCTCTATAGAGGTCATGTTTCTGAGACATTTGTTCCGTATATGGATCCTACAAGTGAATGGTATTATAGGACTTTTATGGATGTAGGCGAATTTGGCTTCGGGAGATCTGCTGTCAGCCTAGTGCCATTGACAGATTGTCCGAGCAACGCAGTGTATATGGATGGGTATATGGCTGGGGGAGATGGAGCGGTACAACAAATCCCGAAGGCAATATGCATTTTCCAGCGCTATGCTGGTGATATTGCCTGGAGGCATACTGAAATTGGAGTTCCTGGAAAAGTGGTAAATATCTGCCGCCAATAGCTACTAAAGTTTTGCAATTCAGTTTCTTAGATTTCGTATTGTTTAACAATTATTTTTCGGCTTTGCAGATAACAAGTGGAGAACCAGAAGTGAGTTTGGTGGTTAGAATGGTTGCCACAGTTGGAAATTATGACTACATTCTTGATTGGCAGTTCAAGCAGAGTGGTTCTATCAAAGTTGGGGTAAGTATATGCTATATTCAAACTAATTTGTCAAAACAATTCTATTTAAAGTAAAATTGTTGATATTGCCAAAGCAAAAAAGTTATCATAGCAAATATACATATATTGACACTTTTGAAATTGTTATAGCAACACTAAACACTTACATTTGTTGTTTTGACAATATCATTTTTGCTCTGACAATATCAACTGCCAAAAATAAAGCACAGTGATTGAGATAATCTTGAAGTCGACGTACAAATAATGATACAGTAAGTGTTAGATCATGCTAAATAAAGCATTTAACTCAAATAATTTGCCACGTTTTTTCACTGATTGACAGGTAGGTCTAACTGGTGTGCTAGAAATGAAGGGTACATCATACACGAATAATGATCATATTGCGGAAGAAATCTATGGTACCCTGGTGGCTGAAAACACAGTAGCAGACAACCCTGATCATTTTCTAACGTACTACCTCGACCTTGATATCGATGGCAATAAAAACTCATTCATCAAAGCCAAGTTGAAGGAGATGCGTGTAAAGAACGTTAAAGATTCTCCAAGGAAGAGTTATTGGAGAGTTGTTAAAGAAATGGCAAAAACCGAAGCTGAGGCCAGGATCAAGCTTGGCTTGTATCCTGATGAATTGTTAGTAGTGAATCCGAATGAGAAGACTAAGTTGGGAAATAATGTAGGTTATTTGCTGATAACCGGAAAACCAGCAATGTCTCTGCTGTCTGATGACGATTACCCACAAATTCGTGCTTCTTACACTAAGTATCAAGTGTGGGTGACTAGCTATAACAAGTCTGAGAGGTGGGCTGGGGGATTTTATGCTGATAGGAGCCAAGGAGATGATGGTTTAGCCGTTTGGAGCAGCAGGTAAGTGTGTACTTGTAGCTTGTTGCACCAAAAGAAAGCAATAAAATTAAGGGCACCATAAATAAATCGCAGAAAAAGCTCTAGATGCAACTTTTTTTCTGTTGGTTCCTATATAAAAAGTTGCATCAAGGAATTTTTCTGGTATTTTTATCTGGTGCACCTAGTTTTAACCAAAAGAAAATACGAGTTTAATTCAATACAATAGGGTCCATTTAGGCAACTACAAAGCAAAATGCCAAAACAGAATTCATGTAACCTATCTCAAGTAGTCGTTATAAGGTTTTGTTGATTTAAGTGAGACCATTTTTTTTTTGCAGGAACAGATCAATTATGAACAAAGATATAGTGTTGTGGTACACTGTAGGGTTCCATCATAGTCCATGCCAAGAAGATTTCCCGGTGATGCCAACTCTCAACAACGAATTTGAGCTCCGTCCGGTTAATTTTTTTGAGAGAAACCCATTGCTCAAACAATAGCATCTTGAAGTATGTAAGTTAATGCAAATACACTGAAATTCTTGATTAACATAGGAAATTATGTCAACTAGCAAAGTGGAAAAGTCTCGATTATTATTTGTGATTGTAAGGATTATTTAAGAATGGATTTTTCAACATGCGAGGCTGCCGAGAATAATCAAATCTTGTTGCTTGTCCCACTTTTTTGTCAACTTGTATGGCAGTGGGTTAGAAAATTAATATTATCAGCTCACATGTCCCTATCAGGAAAGAAAAATATTAGTCTGCGAGAGAATTTTTTAGTTGTGGACAAAAATATTTGGCCAGGTGTCTGTCATATGACAGACTATTACTCACAGTCTTTTAATTTTCTCATTTTTTTTCTATGGAATGGCGTCACCTTTGAAATATTCAAAGGACTAGACGTCTGGACCTGGCAAAATTCATATGAATTTGGTATATTCCACAATTCCGTGAAGGCAGGGAAAGTTCGACTTTTCAAGTCTTGTACATAGATGACTTAGTATTACTTTTCAACTCTTGCACATAGATGACTTAGTATTACTTTTCAACTCTTGCACATAGATGACTTAGTATTACTTTTCAACTCTTGCACATACGTAGCTTAGTCTTGCACATTCAGACCAAACGTACGTGATATTTTAGTCGTAGAGATATTTTTTTTTTATATAATATCATACATTTGAGTTTATTTGTCAGTAAGAAATCGGATTTAAACAAGTGTTTTAGAACCTTTAAAGGTAGGTTTCCTCAAAATTTTCTTCTAACCTCTTGTTTAGACTCTCCCTAGACCCTATGTGTAACACCCCGAACCAGCTACATGTATGAAGTGTCACACGTTACAAGTCCGAGGACTTACAAGGTAACAAAGAAAAACATAATAATAAAACTCTCTTAAAACCAAACAATGGCAGTGGATTAGAAAATTAATATTATCAGCTCACATGTCCCTATCAGAAAAGAAAAATATTAGTCTGCGAGAGAATTTTTTAGTTGTGGACAAAAATATTTGGCCAGGTGTCTGTCATATGACAGACTATTACTCACAGTCTTTTCATTTTTTCATTTTTTTTTTCTATGGAATGGCGTCACCTTTGAAATATTCAAAGGACTAGACGTCTGGACCTGGCAAAATTCATATGAATTTGGTATATTCCACAATTCCGTGAAGGCAGGGAAGGTTCAACTTTTCAAGTCTTGTACATAGATGGCTTAGTATTCCTTTTCAACTCTTGCACATACGTAGCTTAGTCTTGCACATTCAGACCAAACGTACGTGATATTTTAGTGGTAGAGATATTTTTTTTATTATATAATATTTGAGTTTATTTGTCAATAAGAAATCGGATTTAAACAAGTGTTTTAGAACCTTTAAAGGTAGGTTTCCTCAAGTTTTTCTTCTAACCTCTTGTTTAGACTCTCCCTAGACCTTATGTGTAACACCCCGAACCAACTACATGTTTGAAATGTCACACGCTGCAAGTTCGAAGGCTTACAAGGTAACAATATCAATAGCGTAACCTAAACAAAAACATAATAATGAAACTCTCTTAAAACCAAACAATCTTTCATTATCAAAATTACACTAAAGTTCAATAATTAAATACTGAAAACATAACTTTGGAGACACAACTTCATTAAACAAAAGTCTTATCATAATTCTAAAATATTCATAAACTTCTTAAATTAAATATCTTCTGGTCATCCACAAAAGTATCAACAATGCTCGGCTCTAAACAATATTTTCTGTAAAAATTAATGTAAGGGTGAGTGGTAAAACTCAGCAAATAACAATATTTACTATTTAGGTTGATCATGTACAGTTTGAAAAAAAATTTCGAAATAACTTTTTGTTTAATAACAATAGTAAACATACTTGTTGAAAATAATCTTTTCTTGTTCGATAATAATAGTCAATATATACATTCAAAACCAAAATCAATAATTATAAAACACAATTCAAAAATGATTTCAATATGTTCAATAAACGATTTCGATAGGTTCAATATCTTCGATGCATATTTTAATCCACAGCCCTTGCGACTAAGGTTACAGCAACCCTGTAACACGACCCTTATGTTCGATAATGTCAATGATACGCCCCCTACTAAGGTATCTTATCATGCACGCGCCCCAAAGAGCGCCCCCCGAAGGGTATTTAAAGGTGTGCTTTTTAATAGGTCCTAAATTATTCCGGAACTAGCGTAAACACTAACGGATTCTATACATAGTCGGACTGAGGTTTCTAAAAATAATTTCTCAATATTTTCGATATTCAAAATTATATTTATTTCACAGTTCAAAATCACATAACCTCATTTTCTAAATCAAAATTCTATTTTGATACTTGATTCGATTTTTTAACAAAATACAAGTGTAACATTTTCATTCAAATGGAAACCTTAAATAAAGTATAATAATTTTTGAAACAATACATTTAGGCATCCGAATAATTACTAAAACATACATAATTATAAACGATAATTTCAAAAATACTAAATAGTTCGAAAAGTCACTTACACTATACAGTTCGAAAATACTAAACAGCTTGGAGAGTCACTTACCTTGATATTGCTGAACACAAAATTAATAGTCGAACGATTCCTAAATATAAATTTAGAACAAATAAATGTCAATAGGGCAATTCTATTATTTAACAGCTTTCTTATTTCTTTTTCAAAATAACTGTAAGTATATTTACAAACATATTCTTTCAATATTTAACCATTTTTCAAACAAATATTACTATTATGCCAAAATCATAATCCAAATAGCAATAATAATTAAAGCCAATAATGTTAATATAAAACTATTAACTAATAATCTAAATACAAAACAATAATTAAAACTAATAATACTAATTCAAAACTAGTAATTAATAATCTAAAAACCAAAACAATAATTAAAACTACAAAAATAATAACAATACAAAAATACTAATTACTAACTAAATATACCAAATACTAACAAACTAGATGCAATATTTAAAACTATATAAAACAAATAATAACAATACATAAAATTAATAAGAAACATACCCGAAACTATGAGGTTTACAGTCCACCTACGTTCTTAACACCTAAAATTTTAACTAAAGAGATCTTTACTAAAAAGATCCTCACACAAAAAATTCCTCACAAAATATGAGGTACTTAATATTTTGTAAAATAAAACATATGTTAGTGTGCCATATATAGGCTACGAGAAAGAAAAAATTTTAGTGGGTGGGCGATGTGGGACTAAAAAAAAAAAATTGAAATGTATCGTTAGATTTTTTAGTACATTGCTATAGTAGGTTCTAAAAAAAATAGAAGAAAGTCTTGCACATACACACAGCCAGTCATGCTGCCTAAATTAGCTTTAAAAGAAACAGACAGTTTTTAAAAAGAATTCTTTAAGAGAATTGATATTTTTACACAACATGAATAATAAATAGTGTCTACCTTCATGTAAGTGAGATCTTGTTGTGAAAATACTAATTTCCCTTGCGAAAATATTAATTCCCTTCTTTAACGGCCCAGATCAGGTCCATTTTTAGACCAGTTGAACACCAATAATCACTGTTCAGGTATGTACCCTCAAGTCATTTGTATACATAACAGATAATCTTTATCATATTTTTATATCATTTCCCTCAAATACGTTTCGTTATCAATTAGCTAAAAAATACTCTGCCTGAATCCTTTCCTAGAAATCTGCAACCCATTAAATATGGCGGTTAAATATAATCTTTGTTGGGCTTTCTTAATTTTTGTCACCTTTCATCTCTCTTATGCCCAAGTTCCTAATGCTACAACCATATCATTGTATTCCACTATTACTGCGGGAAGCAACGCTACTTGGTCCTCCCCATCCCTTCACTTTGCATTCGGATTCTATCCCCTCCCTACAGGTTTATACCTTGTTGGAATTTGGTTCGATAGAATTCAGCAAAAAACACTGGTCTGGTCTGCTAATCGTGACGATCCAGCAGAAACCGGATCAGATATTAGACTGACATTAGATGGCCAATTACTCCTTACATACAAAAATGGTAGTGTCCTACCTATATACAAAGGAGCACCTGCAGCTTTGGGGTGGATGCAAAATGATGGTAATTTTGTCTTGAGGGATTCCACTCCACGAACCATTTGGCAGAGCTTCGACTTCCCAACAGACACCATCTTGCCAGGACAAACTGTATTAGAGGACAAAAAGCTCTTCTCGAATGCAAAGGGAAATCTTGATTACTCGAGCGGAAATTTCATGTTGCAAATGCAAAGTGATGGAAAGCTAGTGCTATCTGCCTATCACTTTTCGGATCCAGGTTACTGGTTAAGTTCTGAAACTTCTCAAAACGATGTTAGTTTGGTTTTCAATCAGTCTACTGCTTTGATGTACTTAGTGAACGGCACTAATGACATTATTCGTGGGTTGACAACAAATTTATCTGTTCGAGTGGAAGATTATTACCACCGTGCCACAATAGATGATTTTGGGAATTTTCAACAATATATGTATCGAAAAAGTAATGGCAGCAATTGGATAAGGGTATGGAGAGCCATTAATGATCCATGTTTTGTGAACTCTGTTTGTGGGGTTTATGGTTTTTGTACTACACCAGACAATGAAACAGTTACTTGTAACTGTTTGCAGGGTTATATCCCCTTGGATCCCACAAACCCCTCAAAAGGATGCCGCCCAGAAATTGTGTTAAATTATTGTGCAGAATCATCAATAAGGAATTTTACTGTGGAGGTGATTGATGATGCTGACTTCCCTGCCAGTGGCTTTGCAAATTTGGCACGAGTAGAGAATGTTGATGTAGAGGAATGCAAGAAAGCTGTCATGGATGATTGTTATACCATGGCTGCTTCCTTGGTGGATTCAACGTGTATCAAGAAGAGGATGCCTTTGTTGAATGCTCGGGAGAGTGCTTCTACAAAAGGCATAAAGGCACTTATCAAAGTGCCACTGAAGATTAACAACTCTGATAGTTCAGAAAACCATAAGAAAAAGTCCAAAACTCGCGATCATCTCAAGGCTGGCCTTTTAACTAGCGGAGTACTTGCTTTATTGTTTTGTGCCATGACAATCTACTACCATCCTGCTGCTAGGAAATTGTTAAGAAGAAACCAGTCTCCTAGTGCAACTGTGATGGGAATTAATTTTCGTAAATTTACGTATCAGGAGTTGCACAAAGCAACCAATGGGTTCAGAAAGACCCTTGGTCATGGATCTTCAGGAAAAGTTTACAGTGGAATTCTAAGCTTGAAGGACATAGAGATTGAGATAGCTGTGAAGAAGCTCGAGAAAGTAACTGAAAAAGGCCAGCAAGAGTTCATCACCGAGCTGAAAATAATAGGCCGAACCCATCATAAGAATTTGGTGAGGCTGTTGGGTTTTTGCATTGAAGATGATCACTGGCTCTTGGTGTACGAGTTAATGAAGAATGGGTCACTGTCAGAATTCTTATTCAAGGAGGGCGAGGGGCCTAGCTGGACCCATCGGTCTGAACTGGCTCTTGGAATTGCCAGAGGGTTGCTATACTTGCATGAAGAATGTGAGACTCAAATAATCCATTGTGACATTAAGCCCCAGAATGTGCTCCTTGATGTTAATTACACTGCTAAGATTGCAGACTTTGGGCTTTCAAAGCTTTTGAACAAGGATCAAACGAGAACAAACACTTGTGCAAGAGGGACAACAGGGTATATGGCACCAGAATGGCTAAGAAATGCACCAATTACAAGCAAGGTAGATATCTATAGCTTTGGAGTAATGTTACTGGAGATTATTTGTGCTAGAAGGCACATAGAGTTGAATCGAGTGGAGGAAGAAAGTGAAGAAGACGATTTGCTTCTTTCAAGCTGGGTAATAAGCTGTATGAAATCCCACAAGCTAGAGATGGTGGTGAGGCATGATCCAGAAGTTTTGAGTGATTTCAAAAGGTTTGAGAGAATGGCAATTATTGGATTATGGTGCATTCACCCGGATGCTTTTCTGAGGCCATCAATGAAGAAGGTGACTCGATGGCTTGAAGGGTCAGAAGAAGTTGAAATTCCACCTTTGGTACATCATCAGTAGATTTTTAAGATTTTCTTTTATGTGGTTTTGGCAATCTTCAAGCTTTTGTCAACAGATTTATGTTAGCTTACTCATAAATATCTGAAAACCACTGCTGCAGGATGAATGGTCTCTCTATATATAAACTGGAAATAAAATAGCAGAAATGATAGAGATTACTTACTAGTCATATTCATAATGAAGACTGCTTCCTCTCTTCAATATTCTCACTTGATCATTCTCTCAATTTGTTTTTGTCCTGGCTTTATTTGCATAATATGGCTTCAAACTAAAACCGGCATCGAGCTATATAACCACGAAAAAACATAACTTTTGAACTATCAATCTTTTACAAAAGATAAGTCTACACACACACAGTGGCGGAACCAGGACCAAATTATAGGGGGGTCAAAATCTCTCAGTAAAAAAAATTATTTATTGATGCTTGAACTGCTTTTTTCGGCTGTACGACTGAGAGCAGACAACTGTATTCTGCGACTCTGCATAGCTTGAAAACGTCTCAAAATTTGTTCGTTTTCAATTATTAAAAAAATATATTTCTCAATATAAACTATCAGACTGTCATTCATTCATTCGTCTCCCATTTTATTACGCAAGTCAGTCTTGATAATTTTCATCGCAGATAATACTCTTTCAAAAGTAGCAGTTGCAACTGGTAAAATCAAAGTCAACTCGATCAATCCATATACCAATGTAAAAGTCAAATTTCTTCTTGTTTCAATCAGCTTCTTAGCAAGACTGTCTAAACCTTTGATCCCAAAAAATTGATTATCGCATTGCATATCATAAATGTAATTAACAAGTTGATCTCCAAGTATCATGTGATCAGTCACTGAGAAATCTTTTGGATAAAACTCAGCAAGATGGAGTAACTTATTTTTGTCAAATTTAGAGAACGAATCACTTGGATCAAGGCATGATCAACCCATCCATTTAATTTTTCATAGCACATTTAATGTGCACTAAAAAGCAATATAGCACATATAAAGCGTACTAAGCAGCTCTACCATTGATCTCTTGGTTAGAATTTTCTCTGGCTGTACCAAACTGAGTCTGTTACATTTTGTCAAACAATTCCATTTGATTGAGAGATAATATTCCAAATTTAGCTAATCTAAAATTATGAGCCTTTTATACTTTACATATGAACACAGAAGGAATGTATCATTTTACATATGAATTCTTCTGTCGCATATCAAGAAAGTAGTTATAAAAAATAAAAATCAAAACAGACCAAGTCACACATCTCAAAAATAAGTAGCACTTTGGTTAACAACTAATAATGCAGTAATAGAGGTAGTGGTATATCTCTGCGGAGTATACATACATATATATATATATACACACACACACACACACACACACACACACACATCTCCACATCTTATATTATTTATTATAAAATATAATAATCACAATTTAAAAAGACAACTCTTCTACTGTAAGACAATATTTTGATAAAATACCTGTATATTACAAAACTATGTGGTGGTAGGAAATATGTCTAAGACAACATAATCGGCTGATGGTAATTTTTTTTCCAATCACAGCTGTAGAATTTATTATAAATGAATTGTGTATATATGTGGTCAACAACTCATAACCATTACTTGCTTATAAATATTATTAAAATAATAATTAAATATAATGTTTAAATTATGTTAAATCTTGAACAATAAATTTGAAACAAATATATAAGAAAGAAGACGTTTAGCCTTGAGCGCCAGAGTTACCGGGATCAAGAAAGAAGACGTTTAGCCTTGAGTGCCGGAGTTACCGGGGTCAGTTGACCCCTCCCGCCCCCCTCCTTCCGCCACTGCACACACAACAACCAAACACTACATCCATTTATACTATTAAAAAATAGGGTATGATACGAATTTCAATGTTATACCCTACTTTTAAAATATATAAATAAATATAGTGTTTATTTGTTGTATATGTAGATTTATTCTTTACAAAGCCTATCCAATCAATGACTTAAAAACTAATTTTCGTTACTCCCTTCGATGGATAGGCAAGGTTGCCCTTGGAAGTTGCAATTGTGACGACCCCAAATCCGGGTTACTTTAACCTCGAATCCGGTTCAACACTAGTAATACATTTTTCTTATTGTTCATGAATTACAACAATATTATAATTGCTAAATAATCATTTATTTACAATTTTACAACATCTCTTTCTATTCCAGAATCGAAATCTTTATACATTCCTAGTATGTCTCAATATCATATATGATACGACATTCTATTACAATCAAATTGAGTATTTAACACTCATATAATATACCAACTGAGTATTATACTACACAATCATTTACCTGTCCAATTCGGACTAATATCTACAAAAGACATTTAGATCTTTAGTGGAAGTAATATGCTTTTCTGTTCCTTTATCTTTATCGAGAACTTCAACTAACTTGCACTATCTGAAAATATTTGTTTTAAGCAAGAGTGAGCACGACGGCTCAGCAAGTTTAACAGTTACACATAACACATTTCATGCTTCACATATAATACATTCATTGCCATTTATACTTACGTCATGTTTTTCATGCATTTCAGTTTATGTTATACTGCTCATGCATCACATATAACATCTAGCATTTCATGCTTCATACTTACACATATTTTACATGTAGACATGCATCATACTTTTCACATATCACATTTACCATCAATATATTTTCATGTTAATAATTTAACATCACATTATAGCATGTTAAAGCACATAGGAGCAAGTTCTGAAAAACTTGTCTGGTCGCTTCTACCATTTACGCTTATTTGCGTCATTTGCTCAACCTACAATTTATATAACAAATTGACATAATCATTAGCTACCAGGACTTTTAATTAGTCTTAACTTAAGACTTTAACTTCAAATTATTAACTCTTTAATTGTCCGATAAACGAACCCTTAAGTTCCGGACAAAAATCCTAACCCAACAAACCTAGTTGGACATGTCGGTAAACTTAACCAACTTATTAATATTATTAATTATTTAATAATATTTTAATTCCTTATTAATATTATTAACCATTTAATAATATTTTTCTCACTCATTAATATTATTAACCATTTAATAATATTTTAATCACTCATTAATATTATTAATCATTTAATAATATTTTAATCACTTATTAATATTATTAATCATTTAATAATATTTTAATCACTTATTAATATTATTAATCATTTAATAATATTTTAATCATTTACAAATATTATTCACCATTTGATAATATTTTAATCTCTTATTAATATTATTAACTATTTAATAATATTTTAATCACTTCTTAATATTATTAATCATTTAATAATATTTTAATCACTTACTAATATTATTCACCATTTAATAATATTTTATCCATTTCTTAATATTATTAACCATTTAATAGTATTTTAATCATTTGTTAATATTATTAACCATTTAACAATATTTTAATCACTTATTAATATTATTAATCATTTAATAATATTTTAACCACTTATTAATATTATTAACCATTTAATAATATTTTAATCTCTTCTTAATATTATTAACCATGTAATGATATTTTAATCATTTACAAATGTTATTCATCATTCAATAACTTTTTAATCATATACTAATATTATTGATCATTTAATAATATTTTAATAATCTTCAAATAATACCAATAGTTAACTTTTTAATTGTGTTAACTTTAGTTTTTATTTTAAACATTTAGTTACCAATTAATCATTAATGGATTTCATATATATTGGCTTAATAACCAAACACATTCTTTTTACACTTATTTCAACTTAATTTTTCAAAGAAAACTCGACCCGGACCGGCCCGACCCGACCCGGACCGACCCACCCGGAGCACCAAAAATCTGTTTGGCAGATTGTTCTGACGCAGCTGCGTCAGTCCTGACGCGGCTGCGTCAGCCATTTTGTCCGAAAGTCAACTGTTTGACTGCTCGACCCTCCGACGCTCCGACAACCATAACTTCTTCATTTTAAAACATTTTGGGGTGATTCTTGAGTCCATTCTCATCAGAATTTCCTCCTCTAGAATTTATCTTTATATTAAAAATCCAAATTCCAAACGTAACTAGGATAAAAATGGCTCACAAGGACAAAGTGAAAACTAAAATCACAAATCTTTGATTTTAAAGGTTCAAACTTGAATAAAATAAACTCTACACATCCAAATGATACCAACTTAGTGTTGTTGTCTTCCTAACTTCTTCTTTTACAACATTTCATGGTTCAATCATATTTTTGAAAATGTTTGACACGAAATTTAAAGATCGAACCACTTAGGGTTTTACTGGTAATCACAATATGGAATTTTCTTCCATTTATTTGCATATCACTCATACCAATACATGATTTAAACCTATCAAACCATGAATCTACCTATATATCATAGATTTAGACTTCTAGACCATCAAAATAACTTTTGATCGGTTAAAAATATATTTTAACCGTTCAAATCATATCTAGACTACAAAAATGAGCTAAATAAAGTTTAGAGCACTTTTTAACCTCTTAGACATGAATGCTCTCCTTCCCCTTGACATGGTCTTGGCTTGTGACTCCACCTTGATCATTCTCTAGTAATTTTCCTTAGTGGATCATCAATCTCCCAAAGCTTGCTTGCTTTTCTCTAGAATACTCTCTCTTTTCTCTCTAGAAGTTCTTGAAAAATAACTAACAAACATAACAAGAGGGTGATGGATGTTATATATAGACCCTCCCTAATCACCATCAACCTTCACTAATCAACTAGTGTTGGTGAATTTAAGGGTTAATCAAGCTTACTATAGCTTGAATGACCAATTGAGTGACATTTTGATTGACCATTTGAATGACTAGGGTTGGTGGGGGGTTGTTGAGCAACTTTGCACTCCAAATTCACCAACAAGCAACCTTTCTATCCTTGTGGGCCCCAAAATTTGGGATTTCTCTTTTTATTACACCAATTTAGCTTTATTTTTATATCCTATATCATTATATAAGTATCCATATATATATACACCAATATATATATATTGATCACAACTTTGACTACCATTTGGGCTCCACATTGAACTCTAGGATTTAAATATATTGGGTTCATCCATTTAATTTGGTTGGGCTCAATTTAATTATTACATTGGGCTAATATTAAATACCCTATGTTACATTTAATTAAAACAAGCATTGGGCTTGATTAATTATTACATGAATCAATGTTCAAATTAAATTATATAGACTACTAGGTTAATTAATTTGACCTAGTTTAATAACTCAATTGGACTTATAATATAATCCAATTAGATTTGCTATAATTAATTCTACCACATTGGATTACTTAATTACCTCATCCATAGTTAATTCTCAACACCACATTTATTTACCTAGCAATTAACCAATGATTGGTTAATGCTCTCTCTTGTCTACCAACTAGGGTTATTCAATTAACCCTACACTAGTTAATTCTCTACACTCAATCAATACTTGAAATGCTTCTTCCAACCATTGACCATCATTTAACTTTTAATGGTTTGGGCTACATAACTTACTTTTTATTGGGCTCTCTTATTTAATTACCCTCTTCATGTAAATATTCTCATATTGGCTAATACATATAATCCTTTTGGGCTAGTCCACTAGTAGTAATTAAATTACTTGGACTCTATACCACAACTTAATAATTAAGTTAATTACTTAATCAATTAACTTCTTAATATTGTCATTCTAGACAATCATTCTAGCTTTACAATAACTTTAAACCTTAACTAATATAATTAACTTAATTAATTATATTTTATGTCTTTCCTTCTTACTCCATTTTTAAACTAATTAATTTATTAGTTTAATCGAGTAATTTACTTCACACATCATCTTGTTTGACTAACAAACTCAACTCTAGGTATATATATTAATATAATCACCTTCACTTTTCAATTGAATTTATTTCCTTAATAAATTCTCTACAAGCATCGTTAAAATATTCCCACATTTAATTTTCTAACAAATACCTTATGTTAAAAAAAAATTGTTCACCCATTTTCTACACATCTTACTTCTCAAATTCTAGATTTTAAACCTTAACCTTTAATAAAATCAATTAAGATATTATTTAAAATCTTGAAAATATCTGGGATATTACAGCAATTAGGTAAAACCACTTTGTTCAGTTCTTCTGCGGTTTCACTTTCAAAATGGCATTGCTCTCAAAGAAATTAAAATCAGGACGAATACACTACTCGTTGTATACCTTATTCATTTTAAAAATTATAAGATACATTTCTGCTTGTATACTATAATAAAACATGATATTCTTAACATAATATTATTTATATACTAAGGTTATGTTTGTTTGTAAAAAATATGTTTGAGATTGGACTATTTAATATTACTTAGTACTATTTAATCATTTGGTGAGAGATTATTAATCTCTTAATGTTGGACTATTAGTCCCATAATATTATTTAATAGCTTAAAATGAAGGAGACTATTAATACCAATTTTTTTATGGGATTATATAATCCCGCATAAATAGCCATGATAAAAAAAATAGTTCATAGAACTATTAATCCCCCATCATGGGATAAAATAGTCCGAAGTAGTGCTAAATTAATACAAATAATCCAATCTCAAATATATTTTTTGTAAACAAACATAGCATAAATACATTGAACATTGTCATATTACCATTATATGCAAATAGTAAAAAAAATGTTTGAAAATTGTAATTTTTTTTGTAGAAGTCGTAATTTTAACACCATATCTCTAATTCCAAAATTGATGATATATACGTGTGTGTGTGTATATATGAACAATGTTTTTAGAATCGGACCGGTCATTAAACCGAAAATGGTACCAGGTGAATGGATCACTGGTTTAAAGAATGATCGAACAGTTATTGAACTAGTGGCGAAATAAATATATAAAAATATATATTATTAATAATAAATTAAATTTTAAAACATCTAATTTTTTGTAAGTTAAAATATAATGAAATTATATTATATTATTGCTAAAAATATTATTGTAAAAAAAAAAATACTTCAAAATCGGTTCAACCAGGCCAATTAACCTATTTTACTGGTTGAATCGCCGATCTAACCGGGTCAACCGATTTTTGACTAAATTAATTGAACCGGTTTAAATCGGACCAAAAAATAAACCGATTTACGGTTCAACCGGCCGACCTAAACCAGTTTCAAAACATTGCATATGAACATTAGTAAGTCATATGTATCATAGCGTATATAGCCTAATAGCAGTAGAACATAAAAGATCAATTTATTTGTAAAATTGTGGGACGGTTTCTGAAATTGAGAAGCCATTGCTGTAATAAGCAGCAGAGGTGGCAAACAGAATGAGTTCTGATTTCAATTTATATTTATACTTAGTGAGGCACATAATAAGCAATGTAATTCTTGACTTGGTCATTTATTTTGGAGGAGCTACGACAAAATTAAGGAGAACTTACCTTCTTCACATAAAGGTTAAGGAATAGACTCGAATTTATAATTTTATACAGTGAAGAGAGAGATTTATATCATTACGCTATCACATCTGATATATTGTATGTGTCTTGAATGCATTTTTTTTTTTGAATCCTGCTACGTATACATATGATCACAATTTTATATCTATATTAAATATTGAATATACATGAGATAATAAAAAAATTAAAAAAGGGACTTACATATTATTATTCAATCTTATCGTTTAGACTTTTATATTAGTCATAATTTAATTTTGTAATAAAATTTGTTGGCATATAATATATATATATATATATATATATATATATATATATATATATATATATATATATATATATATATATATATATATATATTAGAACCATAGAATTTTATGAGCTAGATTGGATCTTAAGAATGCACATCATTGTTAGAGCTTTCCCCAACATTTATTATCAGTTATTTCAGTTTGATTTGTTTCTATATTAATCATATCGCATTATCTGTTTCAAAAGCTGATAATAATTAGGGCCTACTGCCTTTCTTTTCTTTTCTTCTTTTCCATGGTCTTCTTTTTAGTTTCCACCAGTTCCTTGATTGAGTATCTTTTTCATTAATCTTTCTTACTTCACTCCAAATTCCTAATTTATTCTCTTAATTCCATATATAGTATAAAGATTCCGAGTTCATAGCAAGTAACCAAGCTTTGTTAATTCAATATTAAAACTCATTATCCAAATTCACTATTAACCCACTGCCTAAATTGTATAGACTATGTTATGCATTCGATTTTGAACTGGAGTGCTTTCGCTTCCGAAAGAAGGAGGAGAGGAATCATCCCTTTTTTTTTATCCTGATTTGGTAAATAAATAATTGATTCGTTTGGATGTGAGTTTATATTAATAATACCTAGAAAAAAATAGAATTGAGAATCAATTCCGAAGACTCTCTTAACCAAGAAAGTCAATCGGCGCCTAGACGCCATGAAATCTGCCTACTTCTTTTCCCACTTTCCAGCCCTTTTCTGGTGACGTTAAATTGGATCGGAGTGACATCGAAAAACTCAAAAAAAAATATCACATAACAGTTATACGAGACTTAACAAATTGTTATGTGGTATATAACCAAAATTTTTCTCTAGACAAAATGCTACCCAAAATTTTTTCTACTAAACAAAATACACTCTTAATTTTGAGTACAAATATATTTTAAAGAGGGCTCTTTACAGTAATATACAACAATTAGTAAGAAATTACAAGATTAATGCACAAATAAAATAATTACAAAAAGAGTACAATTAAGAGAAATTAATTACACCACGTATCTTTAGAACCTTAAAAATAAGGAGAAACTGTCATATCCGGTAGTTACCAAAACAAAATTCATAATTCTAAATAAAATAAAAAACCACTTTCTTCCTCGCCGGGCACTCCTTCCATCAAACCAGAAAAAAAGATGACCATTATCACCACCCTGAGAAAAAAAATGAAGAAGAATACCATGATGGGGAGAGGCGTAGATGGGGCGGCGGAAGCCGGGCGGTTATTGGGGCAGAAAGAATCGATGATAATCGTCGATGAAATCGATGGTGAGCTCGCGGGTAGCTTTAGGGAGGGGTGGGAAACGATGGACGGCGACGACTGTATCGTCGTGATGGAAAGGAGTTGAGAAAGAGAGAGTAACCAACCCATAATACAAAGGTAAAAAAGTAACTAAACATTAATACAAAGGTAACCAAACTTAATACAAATGTAACTAACCTTTAATACAAAGGTAACCAAATCTTAATACAGATGTAACCAACCTTTAATACACATGTAATCAATCCTTAATACACAGGTAACCAAAACTTAATACAAAATGTATCCAACCTTAAAATAAATGTAACTAACCTTTAATACAAAGATAACCAAATCTTAATACAAATGTAACCAACCCGTAATACAGTGATAACAAAATCTTAATACAGAGGTAACCAACCTTAATACAGAGGTAATCAAACTTTAATATATAAGTAACCAACCTTTAATACAAAGGTAATCAAAAATAGTTACTACACATTCAGGAATTGGTTACCTAGAGTTACTGCACGAAAAAACTTCATGATTGAAAATCAATATAAACAAATAAATAAAAATAATTTAAATCGCGGTTGGTTAGCTACTAGTATACTTAATAATAATAATAATAATCGTATGAATGATTTTTAGATGGAGATGGTGGGGTGAAGGTAGAGAATTGTTCTAACAGAGCGGAGTCGTCGCGGCTTGATGAAGGCAAGAAATTGTTCTAACAGGGAATTTTTCTGAACTTTACTTGCCAAGTTCGGCCTCTTCTCAAAGTGATGACTGACGGGTCCTCCTTTTTCTTTTTCTTTTTTAAAGAAAAACAAGCAGGCGTATCCCCATTCCCCAAAATGGTTATAATGCTTTACATGTATCATGGTTTCTTTTTCCTTTATTTGACAAGTGGCGGTATCTCCAAAGTAGTCATTTTTTTAATTACTAGACATAGTTACATGGACATGTCTCCTCTGTGACTTTTAGCAATAGGCATGGTGACTGGTATAATAGAGTCCATAGGAGAGAGATGCACTAAGATAAAACAGCGGAGGAAGTTTGGAGAAGATGAAAGAAAAGAAATATCAGAGTATTTGGAGTATAGATATTGTTAAGTAGTTTGACTTTTGAATTTTGAATTTTGAATTTTAAAATTTGGAACCAACTACCCATTAAATCATCTAACTAAATTAAAGGAATAACAATACACTAATTTAGAAATTAAATATTAAAGATGTACTAATTTTGTAAATATTTTATGTATGCACTTCTATTGTAATATTTTTTTAAAATATACTAGTAAATGTAATTCTTCCTATTAAATATTAAGGTACAAATCTCAAAAAATTTATAACTCTAGGGTGTAATTTATACCTTAGTCTGTAAATGAATCATGTTGAGGTTTAGGTTACTCATTCTCGACCCACATAAGGATATAATGTGCCCAAATATGAAAACCCATCTCCAAGAGGCTTAACGGATCTTGTTTTAATTATAAACTAACACAAGTAGCCTTGTGCTTTTTCACTCTCCCAAGAATATTATCATTGAATATGTTTAAAGAGCCCAGCCACGAGTTGCCTGATTTGTTAATTGTCAGATTAGGAACCCGAATGAGCCCGTATTTTATGGGCCTATTTGATTGGAAAATTTTAAATTCTTTATGTGGTCCAATTCAAAGTTCAAAGATCCGATGATAATACTGCAAGCTGGGTAATCCTTTTAAAATATGAATGAGAATTTTAAAAGGAGGCAATGCAATCGATTTAAAAAATAATTAATTATTTTTTAAAAAAAAAAAACCGATTTCAACAGAGTAATATAAGTATATAATGGAATGTATATAAATTATTTTATCATTTCTAATTATTTTGAATTTACATGTCTTGCAGGATAATTTGTTCATGATATTGACATTATACTCGGAAAACAAAGGAAAGAAGGAAAAGGTTGACATTGTCAATTTAGAACCTAGAAAAGGGGGATTAATTGCATTAACTCGGATTGTTAACACCCTAAAAACCGTGCTTTCATGTTGTTGTTAACACATTATATACTCTTAATCACAATGACACATGATTTTCACTAATCTAGTCTTTTATTATAAACTTGTAACAACTGTGATTAAATTTTGATTCCAATTAATATATATTGAATTAACTCAAATATTTTGTGTGGCCCGAATGTATAATCTTAATTATTGTGGGACAGTATTAGTGACTTTCGCATCTCCACCTCCAGAACATCCTCAATCTATTATAAGATGATATCAGTCGCTTTCGTGTTATTAATTATGAGAACCCGATTGGATTATTCGTTCTGAATTTTTAAAAGTCGACTTTGATATCATATGTAACAACTCAAGACAAATCGTGAGTCTACATTAAATTATAACATACCAATGTCTAACCTAATGCATCAATAGTATTTTTTTTCAGTTATCTTAGTTCATCACAAATTCAACAAAAAACCATGACTAAAAATAATACTAATAATATATTTAGACTTTATATACATATTAAATTAACTCACGTATTATAATGTAAACTTGAGGTGTTACGTAACCCTTTCCTTTCTTCTTTGTTGATTGAGAGAAAAAGGCACAATTTTTGGTTTCAAATTAAGTTGTTAGCATCATTTCACCTTCATTTTCATAATAATTTAGAATTGCAAAATATTAATAGAAAACGAGTGTATAGTCTAATTAGTTGGAAATTTTTTAGTTTTATTGGCTAACCACCTTTTTTTACAAACTCAAGTAACAATATAAGAAAAAATTAATTCATTCAATTAAAAAGATACGAATTACATATATGATAGAGTAGAAGGGGTACCTACTTTATCTAAAAATAAGAATTGAATTACAAATTTCCATGATATAAGTAGAAAAAATAAAACAATCAGAAAACAATTGTCGAAGACATACCATATATATTCTGCATCTAAGTAACATATCTGCAATTGGCACTATCGTAAACGAAAACAACTCTCTACATAAAGAGAATCTAAGCTCCTAAATAGCGAAATATGACTCTCACAAGAGTGGAAAAAGAACGAAAGATCTAACAACAAACTAAGAGAAAATAAAATCTCACAAAAAGAAAAAATAAACTCCACAAAAAGATAAATAACCTACCAAATAATAAATTAATGATAACATAAAGAGGAAATTGATATTTTCATAAGTTAATTTAATATTTTTATAAAATCAAATAGAACTCACTTATAAAAATATTAAATTAATTTATAAAAATATCAATTTCTCGAAAAGATATGAGGATAGGACTTTTCAAAAGAGGAAAAGGACCCTCCCCAGATCTAGGCCGACCCTTTATTCGGCTAAGAGCTTACCTTCATTATTTTGTAAGAAATATAACATCAATTTTTAGGACTTGGAACAACATTTGCAAGTAATTAATTAATGATATTAAAATCACGTGATGGTTTAGTAATAAATATATATTTTTTTATTATATAAAATCACAAGTTTTTTTAAATTCTTATAATAAAATGTATTTTAAAAATTGAATCGTAAATAGTATAGGTTGTCAAAAAAATATTAAAGGTGATGAGACTGAGCCATTAAGGCAAGAGATTAGGGAGCAAGAGAAGTATTAGTATATGCATGCATCATCAAAAGGATAGGGGAAATGGTAATGGGGCCTTGGTAAGCATCATAACTTTCCAAAAACAAGAGGGGGGTGAATATTAATTATGATTCTTTCTTTTGTATTCATAGTTGGCCTGCAAATCCATTATGCATCATCGACCATGCAACACAAACAATGATAAAAAAAACTTCCATCCTACCTCTCCAATGGACCTTGTGCCCTTGTCCCATTTTCTTGGCCCCGCCAATGGCAGAACAGCCTGATGCCAATTTGACATCACAACTTGGAAGTATACCCTTGGGTCCCTCCTTGAGGAGATCATCACATGACACGTGACAAAAATCCGTGACACTAATTTTTGGTCTCACTAATTTTACTCAACTCGAAATGGATATATATATATATATATATATATATATATATATATATATATATATATATATATATTACTCTCTTGTCCCACAATAAGTGTTCAGTTTTTGACCTTTTAGTCAAATTCATTATTTTTTAAATTAATAATTAAATAATATAAATATATTTTAAAATTACTAAGACTAAGATTATTAGTAAATTGTACATAATTTCTTATAATTATAATCCTTTAACTCATACTGGTGTATAAAAGCTTGTACGAGGCACGAGGCTTGTTTAGTTATTATTTTATAATTTTTTTTTATAATTCAATAATATATATATAGTTGTTAAGATTCTGTAATTAAATATATAATAAATAATAGTATAACAATTTGTAGAATTCAAAATAATCAAAATAATAGTAATTATTCAAATATATAATAATATTAAAATTTTATTTTATACTGAGTGTAAGTTTATTATATTTTATAAAAGTCCATGATGTTATCTTAACAATGCACTCATTAAACTCAAAAAACAAACAGACATGGGATGTCTTACCCATGTCTTTTCGTTTTTCAAATTTTATTCTCTTATTAATATAGTTGGAGATATATTATTAAGTCAATTTAAAAATTAAATGTATTTATGAAATTTGAAAAACGGAGAGACATGGATATTTTATCGATGCTAAAATTTTCACGCCTATTATCAATAATCAAAAAAATAATTAAAAAATTAATCCAACTTAACATTTAATACCATTAAGTCAACTCGGTGGGATAATATGAATTACTATCTAGTTAACTCAACTGATCCTTCAATTAATTGAAAAACAATCTCAAGTTCTACTTATAAATATAAGTATTGATTTTGTCAAAAATGATACTAAATTATTTCTAAAATTGGTTAATTTGACTAAACTCGTAATTGGACTGGGACAGGGAGAGCAAGTTTTTTTTTTTTTAAAGAAAAAAGAAAAGAAAACAACTTATTTATTTAGTGCTGTATTGATGGTGGGGTTGAAAATTGAGATGTTTGTTTGTTTTTGTTGAGCGGATTAATGGTTCTTGTGATGGTCATGATCATGAGTGCACTTGGCTTGGCACGCCGTTCATCTTTTAAGCTAGAGAATATATATGATCAATGATGGTTCCAACAGCACGCCCCTCCTTAATCTCACTCCATCTCTTTCTTTCCAAGATTTTTTGCACAAGTTTCTGAGGAATAAGGGGAAAAAAGAATAACCCTAATTTTCGGTATTTGTCGCCCTCCCATCATCATCTTTTATCCTTTTCTTCCTCTAAAATCTCCACCCTTTATGATGGTCTGTAGCAATGTGATGGATGATTATATATATATTACCATCATCATCTTCGCATGCCTTATCTTTGTCCACACTATAAGAAATTATACCATGTCTGATTATCATTTTGTTACGTCCTCTCATATATATTATAGTGACATTTGTATATATGTGAATTATATAAAGCAGCACACGTGATTATATGAAGAAAAAAAACATGTGGTGCTCAAATTGTCCGAAAATAGTTTTGAGTGTTTAACTAAACCATTTCCAAATAATTTGAGGACCAAAAATTCAAGAATTGTAACATTGCTTAAAGAGTGTAACATAGTCCTGAGTATAGTGAAGTTATGTTTGACGTTGCTTGGAATTGAGAGTCAAATTAATTTAACTTAATTTCAATTACATAAAATTGTAAATATTATGCGTAAAATTTAAATTTAAAAGTTGATGTTGGATTGCCAAACATATAAAGGGCGAACAATTATTCTAGCATAAACATAATCATACATTCGAATTCCCAAGTGTCAATAGCCTAATTGATCTTCAAGTCATGAGCCATGCAGTGTTAGTTAATTTCTTTAGAGGTTTTTATAAACTACATAAAATCATATACGTAGTGTCGACTGTCGATGAATGAGACTTTCACATGCATATCTAAACATTGGTTATAATATATATATATATAAATGTAAATTATGGAAGCAAAAGCAATGACAACAACTTTAGAGAACCCACGCGGGCAAATCAACCTTAGAAACCACAACTGTTGGTCTAAATATATACTTTATTGTTTCTTAGATTAGATATGAGTTGTTACGAAAATCCATGAGGATTTTCTGTCCTCTTTTTCTCACTATATTAATTGAGAACACCCACTAGTACTATATTATACTACTTGGATTTTTAGACAAATAGATAGAAATCCAAACTCTCTTTTTGCACTCCCAACTTAAATCATAATTCTAGTTCCTGCTGCCACCCTTTTTCGCTCCCTCCTTATATATATTCTGCCCTTACCCCTCACTTCTCTCCATCCTTAATTTGCTCTCTCTTTCTCTCATATATCTATTTCTCTTTCTCTCTCTTTTAATTTGCATTATTTTCTGAGGTTTAATTTAAGGGAAAATTAATATGGGTGATATCGCATACTCTAAAAATGGGATTAGCAATGGGAGTGGATGCACTAATGGAAATGGCTATGCAAATGCAATGGTATTTCAGAGGAAGAGTTGTTGGTATGAAGAAGAGATTGAAGAGAACCTAAGATGGTGCTTTGCTCTTAATAGGTACACACACACACACACACATATATATATATATAGCCGACTGTGCACTACACAGCTGTATATATATATTTTTTCCTCTATATATATATATTGATATTTCTACAAACTAATTTGATATTTTCACAAGATCAAATATGACCCACTTGTGAAAATATCAAATATATTTTCTTTGTAGAAATATCAAATTAGCTTGTAAAAATTTGAATTCTCTATGTATATATCTTTTGCATTCATCATACATATAGATATTACACAAGTATCATGCATAGTTCCAATCTAGATATATGTCAAATTTCAAAAAGTTTCAACATATAGATATGTTTCATTGTTTTATACCTCATAATGTTCAAACAAGTATCATGTCTCAAGCTTGCCATGAATTGGGAAATTAATTTAATGCCATTTTCCCTTTATTTTTGTGTGTGTAAGGATTTATGGGAAATAATTTATACTCCTTATCTTTCATGAAAAGAGATCCTATTTGCCAATTTTTTGTTCCATAAAAGAGTACTATTTATATTGATAGTAATAATATAATACGACATAATGTTTTCACATTTATCACAACTTCATTATCATGTCAGTACTATTAAATAAATAACTTAGTTATTTTATGGGTAAATATGTAATATAAATGCATCATTAATATTTGCAAATTTTTTAAATAAAACTTTTTGTGTGTAAATGATGTAGAATTATTTTAAAAGCACTATGGATAATATAATAAATGAAAAGGCTAGGCTTTACGAAGGCAAAAGAATCAGCACTTTACAATATTGCTTTGAGACAAACAGTTGAAGCTGTCTGCCAAGTGTTTCCAGGATTTAGTTGTACTAGTAGTATTAATATAGTCTAGAAATATACTACTACTACTCATGCAGTCTTAAAAGTAAGGAGGTTTTAACTGCCTTTTCAAAATATTGTGTAAAATAATGGAATTAAAACTGACTTAATTATGACCCTTTGTTTATCAATTAGTTCAACCCACATCATCATTCCAATTACTAAGTTAAATATTATGTGGTTCTTTTTTGCTGCAGTATATTGCATACAGGATCATCTCAGTACCAGGACATTCAACTGTTGGACACAAAGCCATTTGGAAAGGTCTATATTTTATGTTTTAAATTAATACAAATAAAAGGAAATTATATATATGATAAGGCAATATTCTAACCTTTATTTGGCTATGCTAAAGGTTTAGTATTTGATAATTTGCAATATATTGATCAACAGGCTCTAGTCATTGATGGAAAGCTTCAAAGTGCAGAGATAGATGAATTTATCTACCATGAATCTCTTGTCCATCCTGCACTTCTTCATCACCCGAAGTATATACCTTGCTAACATTTTTAAGTGATTGATATATTTATATTTTGTTGAATTCCCCATTATTAATTATTTCATCTGATTAATTAGGTATATATGCATATATATGTATTTTCAGTCCCAAGACAATCTTTATTATGGGGGGAGGTGAGGGTTCAACTGCAAGGGAACTACTTAGACACAAGACTGTAGAGAAGGTTTTCATGTGTGACATTGATGAGGTGACTAGTTTTTCCATTCTTTTCCTTTGTAATGTTCCTTGTTTTCATTTTCGTTGTTTGTATCCTTTTGTATGTAATTAATATGCTTAACCACTATGTGAACTGGCTGATTAATATGCTTTTACAAAATGATTTATTTAATTCTTCCTATATTACATCTGTAAAATGTGAACTCAATGCTACTTTTGCTGCTTTGTCCCTAATCAACTCATTAGCCACCCTAAAAAGTCAACTTAATTTCACCTTTTCTGCTTTGCCCTTAATGAGTGGAAGAAGTAACTAAGCAACTTAATCCTCTAAGCTGGGTAAAATTAGTGTGGACATAACTACTATCACAATCACCAACTACGACCAGAGCCCACAAAAAATAATTTTTTTACAAAAAAAGAAAGAAAGAAAAGAAAAGGAGGGAAAGATAGAAGGAGGTAATATGGGTTCTAAATTATGCATGTGCATGCTATTGAACAGGAGGTGGTGAATTTTTGCAAGTCCCACTTGGTGGTCAATAGGGTGTCATTCTGTGATCCAAGACTTGAGCTCATTATCAATGATGCAAGGTATATATTCTATTCACAGCCAAATTATATATATATATATAATTTGTATTATATGTAAATTGTTGTATAAATATGGCAGGGCAGAGCTTGAAAGAAGAGGAGATTGTTATGACGTGATCATAGGAGATCTAGCTGACCCAATAGAAGGAGGCCCATGTTACCAACTCTATACCAAAACCTTCTATGAAGTTACAGTTAAACCAAGACTTAATAAGGGTGGCATTTTTGTCACACAGGTAACAAATTTATTATCAAAATTCTGTATTGCTATATATAGCTAGGGTTGAGAGAAATGAAAAGGAAAAGTAAGAATTTCAAGATTTTACTAATTGCAGGCAGGACCAGCTGGAGTTTTCAGCCACACACAAGTTTTTTCTTGCATTTACAACACCTTAAGACAGGTTTTCAAGTGTAAGTTTCACTAGAGAACATGAAAACTTTTGTTGCTTTTAATTTATTTTTTTAAAATATTTTTATTCTCATCATTTGATGCTATATATCTTGTATCCTTTGTATGAGCAGATGTTGTACCTTATTCAGCTCATATTCCTTCCTATGCTGACATTTGGGGATGGGTCATGGTACAGTGATTTTAACTTTATGCATAATTAATTTTCCCATTATCCTGTTTCGAAAAAAAAAATTTAAATAAAAAGGATGTTAGGCCATGTGTTTTACTTGATATATGCCATTGTATAGCAAAAATGGTGTCTACATTTTACCACAAAAAAAAAATATTACAGGCTTCAGATACCCCATTTCTGCTTGGTGCGGATGAATTGGACCTGAGAATGAGACAGAGGATCAAAGGAGAAAATAGATATCTTGATGGTAAAACATTCTCATCAGCCTCCACCCTGAGCAAAGCTGTTCGGAAATCGTAAGAATTTAAAATCATCATTCAAAAATTTCCCTTTTTAATTCTAAGTACTTTATTAGCTGCTAATTATTTGAAATTTGGGTATGGACGAACAGTTTGGACAACGAGACACATGTTTACACAGAAGGGACAGCAAGGTTCATATATGGGCATGGCCTTAATTCTGCCAATAAGCATAATCAAGCTTGAGAATTAATGTGAATGATTATAAGGGAGCCCCAACTGAAAACAATCTTTCTCCTTTTTTATGGTTTTCTTTATTTGTTTCATTTTAATGTCCTTTTTCTTTTCTTTTTTTGTAACTTTGTTTGTTTTTATTTGCTAATGTATAATCACTTTTAAAGGAATGATATAATTTATAGTAATGAATCTCTATTTATGCTCTAGTTTGAGATGTTTCTTGAATCGTATGTTTTGAATCTTTTGAGAGCCTGTCCAATTTATTGGCATGCGAGTTCATGAGGACAAAGTGCAGTGTTAACAAAATTAGAGTTTTGCATAAATATATATATAATATATTTATATTCGCCGTCATTAATAATTGTGTGGCTAAAAGTTTATTTTTCGTTAAATATATATTATAAAAAATTGTACGAAAAGTGTGATGGAGTATCCTCATCATCCAAAAACTAATACCAACCAACAATAAATTGACAAAGAAGAGTAGTTCCAACTTGTGTGCCAATTAACTTATAATTAGGTCAAAAATTGCTTGTTTAGTATAGATACTGGGCCGAGAATAAGCTTCTCCTATGGACCTATATACGTATAGAATTCAAAACATATATAACTTGTGTGTATCAGGCCTGGTAGCATTGGACAGGTGGATTTAGAGGCCCAGGACCACATGCTCAATTGTCAGATTTCTTTTTAATGGGCTTGGTACTTGGTAGACAGCAATTCCATTTCCTCTTCTCCTTTCTCGATCCGTAATTTACAGTTTTGTGATTTTTCCCTCTCTTATTTGCTTTCATATATTTTTTTCATCATTTTGTTTTATTAATAAAAAAGGTTTCAAACAAAGCAATTGGGTTATAGAAATATTGGGGTATAGACTAGAAGATTGCATGCGCTCTCTCGATAAACTTTAATTCAAAGTATGCGTGTACATTATTAAAGGCAAAATATAAAAAGTTGATAAAGAATGACTAATGAACACAATCTTAATCCTTACTTCCTAAAGAGTTTGAACGCATGACTTTCTTAATTACAGCTAAATTCATGTGCGCGTGAGCTCCAAACACTAGACAACCTCTCATGGTTTTTAAGCATTCGATCATGTCTAATTTATTATTTTATTATTATTATTATTTTACCTATTTTGACATGCATGAGAAAATCCATATAAGGCAAATAGTATTAGCCAAGGCTCTAAGGTGGCTTAATATAAAGTTCTAGTGCATTATGGTCTTGTGTCTCCCCACCATTGAAGTACCTTGACCTATAAGAGTGAAAAAGAACCTCTCTTCTCCTAATCTCTTAAAAAAGAGAAATTATTTTATATTTTTAGAGCATGATGAATAGTATACTCCTCTTCTCACATATATGTGGAGTTCTCTGTAGTAAGGAGTCATCTGTGGTACAGTCCACAGAGAATCTATATGTATGTGAGAAAAAGAGCAAACTATTCACAATGTTTCAGGAATATAAAATAATTTTTTTTTGAAAAGACAGATATTTTATACTCTATCTCACGTAAACACAAAAATAAAAAAGAGTTGAAAGTGGTGGATGGATCGAATGCAAGATTTTAGGATTGGCCTAGCGTGTGTCATGACATTGATAGCCTGATCAATTTGGAATCATAAAAGTTTATGTATAAACAAAGATTTGTATCCAATATTTATACATTTTAGAGGCATATAATTGCCTTTGTTGCATCATGATGTTGTTTTGTGGTGGGATGCCACCGCCATACCTTCATTATTAGCATTAATTCACCAACTGCATAATGTCTCTTCACTACGAAACAATCAAAGATCTAAATCTTATAATATTGAGCACGCGTACATAGAATTAGAATGTGCTCCCTCTTTTTCATTGTATAAATCGGTTTAGATATTTTTATTTTTTTTATAATATAACATATTTTATATATATTTAAGAGAAAAAAATTAATTATTTTTTATTTTACTAATAAAAATAAAGTAATTGAGAGATAGAGAACAATGAGTAATTAATTAACATATAAATAATAATAAAATTTTAAATTAATATTAATTAACTAATATTAATATTAATAAAAAAAATAATATATATAATTATATTTTAAACTACTTATATAATAAAAAGAGGGGGTAACACCCAACCCAAGTCAGGGCTCAAACCTATATTTTGTCAACCATTACGAAGTTTAGGCTGTGTAACAAAATCGTGTTTCGCTACAAGGTTAATGATTTTTTAACACGTGTACTTTTATGAGCACATTTTTTATATTACTTTTTTTGAACTAAATAATTTACTATGTGATAAGAACAACTATATATGATAATATCTTTAGGAGTGTCCGTCCTGTAGGATGTGATAGCATTAATCCCACTTCCCAAATGACCATTGTTCAATCTATGGAAGTGATCAGATCATATCGTCAGAAATCAGTTCCAATAAAAGAAGTGGGGTGGGGTCGAAAGGATGTTTATCGTAAAAAATTAAATTGGTATTGAATAAAAAATGTCGTTAAAATAAAAATTGATATCGATATCGATATCGATTCAATATAAATTTAATTCGATTTTCGATTTATACCGATTGATAATATATATAATTAAAATTTATAAATAATAATTATATATTAATTTATTTATAGATTATAATAATATACATTATTATATGTAATAATAATATATATAATTATTATATATATATTATAATAATTAATATAAATTTAATATTATATTATTTATTTCGATTTTTTTGGTATATCAGTTTTTATCGAAATTTAAAAATGTCCATACCGCTACCGGTACCGAAAAGTATAAAAAATCGGTACCGAAAAAATCAATACCGAAAAAAACCGATACCAAAAAAATCAATACCGATTGATTCGATAAAAAATCGAAAAAATTGAATTTTTTAAACATCCTTGAATGGGGGAAGATAACAAGCTAGGAGTCGAGCATGACACGGCTATGCTAATAGTAAAATAGTAAAAGATTTAACAATACTATGCATCTTTCCTTATAATAATACTCTCTTAATTTAATTTTATTTATTTTAATTAATGTTTTTGTGATCAAATTGAACATATTTAAAATTAAATTTTATTTGAAAATTTATTAAATATAAAAACAAAAATATTATTATAAAAAAGTATATCGAATATATTATTAAATTCAACTTATTTAATTTTAAAATTTTTAATATATTTATTTAATTATTAATTTTAAAATTAATCAAGTTGATCGTAAAAAGTCAATTAAAACACGTAAAATCCAAAGGCAAGATTATTAGGATACTCGAAACACGAGTACTAGAGTACTAATCTACCGTTTCATCTTATTTATTGTTGATAGATGTTATTTATTTATTATTGTTAATTGATATTAATATAAGACGTAAATTGAGATAGTAAATTTTCATTCCTGAAACAAAAGTCATTTTGTAAAAAGTATTATTTATTATAAATTTTAGTATTTTATAATTTTTAATAAATTATCTTAATTTTAAATTTAAAAATATCTTAAATTAATTTTCAAAAATTAATAATAATTATATAATTTAAAATGAAAACAGTATAATATTTTGTGTTTCTTTGTATTTATCTTTTGTATTTTAAATCATATAGGGAGGTGGCTCAGTGCATGAGAAATTATTGGATGTACCGGAAGTAAAATTACAATTTACTCTTTCCTCTCACAACATCATGGGGTACACAAGTGGTGGGTCTCTCATGAACCCCATAATATTGTGAGAGAGATGAGCAAACTATAATTTTATTTCTGGTGCATTTAATAATCTCTCCTCAGTGCATACTCAAAATTAATTATAGTTAACAATTATAAGTTTTTTAAACAAAATTAATTAATTTTCAAACTTTCACAAATTTTTATTAAATTTAAATTTAGAATATCTTAAATTTTGAATTTAAAATATCAAACTTGCTATTAAATTTTGGAACGGTAACAGAAATGTCTAAAATACAATAAAATTTTAGTGACAACAAATTAGGTATAAAAAGAAAATACAAAATGTCATATATGATAGTAATTAATTATAATCATTAAATTTATCATTATTTATTAATTATAATTTAATAAATTATTTTATATTCACTTTTTTATAACTATATTTTGTCAGCAACAACATTAATTATTGACAAAGACCTAAAACACCACCAACTCAAAAATTAATGTAAATCACAAGATATTTTTTGAATTTTACTCGGTGTCTAAAATATGGACAAAGGCTTAAAACACCATGCCTTCATCGTGTTTGGCCTAGAACCCCAACCTCTCATTTATTTCTTTTATTTTAAAATTAGATGTATAATTTAATTTATAAAATCAAATAATTATATATTAAATTTTAAAATTAATATAATTCATAAAAATTTAAAATAAAATAAATTTTATAATTAATTATTTTTGTTATATACTCCCTCCTTTCCCTTATGCAAGTCATTTAAGACATGATTTCGAATATTAAGAAATCTCTTTAATAACTATCTTTAACGATTAATATTTCGGAAAAGAGAGAGTACTATACAATTATAATAATTATATTAATTAAAATTAAATAAATTTTTATTAATTTAAAATTTAATATATCGTTATTTAATATTAAAAAATAAATTAGATATCTAACTTGAGAGCGGAAAGAGTATTATACCTTGTTTTTTGTTTATTTATTTATTGATATTGAGCATAGTGGGTGGGAATTTGCACCTTGTTTTCGTTGTTGGCACTTGGCACTCTATTATTGGTCCTTTACTAATTTTTCCAAAATGCATTCTCACTCAGGTACAAGTATTCCACATTGAACTTTAAATTTCGAACTGTTCGTCTATTGGCTTTAATGGATAAACAGTTGTTCTAGCTGGGAAAAATTCAATACTCAACGGCTCAATAATGTCCCTGATGTGATTGGATTGGAATAAACAAATTTTGTTTCTTGTTTGTGTACTTTAAGCGCAAATCAAGAGACTTTTTACAATTGGCGTCTAATTTACTAGTATGTCAATTAATTTTGTTTCAATAACACTTGATAATTTTGTTGATAATCTTTTCGTTCAAGATAAAAGTTATTATTATTATTTTAATAATTTTAAATTAAATATTTACTTATTTTAAATAATACTCTTTTTATTTTAAAAATAGATATATAATTTAATTTTTAAAATCGAAAAATGACATATTAAATTTTAAAATTGATATAATTTATAAAACTTTAAAATAAAATAAATTTTGTAGTTAATAGTTTTTATTTTATACGAAACAATTTTATTAATTGTATCAACTAAAATTAAATAAATTCAAATTAATTTGAAATTTAATATGTAGTTTGACATTAAAAGTCAAATAATATCTTTAATTTTAGAACGGAGAGAGTATATTTTTTTACAAAAGTTTGCCTATAATAAATACTTTTATTATTAATTGTTTCATATTTCTATTCTCTATGCATATTTATGAAGTATTACTAATTATGTGCAGAAAATTATATAATTAAATAAGAATTTAGAAAAACTTTTTTCCATAATTCAAATACTTATAATTTAAGGATAAATTTATAGACCGATTTATTTTACACCTTCTTTTCCGATACGACAGCCCTATGAGTCGTTTTGAAAAAATAAAAAACTAACTATCTACTTTCCTCTTTCCCCTCCCTCTCCCTCTCAGGCTCTTGCTCTCTATTTCTCTCCACTCTCCATTCCATCTCACTCTCTGTATTTCATTTACGGCTGTTTTTCTCTTTAACATCTCTTTTGCATTCACCTTTTGCTCGTTGTTTCGATGCATTTGAGGCCAAAAAGGTACAAATCTTTCTTAAACGTCGGTGTTATTTGTATAAATCTTTAATTTTTTTTGTTTTATGATTTTCTGGTGCTAATCTGAAATGAGTTGTGGGTTTTTGTTTGCAGGACATGTATTGGAGTAGAGTGTTTTGGGGGTCTTCATATAATGAAAATTTTCTATCTTTTATTGTTCTTAAGAGGGCCTCTTACTTGATTGGACTCTGTTAGGTTAGAATCAAATAGTGCTAGATTTCTCCTCACCTTTAGTTACTCGCCTTTTTTGTTTTATTTTATACCAATCACAGTTTTATGGGTATCCTTTTAAAGGTTTTGGGGTGAGGAAAAATGCCAGAGCCTCAAAACCAAAAGCAACCGAATCAAGACAATCTTGGTAAGACAAGGAACAAACCAAATTCTGTTGAGGAATCAATCAAAATCGTGAGAAAAATTATTCATTTGATTCACTCTTTTTGGATGATTTTGCACAGCCTTAGGATGTTTTTGGGGGCAGTGGTGAAGCCAGACTTTCAGTTTAGTGGGATCAAAAAATTTGTGCGGCTATAAATAATTTTGTGGGGAATTCGGGGGCCAAACTTTTTGAATAATTTTATACTTTCAAGTTATATATATATATCATACTGACTCTTAATAGACTTTTCTAAAGACAAATTGTTTATAAATAATTAATTCCTTCAAAAAATAATATAAAATTAATTATTAATTAGTTTAAGAAGATTATATGAATATACATATATGATATATAGAGGGGTAAGAATGATATGAGATTAGATTTAAGTGAAAAAATTATAAATTTTTAATTTGACCCCATATATTAAAATTTTTACAAAATTTCAATGAGTTCAATTTGTATATAACATTTAAAATTTTAAAAAATTTTCATATATTATAAAACAAAAACAAAAAATTAGTGGAGTCAATTGACCCCACAACCTCCAACGTGGCTTCGCCCCTATTTGGGGGTCATGATAATCTCCAAATTTTTGGGGTTGATGATTATGAACCCAGTGGTTTGCCTAACTGGGATTTTGATTAACTTGGAAGTGAAGAGATTGCTTGGATGAATGAGTGAAAAATTATTCAGTGCACTTTGGCATTGTCACGTGGTGCTTCTCGACTAATCACATGTTGTCATCGGTGAGTTCAAATATAAATGACACACTGCATATATGATTGACCTGAGACACCACGTGATAATACCCCCAAGAATACTGAATAACATCTCTAAATGAGTTGAGGATTGATGAACAGTCTCGAATGAGGGATGGAATCTTTTGTTGCCACTCTTAGTTGCAAGCGAGTGACAACAAATACATACATATCTCTGTTGTCATT
Source organism: Hedera helix (assembly GCA_947179155.2). Taxonomy (NCBI): domain Eukaryota; kingdom Viridiplantae; phylum Streptophyta; class Magnoliopsida; order Apiales; family Araliaceae; genus Hedera; species Hedera helix. Next base: position 32,933,749 of record OX359281.1, read on the forward strand.
CTCTTGCAACAAAGAGTTGTTACATAGAATGGTAACAGAGGATCTGAAACTCTCGAATGAGTGAACAATCTACCCCCCATGAGAGAGAAATAGAGAGTGAGAAGAAGATGAGAGAAGGAAATAAAAAGGTGAGAGAAACATAGAGGGAGAAGGAGAGGAGAAAGAAACAGAGAGTGAGAGCTTGAAAGGAAGAGGAGAAATGAAAATAGAGAGTCATTTTTTTATTTTTTTCCAAAACGACTCATAGGATTGTCGTTTCGAGAAAGAAAATATAAAATAGATGTGTCTATAGATTTATCCATAGTTTAAAGTAATTTTAGACTTATAAATGCATTAATGGAATTAATTCCAATGAAAAGTAGTATAATTTTTTTCTATAATTAATAAAGTACTACTATGACAAATTTAGTTTTAAATATAAATAATTTAATTATTTTATCTTCTTTTTTAACATGCGTAAAAAGTCAACTAAAATTTTATCCTCAACTTTCTTGACCTTTCGGCACTAGGCATGTGTCAGCCTCCATGCATGGTCTTACGATTTTATAGAGATTTGTATTTTTAGTAAACAGTCGCCCTGACCTGCCACAAAGGGAGTATAATGTAAATGTGCACCTTAGACTTATCCTAACTAGATGTGCATGACAATGATTAAAGGAAGAATATTAAAGGCTAGTTTAGAGCTTAGAATAAAACTATGTGACCATTTCAATTTTCATCCTATCTAAAAGTGAAATTAGGAAAAATCTAGAAAAAAAATTATATGTTAAGTTGTGTATAAAGAAAGAAGAATTTCAACTAAATTATCCCAAACTACCTTGATATTGACACTAAATTAATTCTGTACTAAGCTAATAAAGTATTATCTTAGTAATGAAGCATTTTTTTTTTTTTTGACGCAAGTAATGAAGCATTTAGTTTGCAAAAAAAATAAAAACGTAATTTAATTGTTACCAATAGTCTAAGACTAACATGTAGTTTTGAAATTGGTTGTGCCCGTATTTCCTTTCACTTTCTTCAAAATGAAAAATTATTTTATATTTTTAAAATAAATTAATAATATATTTTATCTTTTTATATATCTGTAAATTTTATTATAGACAAGTCTTATAAATATATAAGAGAAAAAAATATACTATTTATTTGTTCAAAAAACATAAAATAATCTCTCCGAACGAAAATGCGAGTCACGTGAAAGGGCATTTTCGTCCTCCAACGAAGATGTTTCCTTTGGTAGTGCTATTAGACTTGAATTGAAGTGACGTGTGGGTCATAAATTAAGTAACTCGTTTTTCCCAATAAACAATTTGAAATTGGGTACTTCCAGGGTTCATGGGACCGGTCTAACGACCGGTTGATTTTTTTTTTTTAAATGATTATAATTTATTTTTTTTGACCTAACTTTTTTATAAAATATAATAATTTATGTATAATTTAGATATATATAAATAAATAGTGTTTATAGACTGTACATCACTGTTTATTTATATATATTCAAATCACACCTAAATTACTATATTATGTAAAAAAATTAATTCCAAAAAATTAAATCTATTTTTTGAAAATCATTTAAAAAAGATATAAAAAAAAAAAGCTAAACCGGATCTAGATCCGTTTCCATTCCCCTGTTCCCTAGACTTGCTTCAAAATTATGAGTTAACAGCACCCTCCCTTTGTTGAACTTTTATGAAGTCTAGTTTTATTTTTCGACCCAGTTGATAATCCGATCCGAACATTGTTGCGTGAATTTTTAATGAGATATTTTCTAAGACTTAGTCTATAGAGTGAAGGCTTGGGTCGATTGCCGTAGCGTCTCATGGATAAGTCTCCTGGGAGTTGGGAGTAACGCTCTCGAGAAATTTTTTTGGCCTGTTTTGTAGTCCATTAGAAATTAGTGTGCGCATGATATACAAAAGGAGTTTTGTGATTAAGATTTCAGTAAGTCGTGATTTTTTGAGAAAAGAGACTGTATTGCCGTTTTCTAATAATAGTAAAATCTCGGCAACTCCGTAGAATAGACAAATTATCGAATCACGTAAATATTATCTTGTGCATGTGATTATTTTTTATTGACATTTGTTTTCTCTTCTATTTTGTTTCTCACAAGTTCGGGAATTTTCGACTTAATTCCTTCCCCTTTCCCTGTCTATCAACCTTTAGCCATCCGTCTTTTCCCTCCTCCTTTGCCATTTCTATAAATACCCCCCTTTCTCGGCAACTTCAATCCCCTGCATTTCAACTTATGTTAAGAAGCCTCCATCATTCCCATTTTCATATCCCCTAAAACCTCCACATCTCCTTCAGCTCTCTCTCTAGTAGCCATGGATTCTTGCAGCATTTTTGTTGGCGATTCCTCCTCTCCTTTCGACGCCATTCTCTTCGGTATATATCCACCTTCTGAGAAAATAGGAATTAGATAAACGGTAGTATATTTTCCAAAAATTAAGTTGTTGCATGCATTTGTTAAGACAGACAAACAGTCGCGATATGTGGATTTGGCATATGATAATTAAAGACGTACTTGCACAAATATTAAATTACATGAACTCATCACTCCTCTTTGACTTGTAAATTATAATGTCTGATCATTTGTTATGGAACAGATTTGGATGATACCCTGTACTTATCCAAGATAGGATTTGGTGAAGCTACCAAACGAAACATAGATGGTTTGTAAATTTCAAGCATAAATTAATTTCTCATAAATATGCGGCACCTTCCTGAACTCTAATTACTTACTATGTTAATTCACAGATTTTCTAGTTCAGAAATGCGGATTCCCTGAGAACAAAGCTTCATCTCTCCGGGTCGAGCTTTTCAAAACTTATGGCAGCTCTCTCGCGGGTTTACGAGTAAATAGCTCTCCCTTATAAATTCTTCACTCTTAAAATTTTCCCTAATAATTTATTTTCTCTCTTCATTTAAGGCCTTGGGCTATGACATTGACGCCGATGATTATCACAGGTTCGTTTTTAATTAATTAAAATCAAATATCAATTTCCAGATGAAGCTAGGAAAATAAAATGTTCAAATTCTATACAACTTACTCTGTTCCGATTAACAGCTTCGTGCACGGAAGGTTGCCATATGATTTGATCAAACCAGACGCTCAACTGCGCAACCTTTTGCGTAGCATCAATCAACGAAAAATCGTACGTAATATGTTTGCAAATTCATGAACCTGCATGTTGATGTGTATAAATCTTCTATGTTGACTCTAAACATTCTGTTTGTGTGCAGATTTTTACAAATTCCGATGAAAAGCATGCCGTCAAAGTGTTGGATCGGCTAAGAATTAAAGATTGCTTTGAACAGGTAATATGTTTCGAGACCATGAATCCAAACCTCTCAAATGCGAGTCGTCCAGATGAGATTCCCGTCGTTCTGAAGCCCTCGTTAGAAGCCATTAACATTGCAATCGACGCTGCGGAGGTTGATCCTCGCCGGACGGTAATAGCCACGCGACACCGCACTAGCATTTCTTAATTTATGATATTGATGTTATTGTTGGGGTAAAATGAATGCTTCGTTTTGGCAGCTGTTCTTTGATGATAACGTCCTTAACATCGCTGCCGGCAAAGCTGTGGGGCTCTGTACAGTTTTGGTGAGTATTTCGATTGTCACCGTCACTGTGCAGATAAAAATTTGCCCTCTGATTCATATTCTGCCACGTATGCATTTTGGTAGGGCCTTGTATGATGGTATGCAAAACGATTAAAATATCTCAAATAATAATTTTATCAAGCATTTAAATTTGTTTATCCATCACGTCATTTAGCAGGAAATAAATTCATACGAACTAGTTTTGCTTAGCAAATGATAATAATGGAGTTTGTAACGTACTAGTTGTGCATTACACTACTTTTATGATAAAATAATATTATCGGTATAATAAGTGTTATTTAAAATATTAAATATTATAATATTTATTATTCTGATTAAATTAACAGACTAATTCAAAATTAAAACAAATAATACCCTTAGAAGGAACGTTATCCCATAATTTTCTCGTTTGACTAGTTGATTATTAATTGTTGACCTTGATCATGTTCTAGTCTCTGATTTGTATTGTACATCCTCTGATTTTGGGTGCTTATTTCCTTCTTCTACAATTAATAAAGGTTGGTAAAACAGTGAAAACTAAGGAAGCGGATTATGCGTTGGAGGCGGTCAACAACCAGCGAGCCGAGGCAATTCCAGAAATATGGTTTACCGGAGAGAGGCAACAGCCGAGGATCAGCCGTACAAGGGGTGAAATGGATTCCGTTCAAGCCACCACCCCTGTTGGCGCTTAATTGTACTACATTTATAGAACTTGATTTAGGTCCTCTATTGTACATATAATCTCATCATGTATAATCTTATCCTTGTATATGTATGTATTCCAATAAGTTGATAAACAAATTTAAATGTCCCTAAATTTCGATCATATCATAATGTTTTTAAATTTGGATTGGTCATCAAATTAAAAAAGATACCGAATAAATAGTTCACTAGTCCAACTAGTTATCGAACTGTTATTGAATCAGTGACGTTATAAATTAATATAAAATATATATTATTAATATTTAATAAAATTTTAAAATATTTAATTTTTTATAAACTAAAATATAATGAAATAATATTATAATATTAATAAAAATATCTAATCTTAAAATTAATTTTTTTTTCTTACAATTTTTTATTTAAAAAATACTTTAAATCGAGTTAAATAACCGATTTTACTTGTTGAAGTAACTATTCAATCGATAATCAATCTGATTTTGATCGATTGGTAAAAATTTATTTTTATGCCAAATCAGGTCGATGTGCTTGTCGGACCGCAGATCTGGACCCGGGTTTCAAAACCTTGTCTGATTATATGAGCTGTCGTACTTATCATACCATTGCTTTTTAGGTCAATGTGCTAGACGTATAGAGAAGGCAAGACGCAAAGAAGATGAAAAGAGTTTATATTGACAATTTTATGCATATTACATTTTTTCACATTTTCCAATTTGACGTCTTTTATTATAGTTATTAACATTATACCGAAGACCAAAATTCTTGTTAATTTACAAGAGAGAGATCATGACAGAAAAGTATGTAACACACTTTTCTCATGAGGTGGGCTCGGCTAAAATGCTTCGTTCCTTAGAAAAATGTTTTAAAGTAAAATGGACACATAAATTAATATTGACAATTGATAAATTAAAAGGAGTATAAAATTAATTTCAATTTTATATTTATTTTTTTGATTTTGCAAAAAACGTGATTAGAATTAGACTATTTGAATTAATTTAACATTATTTCAAACTATTTTATCCTAATATGAGGGATTAATAGTCCTTTGAATACTCATATGAACTAATTTTTTTTAATCATTCCTAAGATTATTTATAAAAAATTATATAATCATATGAAAGATATGGGATTAATAATCCCCTTCATTTTAAGCTATTAAATAATTTTATGCTATTAATAGTTTAACATTAAAGGATTAATAATTCCCCGTCAAATAATTAAATAGTGTAAAGTAATATTAAATTAAGACAAATAGTCTAATCTTAAATATATTTTTTGTAAACAAATATAGCCTAAGAGAAATTAATCATTTAAACAATTCGAATTACAAATCTAATCAAATTAAGAGATAAATCTTCTCTAGGCTTAGCAAAATATGGTTATAGGTTAGTTGTGGTTTACAAAATTTGGCAATGCTTCTATTTAAGAACGAAAATCACCTTATTTTTTTTTAATATGGATTATGTGGGTTAGAATTATATAATTATAGGTCAAATATAGAGTTAATTCATATTTTAAATTTCAAGTTTACCATTATTATGATTCAATTAAATAAATTATTTATGATATTTAATTTATATATTCCTTCACCTTCTATCTCTAATGTTATATACATTCTTTTTCTCCCTAAATTTTTTAATACACTCTCTAAAAAATTTAGATTTTCTCTCTAAAATTTTTGTACTCTCATTTTCTCTAAAAAAATTCTACGCTCAAATATATATATATATGTGTGTGTCTCTCTCTCTCTTTCTCTCTCTCAAATTTTATATTATCTCTCGATATTTTTTTTGAATGCGAAAATACGGGGAACAAAAATAGCGAATTAAATGCACAATAAATTTATATGTGATATAGTTTGACATAGTAGTAACTTTTAATTAATCCAAGTTTTAATATTAATTAAGAAATATTTTATCAACAAATTATGTTTAAGTGTGTTAATTAAAAACTCTAATATTTACAATAAGTTAATAAAAAGATAATCTTGAATCGCTTCAATAAGAGTTTGTATGACAAAGTTATAGTTGTTTGCCCAAATGACGTTATTGCAGAAAATAGGTCAACGCCGCCAGTGTTGGAAATAACTTGTGGCCAGCGGCGACGGTGCTGGTAGGCAGAAAGTTGAACGCCGGCAGCATTTTGGGTAGTGACCAAACTTGGGTTTGACGAATTTTTAATATTTTTGACTCCAAATATGATTAGTTTTCATTCTATAGACAGGGATTTGTTATGTAATTTATAAATAGAAGATATTAGACACAATTAAGAGTATCTTTTAGTAGAAAATTCTCTCTTTTATTTTTTTGTGTTTTTCATAGCTATATGTAGCTAAATTAGTTTTCTTCATTTAAGTGGCTAAAACCATCAATATTAATACACTGTGATCTAATTTGTTTTAATTGTTTAAATTATATTTTGAGTGTTGAATATTTTTTTGTGCTTAATTTTTATGATTGATTCATTTAATTTCTAAGCGGTCTACTAGTTTATTATTCGCATTAGTCTACTGCTAAATTAAATATCAAATTTGTAATTATTTGGTCACTTTAATTTGTGAAACAACTAAGATTAATAATTATTTCGCAGATCAAAAGATCATTATATCTTAGGAAAAAATGTTCATCTAAATTAAATGCAAACGCGTGACTTGTGTTGTTTAGTTCAACGATCTCTCTAATTTTTTAAACTGCTGTTAAATTAAATTTTTAGCACGCGCATATGTTATTTAGTAATAAGGGTTATTTAGAGCACATGTTTCTACTTAACTATAAATAAGGAGAGATAGAAAAATTATTCGAATTAGAGTAATTATTCCACGTTGAATATTCAAAATATTAATTGATTTATTTTTGCATCAATGATCAGTTATAAATTCTTGACGATGGATGTTAACTTAAACCAAGACTTGTTCTTTTGATTTATTTTATTAAATTACTTGTATATTTGTTTATTTTAGTTAACATTATTTAAATTATTTCTTTAATAAAAACCTCCAATTCTGATTTACAAAACATAAAATTAAACTAATCATTCTCTGTGAGATCGACTCTTACTCGCACTTCTACATAAATATCTTTTCAAAGTAAGAGTTTATTTTTGATTGCGTACGACAGCACACCAGTTGATTAAGTGAATAATTTTTTTTGTTATTAAATTAACATTGTGCAAGAATTTTAAAAATAAAAAACTTTTAATTTTTTTTTAAACGAATGCGAATGCGGATACAAATAAGCAAATATTTAATATATTTATTTATATTATATTATACAAAATTGATACGGATAATATCCTTATTCGAATATTATTCGACGAATACAAACACATATATTTTATATTGTATATCCGTCAAAAATATTCATTTACAAACTTAATCACATATTACACCACAAAATCATTCCCTTATTTCATATATCATACACTTGTTTCCCAACGAACTTGACATCAACTAGACTCACATTCTTTTCAATGGACCTCATGTTTTGATTAGTCCCAAACGGCCCGGATTTACCTTCTCCGGGTACACCCCATCCTTAGGGTGCAAGTATTGGACCCCCTATAAATTTGGTACTTAATATTGCATTTGGACTGGGTTAATATATGTTTTGATTAGTGTACTAGGGATTATTTTTTATTATGTTTATCGATTTTTTTTTGTTATAAACACATTACTATAGTCATAAAAAGTTACAAAAGGTTATTCGTTAAAATTTCGTCAAAAAAATGACAGAAATTATTGAGCGTAAGCCTGGTTCCAAGATCCAAACACTGCTCTTTCCAGCCAATTTCAGTAAGTTTGGGCTTGGAACCAAACACTTCTCTTTTCGGCAAATTTCAGTAACTTTGGGCCTTCCCTCGTTATTGTAAGACCCCAAATTTTATGAAATACAAAATTTAATTCTTCTTCATATATATATTTCTTCCTGAAACAGTAAGTGGTTAAATTGATAAAGTTAAAAGTTAAGGATGTTATTGTTGAACATTGAATGGTTAAATTTGATGATAAGAAATAATGTACAAGGGCTGTATTAGATAAGATCAAAATTGTTAGGTTGATCTCTTGATAAGATCAAAATTGTTTGTGTTGTACTAAGACTTAGATAGATCAAAACTGTTAGGTTGATCTGTTGGTGTAATAAAATCGTAGAATGGACTCTACGATTTCAGTCAAGGAAACTCTACGATTTGAACAGACTCTACGATCAAGACAACCAATCGTAGAACGGACTCTACGATTTTGGTCAAGAAGACTCTACGACCAAACAGACTATGTTCTTAACGAGAAACCTTAAATCGAACTCTACGATTAACAGTCTAACAGTTGAGTAAACTCTACGATGATAGTAAGAGATGATCATTTACAGATCAATCACGACAACAAGGATATTCGTAGAGTTGATCATGAAAGGTCGTTGAGCAAAAAGGCAAAAGACATCACGACTCTCAGATCAGGAGCTATTCTATTCAAGAATTCGATCTACATTGATGTAACCAAAAAGGAAACTTCTGCAAATCGATCAAAGTCAGAAAAGTCAGGGGACTGACCCAAGCGCACTATGGAACAGAAAGAAGACTTTCAAGATAGAAATGTCAGAGGACTGTGTCCTATCAGTTTTATAGTTTGGAAGGACCAAACGACTCTATGAAAGTTGGTAGGAACCTACGACTGACATATCTGTCCCAAAGGAAAAAGAAAACAACCTTCCATGGACTAACATGTCAGATCAAATAAAATCTCATCAGAGCTTTAATGAGCTATATTAATATAATATACAACAGCTCTCCTCTGTGAGGTAACGGAAAGAAACACAAGCTCAAGCAGATGATCTAACGGAAAGAAACACAAGCTCAAGCAGATGGTCCAACGGGAAGAAAACTCAAGCCCTAACTTCTTAAATACTAAGATCGACAAAAGAGAAAACTAATTCTCTGGAAAAAAAAAAAAGTATACGCAAGAAGTGAAAAAGATCAAACTGATAAGAAAACTTGCATTGCTACTAAGTCCTTCGAAAATTCAAGCTTATAGCAACTTAGTAGCACATCCAAACATACATCACTCCAGGAGAGTTCTTTGTGAACTAGTGTATCCAAGTCTGTTAGACTTGTAGAGTTCTTTGCGAACTAAAGTTCCAAGACTGCGGGTCTTGAAGAAATCTTAGTGATTCTGATATTGTAAAAGTATCCTTAGTGAATTTGCTGCTGGAAGAGCAGAACAATGGAGTAGGAGTCATGTGAGCTCTGAACCACTTAAAACCAAGAGTCTTTCTTACTGTGTCTTTAATTTGCTATATCTGCCATATAATTGCTTGTTGAATTATTACTCTAACATATCAAGAAAAGGGTAACTAAATCATATTCCGCCGTGTTAAACTTCTTGATTAAGAATTAATTAAGTAAGATTCTTTTAAGTAAAAGAATTTTTTTAAAAGAATTTATTCAACCCCCCCTTCTAGATTTCTATCGTGTCATTAGGAAGTAACAGTTATATGCAAATTTTATTTTGTCGGACAATATTCATTTTGTCGGGGAATATTCGGGTCGTACAACGGCGCTGAAATAACTAATCATTGGTGAACCCCATAACAGAATATTTGTCAGATATAGAAAACGACAGAAGTAACATTTTTAAATAAAAATAGTCAACAGTGTGATCACTTTTAACTGTTAAAATACCGGTGATAAAAGAATAGTAGAATATGATATTTTATGGTATTTTACTGTAGCGCACAGTATTCTACAGTAGCACACGGTATTGCACAGTATTCATTAATAATTGTTGTTGCACAGTATTTTGCATTATTGATTCAATAATTGTCATTACACTGTATTTTATATCATTGACTCAATAATTGTTGGTGCACTGTAGTTTAAAATTATTGAACCAAATAATTGTCACAGTAGCAAATATACAATAATTTATATTATTAAATTAATAATGATTTGTAACGTGTTTCTTACATTATTGTTGTAGCGTTATTTTATTATATATATAGGACTCACATGAAGAATAAATAAATTTTTAAAAAAATAAAAAATAAAAAATAATTTTTACTATTTTGAATAGTAAGCATGTGGGCCCTCTGTGGGGGCCACATGAGAGTTGGTATGAAATTTTGGTTGCTGAAGTTTGGTGAAAGTAGCCAGACGGCTGTTGCATTTCAGCAATGGCATGCCGTACGCCAGCTGCTTACTTATCGCATAGTAACTTCTTTTCTCCTATAAGTAGCTTGCTCAGCTGAATAGAAAAATCACACCTAAAACATAAAAATTTTCTATAAGTATTTTATGAGTTTTCTCTGAGAATAGTAAGGTTATCTTGAGTGTTTGAAAATCAAAAGGAGTGCAAGAATTTTTCAAGTAAGTGTTTTATTAAAGTGTAGTAATTGCACAATTACCTATTTCACACGGTATTCACAAATCTTCCTTTAGAAGACTCTTCTTTGAGAATATTTATTTTTAAAAAACTTTATTTGGAAGATTTATTTTGAAATATTATTTCAAAAATTATTTTTAAAGTTATTATTTTATATAAATAATTTTGATAATTCATAATATATGAGTTATTATATACCTTGAAATTTATATGTGGTAATTACTAACTATATTATAAATATATAGGTTGATCAACCTCATTTTTATCAATATTCAGTCACGTGATAAAGTAAGGGGTATCATTATTTTCATCATCATAAATGGATATTATTTTCTTCCTTATTTGTAAGGAATACCATTTTTTTCATCTTCCATTATTCAAACTTACTACGGTAAGGGATATCATACTCTTAAACTTACTATGGTAAGTATTATCCGGTAAAACTTTCTGAAATGATTATAATTTTCTTAACAGTTTGTGCTTCACTTAATATCATTTCAATTGCTCATTCCTATTTACGTGAACCTTTCTATTGAATTGTAACCGTTATTCTGAACTATGGATATTGAATATCATTTTTAAATTTCACTCCACATCATGTTGACAATTTATTGTTTACCCTGTTTCTTCTTTTCATTATCTCTGTTATTATTCTAATAATCAAGAATTAAATTGTTGTGGATATCTGTGGCCTGGGGAATAGATTGGATAAATGTGTTGATAGGTTACAGGCGATATATTTGATAATGTGTCTTTTAAGGCACGTGGTGAATGTTCTCTTTGGCCTGGGGCAAAGATGAACTGTTGTTTGGTATGATTATGACCAAAGGCTGTAGACTGGTATAATCATGACCAGTGGTGCTATATTGAATATCTTTGGCCTGTAGTACAAAGATAAATTGTTGACTTGCATGATTATGACCAGAAACTGTGAAATTGTATTATCATGGCCAGTGTTGTTTCAGATGATAAAAGTTGATAATGTTTTCTTAAAAAGAGACGTGAGTGGACATCATGGTCCATATGATTTTTCTAATGGTTGTTATTCTACTGCAGTTATTGATCTGAATCTTGTTTAAAAACTTAACTGCAGTTGTTGAATTAAAACTTGTTGTTTAAATTATTCTATCAAAAACTCAACTGTTGAAGGCTAATGATAATTTTTTTGTCATTATCTTAATCATGATATTCTTTACGAGCCTATTTGAGCTCACTCTTTCCTTTTATTCCATTGTTTTCAGTAGGAGATGATAGAGTAGCTGGATCTAGTCGGGGGATGAAGTGATGGTCCGAGTTGTAGTTGTACAAGTATTCATAAGTTGTAAAATAGTGTAATAATAATAATGAAAACTTAGTTGTGTATTTTTTTTTGAATACTGTACGGTGATACGTTGTACATTGTATTGCAATAATTGTTATGTATTTTGACAACTCAAGTTTGGACTGTGCAGGCCCAGATTTGGGGGTGTCACAGTTATGGTTGCACCACCAATGGGCAATTCAAAGATCTTTTCCTTGGGATTCCCATGTGAGCACATAAAATTCATTAACTCAGGCTTTTCCTAAAAGCCCAGCAGTGTTGTCATCGAATATTGGTGATGGAGTGTTTGAGTCCAATTCAGGTGGGATGAAGCCCACTAGCTAGACATGAACAACAGGCTAGCCCGGCCTGGGCCTGCCAGGCTTTGGCCGTTGACCAGGCCAGGCCAGGCTTTTACTTTTGATCCGTCAGGCCAGGTCAGGCTAGTTTTTGCTTGACGAGATGCAGCCTGTTAAGGCCTTTAGGCCAGGCCAGGTCAGGCCTTGGGCCAGGCGCAGGCTGGTCCGGTCCTATAGAAGTTCTCAGCCTTTATTTTTATTTTTTTCAATTTCAGCGGACAGCGAACTGACGGAGCAGGAGGTCAGGACTCAGGAGCAGGCGGACAGCGGACTGACGGAGCAGCCGAGCAACTGACAAGTGACAACTTATTATTTATACACATGCAAAGTTACAATTATATATATATATATATATATATATATATATATAGTCATCAAGTCATTAGTCATGTACTGATTGTCTAAATCTAATTATACATATTTTATTTAGGTAATAGACTAATAGGCACCTATGCTCCTTATTGGCTTACTCCAAGCTGGTTAACTCTCAATTCAATGCAAATATATTAATATACAAGTAATTGTAGTATATTCTTTGATGTTCAAAGTAATACTTTTTAATATATATTTTAATTTAGGTACGTAGACGGATAATATAGACATGATGTGAAATTGTGAATTGTGACATCACCGGTCCAATTTTTTTTATTTATAAATATCAATATATTTTTATATAAATTTTATGTCTTTAAATATTAATAAACTTACAAGAAATCAAGAATAAATAAATAAAATTTTAAACTTGATTAATGTATTAATTAAAAATAATGTATTACAACTTACGAGTTACAATTTATAACGTACAAATTACAATAATAAATGATTATAATTTTATAACTTTAAAGTATAACTTAAACAATAATTAAAATAAGTCGATTACAACTATATGTCTTCAAATCTTCAAAAAATATTTGTCTTTGAATATCAATGAATTTTCATAAAATATATCTTCAAATCTTCAAAAATTATATCATCAACATTTATGGATTTGAACTTTCAGCAGTTTCTGGTCCGACTTCGAGATCTTCCGAGCTATCTTGATCGTCTATTACATCTTGTACCCTTCTTTGCGCGGCAAGATAATCTCTATAGCAAATGCATATTTCCAACGATTCCGGACTAAGTCTGCTTCTTTTTTCATCTAATACCCTGCCAGATAAAGAAAAACAAGATTCCGAAGCTACGGTACTAGCTTGGATAGTTAGTACATCACGGGCCATCGCGGCCAAAGTAGGAAATTGTCATTTGTGTTTTTCCCAAAAAGCGAGTATATTAAAATTTTCAAATTCTTCATCGGTCATAAAACTCCTAAAATCAGTATTACAATATAAACCAAGTTCGTTTAAACTACTTGTATGTGTTGAAGTTTTTGGTTTTTTGGAAAGTGATTTTAATAATAATGTATATTTAGAAGATGATGGAGCAGGGGGCAGTGCACGTGTAGATGTAGAATATACAGATTCATAATGTTTATAAAATTCGGTAAATGTATTATTAAATTTTAATTTAATGTTATCAATATTACTACTACCTATATTTTCTACTATATCTTCTAAAATACTTTCTACACCTTGTAATTTTATAATTGGGTTTAATGCAGCGGCACAAGTAATAACAGTTGGCATGTCCTCAAAGTATTTTTAAAATTTTTCTTCCATTGACAAAATAAGGGCCGACCAAAAATCATCATATTTAAAATTTTTAAACATACTTGTTATTTCTAAACATGCAAACAGAACATGATGAATTGTAGGATAATAAACACCACTTAATATTTTTGTATGTTTTTTAAAAACTTTAAGAATAGTTAAAAGTTGACGAAGTTGATCCCAGTCTTCGTTTGTTAATTCATGAACAATTTGTGTATTATAAAACTCCATAAGTATATTTTTACGTTTATAAACATCTCTAAACAAATCATATGTACTATTCCACCTTGTGTTATTATCAAATTTAACTCTTTTAAATTTTTCTCCTCTTGCATGACAAAAATGTCTAAAATCTTGAATTCTTTTATTTGGACCAAATATATAAGTAATCATACCACGAATTTTATATATTGTCACTTGTAAATAATTGAATCCGGATTGAACAATTAAATTTATTATATGACAAACACATCTAACATGAAAAAAAGCACCATTTATTATAGGCATTAAATCATTTTTTAACATGTTAACAGAACTAGTGTTATTGCTTACATTATCTAAACTAATACTCATTATTTTATCTTTAATTTTAAAAGTACGAATAATAGACATTATTTGAGCATATATTGTTTGACCCGTATGAGGTAATTCAAAAAATTCAAACCCTATAATTCTTTTTTGCATAACCATTTCAGAATCTATCCAATGAGCAGTAATACAAATATAGCTAATTCCAGGTTGATGATTAGCAGACCAAACATCACTACTTAAACTAATTTTACCGTTAAAATTGTCAAAATATTTGATTAGTTCTTTTTTAGCTTTATTATATAATTTAATTGCATCACGTTTAGTAGTCATTCTACTTACTTGTTTATATTTCGGTTGCAATCCGGATTGAATGTAATCGGTACAACGCTGATCGTCCCAAAAATTGAACGGGAGCTCCTTCTCGATCATTAGTTTGGCTTGCAACTCTTTTTGTAATACTTGATCATAACTCCAACTGTGACCGGAACGATCAATTTGTGCTTGAGAACTTTCATCGGTTATTTTATGCTTTTGTAAACACGATTGGTAGTGTCGCTGTAATGTGTTATTGCCTTTAGTGCCTAATAAGTTGTTACATATTTTGCATTGAGCCTTTTTAACACCTTCGGCAGCCCACACTTCGATGAAATGTTCCCAAACAGGCGCTGTACGTTTGCTTAGCTCACCGGTAGGACGTGGAAATAACGAACTCGAACTCATTCCACTTTCTGGCAACATGATATTTGTGTCATTTTGGATAAATTGCGGGATTTGTGTTTCTTCTGAAGTGTTGATGGAATCCATTGTATGGTAATAAAATGTAATAATAAAAATATAATAATAAAAATGTAATAATGATATAAATTGAGAATTATAATAATAACAAATGAAATTTTATGGTGAGAAAAGATTACAGATATGTAGAGAAAAAAGAATGTTGATAATTGAAATGAATTGTGAATGAATTAGAATGCATCAATTTATATTTATAGAAACAAAATAGAGTCGTTTGTGCAATAAGCTGATGAAAAAACTAGTCGTTTTTTTTTCTTTTTTTGGCAGGTGGTAGAGTCGGACTGTCAGGCAAAGTGGCAGACTGCGGCAACCTTTTTTATTTACCGTTGTTTTAGCTTCTTCTTTTTTATTACACCGTTGTTTTGCTTCTTTTTTTGTAACTTAGAAAGTTAGAATATGTATTAATGTCATTCACTAGTTGTCTAGTTCACTCTTAACAGTCTAACACTACAACTCTTACAGGGCTACAGGCTAGTGAGGCTACAATCCTATTTTTATTTTTTGACCGTTGGTTTGCTTCTTTTTTTTCTTCAGTCACTTAGATAATAAATAATGTCCTTCTTATATAAATAATAAATCTCTCTCTTATTTTCAGAACATGCTATAATATAATATTTAATTTTAAAACTATAATATATATATATATATATATATATATATATATATATCATGCATGCACAAAGTAATTAAAAACTTCTGGCCTCTGGTTTTTGGCAGGATGACAGATGGGTAGTGGCCAGTGAGATATATATATATATATATGTGTGTGTGTGTGTGTGTGTGTGTGTGCGTGTGTGTGTGCGCGTGTGAGAGAGAGAGAGATTAAATAAAATTCAATGAATGCACTATGTAGACTTGCATTGTTCTTTCAATTTTTTTTATTTATTTTTACCGTAATTGCCATTGCCATTTGTTCACTCCTAAACAAGAGCAGTCCATTTATATTTTTTGCTCAGCCTTATCAGACGGACGGGACAACTCAAGTCTCAAGGTTCAATTTTGACCGTTGCTTATTGGAATTTGGAGTGCTGTTTGGAAACCATCAGCTACCGCGCTGAGCACTAAAACTGGATCAGGCCTACAATAAATGAGCCAGGCCATGCCAGGCCTCAGGCGGGTCCAGATTTCAGGTCGGATTAGGCCGAAGGCCAGGCCAGGCCGGATTTTTTGGAAGGCCGGGCCAGGCCAGATATTAGCCAAAAATTCGTGGTCTGTTTGAGACCTTGCAGGCCGGCCCCGCCCGGTCCAGGCCTTGACCAGGCTAAGCTTTGACCAGGCCGGGCCTAGGCTGGATCAAGACCGGCCCGCAGGCCGCAGGCCTTTTGTGCACCTCTACCACTAGCGCTTCTTTTGGGGTGCCTCCATTGTGCTGTCTGACGCAGTAGCCTTGATGGCGATGTGTCGTGGCTTGACATTGGATTTGAATGTTTTAGAGGTGGTGAAGGAGATGAGAGAGGATTGTTTCCATTGTAATTTTGGGTTGGAGAGAGTTGGTGTGAAGGGAGAAGCATGGGTTGCCATGGCCATTAGTAGACACGTTTACTAGTTTTTTATCTAAAAAAAAAAAAATTAATTTTGGATTGTAATGGTTAGTATTACGAAGATAAGGCTTTGGGTTATGGTATTTTGGATGGGTGGTGGTGGGAGATGTGAGGATTGTATAAGAAGATATGTTTATTGGTTTGGGCCAATAAGAAAGTCTAATTTTAACATGTCCTCTTATCCACAACATAGATTTTCTTTTTCTTTTCTTTGCCACATGTCAATACTTGGTTAGTTGCTTCTATATAGTTTTGTCTGTGTTTTTTTTTTCTCTACTTTTTAAGGTGAAATTGATATTGTTAGAGTAAGATAATATTATTAGAGTAATAAATTTTATTCAAAATGATAAGTATATTTAGATCAATTATAAAAGTGTAATTAAATATATATTTAATAATAAATTTTTGTTCGAACAATATAAATTCTTAAATTTATAAAATATAATTTGATGAAAAAATCTCAACTGTAAATTTAAATATTAAATATTAAATTTATAAGTTAGGACAATAAGTATGGTTGTTCGCGTCTTATCTAATTATAAATGTTTAAACTATGCAAATTTTAACTTGAACAAATTATAATTTTAAATAATATTTTTAAGGTGGAATGAACTCACAATATATGTATTTGTAGATTTTTTTTTATAATAGACTAAAAAATGTATTTTTAATTCTGGACGGAAGAGTATTATTCAAAAATAAATTCTGAGATTTGGAAGAAGTTGCTACAACGACGTCGTTCAATTTCATATGAAAAGCGGTATTAACAACTCTCCATTGTGGTGGCAGCTGCACAGAAGCCAAAGGCCTGACACCAGTCACCAGGCAAGCATGGGAGATACCACATCCTTTCCCCCTTCCTTTTAGTAGAGAGAAAATTAGAGAGACAGTGGAGATGAAATTCTATCAGGGAGAATCAGGGTTACCCAGAACTATTTACCGCTTCATGCCTTCAAATCATTGCTAATAGGCAAGTCTTCTTCTTTAATACATTTACCTCTTAGTGTTTATTATTGGATGCATCTTATGAGTTGTGTATTATATGGTAACTTACTGGCTTTGGTGCTGTCTTAATAACCCAGAAATATGTATGATTTGATTGAATCTATATGTATAGTTATATGGGATATGTTCAATCTGCAATGCAGATGAATATAATTTAGAGATTATTTCTAAAAATTGCTTATTGTCAAACTCAAATTTCACCATATATTGGTACGATTAACTCAAAACTGGGAATCCCAATCTAACAAAGAGCAGATTAATTTGACTTCCACAAATCAAGAAATGTTTTTGTTTTATTTTGGGTGCTAATTTTTACTCGGTGACATTATATTATGTCATATTTCACTATTTCAGGTGTTTGCTAAAAAAATTCAGTAATTAGTGCTTGTTAAACCTGGTAGTTTGGCGTGAATCCTAGTTGAACTTGTGTGGTACTCTCCACTGAAAAAATAATCAAAGCGAACATGATATTTGTAACATAAACAGGATGTGCCTAAACGAATGACCTGGAAGAGTTATTGTAGTTTGTTTTTCTAATTTAGGACCAGATAGTAGATTGAGAAATTAAATTAGCTAAATCTGAACGATGGCCAGTGGAGTGGCTTCTCTGTGGTTTCATTTGAATTTTTAATACTTTACTGTTATTTTTTTGTCTTTGTGGATTTAATGCAATAGTTTGCTTTATGTCATTTGTGCTTAAGTGGGGGATGTTAGAACTTGTCAATAGTCTTACACAATACCTCACATTATCTATATCAACTATATCGTTGGGGAACGTGATTCAGAATCTGCATATATATGTAATGTACCCACCTCCAATAAAGACTCGCAAAGACAAAGCTACTGACACAAAACCCAGTTCAGGACTTCATATATAGACGCACACTAATTACTTTTGGTAACTTCAGATAGAGACACTGTTGGGAATTCCCTTGCCAGTAAGTCCGCAGGCTTTACTGTAATCCGAGTTGTTAGGGTAAAGCAACATGTAAGGCACCTTGACGGGCCCCAGTCGATTCTTCAATCTCCCATCATTGTTCCTATTCAGTATCCTGTTTTCTATTTCCACCAGCTTTGTTCCGAATTTCTCAAATGCCTGTAGCGCTCTATGATCTGAAGTCCACTCAGGAGTGTCTCTTTGCCCAAGATAAACCTCATCTGTGGAATGCCTAGACAAGATCTCTATCAGAGACACACCAAGCAGTGTTGGGAACTGGCTTGTGATGGTTTTTAGGAATGCCAAGTCAGGGTTTGACTCGAGCTCGGCGTACTCAGCAGTGCCTGGCTCAGGCATGAAGCGGCGGCTTACGGTGGGGCGGTTTGGGAGGAAGCCAGCATAAGGATATTGCCCAAAATTAACTGCTGCGTGGAGAGCAGAAGCCACCCATATAATGATGGTGCAACTCAAGACAAGTTCCCCTCGTGTCTGCATCTTAGGCCACCATGGCTCATCTTTCTTGTCACCATGGCCCACACTGCGGAGCTCCAGCCACCATGATTGAAGTTCAGAGTCCCCTTGGACCAATTCATCTGTCGGGTAATAGAAAGAGCAATATTCATTGACCCAGGTTTCAATTGCTGACCAAATTTCAAGGCCATCAACAGCATAGGGGTAATCCTCTATTAAAAGTCTGAGACCATGGGGCTGGCTTGAGTCCGGAACTGCCATTCCTCTGCAATGAACCGAAAGGAAAGTTTGATTTTTCTTAGAGATATATTATTTTTTAAGAAAATCATGGTGACCTACCTCCTTAGTAGATCAGCAGGAAGCGATTGCTCTGTGAAAATCCAGCTCTTATAAACAAAAGCCGACATTTCCATTGAAAATTTAGCTGGAAACACTGTCCTCTCAAGTACTCCACCAGCATTGATGAGGATCTGACGAGCCAAGGCATTTATGTTCATTGTATCTCGGAAGTGGGGATGCAGAAGCTTATATATCGGATGAAGCACACTCAATTGTCTATTTGCTGCAATGATAAATGGCTCTATTACTGCATGAGTGTTCAGCCTGCAAACAGAATCAAATTCATGGGTACGCTTGTCAAAACTGCAAAACCTCTAGCATTTGCTTAGGGAGCAGCATTTTCTTTTTATCATTTTCTTACATGCTTTGTTTCTGTGCATATGCAGTTGGACTTGCTTAAAATTAATTATTTGTGTATACTGTAAACATACCAGTGGCTTATGAGTTGATGGTAGCCTGAATCATTAACAGCAGCATAAGCTTTTGCTAGCTGCCAAACTGAACCTTCAATGCCGTCCTCTGCCGGGGTAAATACTTGGTTTATGGCACCATGTTTGTCTCCTTGTGCATGTGGTAGGCTCAATTCAATTGCCAGAGGCTTCAGTTTCCCATCATGTTGGAGTAGGAGCAGTGTGCGACTGGCATAGGTCTTTGTGGTCGTGGTGTTAATCCGTCTCAGGTATGGCATTAGTGCATCATGATGATCTAATATGAACAATCTGTTTTTCCTAATAGCCTGTAGTTCCACAAAAACAGAAATATAAATAGGTTAATAATTCTGATTTCTAAAGGTAACACACTGCTGCTTTCCCCCCAAATTTAGAAATTTAGAGTGGAACAAATGATTCAGGAAATTTACCTTGTGTACAGTTAGCCCATTCATGTTCTTCTCAATGTGGTCCCTTGTGATTGAGCTGGTTTGATTGCCATATACTTTGGGGTCTAGTTTGCTAGCAGGTGGAAAATCCTGGTAGGTAGAATAATATTGAATGTCTGAATCAAAATATCAGAAACTATCACAAGATTACTTATCCAATGAAAGTGACTATACCTGAAGGCGATGGATGGAAACAGGATTCACTCCTGCAAGCATTTCACGAGCAAACTCTTCATCTGTCCTCCATGCAGACCTGTCCTCTGCAGTAAATACCCAGAGACATCTCGTAATTTAATTATTTGAAGAGAGTATTATGTGTTAGGGATGTGGGATTCATGTGAAAATCCCAACATTATGAAGGATATAACATTGTGCTATATCAGGAAAACGAATGCATGAAGATAGGAGTTTGAAAGGAAATGCGTAGTGTAAGGTGTGGAGAAGTTGTGTATTACCTTTAATTACATCAGGCATTGGGAACTTGAGGATTTGCTCACCATCAGAACGAACGAGTTCTTTAATCATCTCCCAGGGGATACATTCCCTGATTTTAGTGAGTTTGTGCCCTTCTGGTAAGTTAATCCCACCTTCGTAGAGGTTCAGCACGTCTTGGAAAGTGTCAAACTCATTAGGAGTCTTATCAAATAAACCTTTGATCTCTGGGACTATTATCTGGCCTAGGGATTTTAGAGCATATGCAAGGAAATCTGAAAACTTTATGTGGCTGAACCGTTCATCCCGAGGAACATAAATGTTTAAACTTAGTAGTGGCAATCTGCTTTCAGTGTTAAGATCTGTAATGAATCAGTAAAACAAAACTGTTCAGGCAATGTTGTTCTAGCTGCTTATAAGATGAAGAAATTATGGTAGTTTGATATTGTTATTTAAACATAGTTATTTTCAACATTTCTTTTAGTGTCCATCCTTGGTAAATATTTTTACAGAAAATAGCAAAATATAAGTACTATCAAAGAGGCATTCAATTTTTTTTCTTCATGCTCAACTTTGTCCATTGTGTATGCTGAAACCATAGTCAAAACCATTCAATATGAGTAGTTACTAAAATAAAGAAATGGGTTGTTATTACTGAATCAAGTTATAAATTTATGCTTCTTACAATTTTTTAAAGGCTTGCGACCAGTTCTTCCTCTACGAGGGTATGGATATTTCTCAGATCCACCAAGAACTGGGCGATCGTATTCTGGGTCATCATCTGGACTTCCCAAATCATTATAGTACGCATAGTCATAAACTCTATCCCACTCCTTCAGCTCGCCTGACCCGTTTCCGCGGAGACTTACAAGTTCTTCTTCTCTGTATTTTCTTAGCGGTTCTGGTGTATTATGTGGCAGGTAAGTCTGATAGCAGAATACAAATTGGTTAGGAGTCTGTTGTTCTCTTGATCATTTACTTACTATGAAAACCTCTGAATCAATTTTTGAGCTACTAGTATAGAAGAGGCAAGATATTAAATGATAAATGAACTCGACATTGCACCCTGCTGTAGAACAAAAATTGCTCTATTTTAACTTTACAGTGGATTATGAATGATCTAATATAGTATGCATTTATCACCTCCCATTTCAGTAAGGCTACACATGAATCATCCGAATGTTCTGTTCAATTTTAGTTTTATCTACCTGTTAAAAGTGAATAACACCTAATCCAATGAGAAAAGGACTGCCTAGAGTAGTTGGACTATAAATGGATTGTAAATTTGCACAAAAAAATTCTACAAGTTCAATGAAAAGCTCTCTATAATTCAAGTTAAAGATGCCTATCACGTTAAGAATACTAAGATCATACATTTTTGTCTTGGGTACTTCTCTCTACTTTGATATGGTCATTTGCTTATGAGTCAATAACCATCAAGTATCGTCTATGCCCCTAAAAATTGAACAAGCCATTGGAGTGTTAATGTGATGAAGTACAGATTCCGAATAATATATAATTTTCTTTATTCAGGTTGGAAATACCTTGTTTGCAAAGAAGACACGGTTGTATTTGTATCGATGTGCTGGGTAAACCCAAGAATTGCAGACAAAATGGACCCTGTCATGACCTGGAAAGTCTTCTAAGGTGACTGTCTTTAGATAAAACTGACTGTGATGATGGTTTATAATAATGAAAGCGCCAGGAACACCCATGGATTCGTCCCAGTCAAATGTAATATTGAATGCAGCATCTCCTGCAGTCACTGAGGTAATTTTCGAAACCCATTTTTCCAGAAATGCCGCCTTGCCGAGCTTCCCTCTTGATTCATTGGCTGAAGATGAATGCAAAATTAAACTCTAAATTTTCATCATTTGATTGTATCAGACTTAAATACAATGTGTTTTCTCAATAATATCTTCTTGGGTCATATTAGCCCGCCACAGACTCACCCATAAAATTATGACTGAAGGTATTAATGATAGTAGCTTGAGTTCTTATATATACATTCAAATATTTTATATTAACCGATTTGAGACTAGGGTGTTATATTTTATCCTAATGCAGTATATACTATGTTTAGAGCTTTATAGATAATAAATCTTAATGAACACAAGTAACATTATTTATGCTTGTAAAAAATCTTATACTCCGTATATAGTGCAATTTAATGGAAATCTTGTATTTTATTACGTGTCACAATCATACTATTCTCCAGTGTAAAATTCTATTATACATTGTTATGTGTATAGAAAATTAATTCGAGAGGTTGACCTTTGTCTCCATAAACAGCGCTGACGAGTTGCAGTGAAACACCTCTGCCCAGAAGCTCGTGCACCCGATCAAGAAAGGAGGAACCCAGATCACTTATGTCCAAAACGTTCTTCTTCATTAACACCACTGTCCCTCTTATCTTCTTCTTGTCATTAGTATCCCATTTCTGCTTCTCTGTACTCTTGTTTTGGTTTCTTCTTCCACAAAACAATTCCGCTATCTTGCCCGCCATTTCTGAATAACATGGTGGACAATACCCCATTGAAGAAGAAGCTCTTATTATCAGAACAGCTTATAAGAAGGAGAAAAATGATTGAATGAATCTAATTTGGAGAATTGGATGGTGGGTTGAATAGAAAGAGTTATTGCTACTACTATTTGTTTTTCTTGATGTTCTTGACTTGTAAAGTATTTTGGTCGTTGTTCATACTGACACGGTTGGGATACTAATATTTATACACCACTGAAATATGATGGTAGGGCCAATAGGAAGTTTCAGCTATAATTTCCTTCTTTATAACACCGATGAAGGACCTGATTCCATTGGTCACCCAATTTTGCTTTTTAATTAAGAAATTAGAGGGATTCTTTTCATTATGTACTAATTATGTTTTCTCTTGTAATTATCTATTACTCCCTCCACGAAGAGTACTATTTGTGAAAAAAAAGAAAAAGAAAATTGACCCACAAATTGACCTCTCACTGCTACGTAAATATTACTAATAGTAAACTAAACACCCAAATTGAAATTGTCCTCTCGCTACTATGTAAATATTTCAAGTGATAAATTTATCTAATTTGTATATTTAATTTGATTGTAGTTATTTATACTTTTGACCATGTCAATGGAGGTTTTATATTGGAGAAAAATTAAATAAACTAACAGGGAGAGGAGAGGAAACTCAATCTATAATAGTATTCTCTTTATTCTAAATTATAAGATCACTATTGATTTTTGAAAAGTCAATTTAAAATATTTTAAAAATCAAAATTGACAAGATGTATTTAAGTTTTCAAAATAATAAAGTTTATAACTAGTAATATTTTTTAAATAATTTATAATATTCATAAATGTAATTCATGTAAATTTTAAGTTTAAGAATATCTTAAATTAATTTTTTAAAAGTTAATATTAATATCGTAATTTGAAGAGAAAATAAGTATTTGGATATTATATCAGTTTTGTGGACCTTTGCCGATTGAAGATTAAAGATGTATATTTTTTTGCTTGTTTTAAAATTAGAGATATATTTTTATTTTAAAATTATAGAGTGACATGATATTCTTAATTTATAATTATTTTTTCATTATTATTTTTAATATTATATCACCATAACCAAAATTTTAACTAATAATAAAATTATACTTAAAAATATAAAATAATTTTTAAAAATCGGTATTTCTAATTTTAAAATCGGAGAGTATTTTTTTTTAAGCATGTTTGAATATGATTGTCGTTTTCTTATTTACAAGGCAGACAGAAGAGGATATTCACTATTTAACCCAAAAAAAAGAGTAAATAAGAGAACGTATAAAATTGGATAGCTTGACGAATTATAATTGCCTCAGCACGGGCAACCTGTAACGTATCTGTCTGTCTACTACAAGAGACCCATGCATGTTCATCTCGATCGAATAACAAAACCAATTTCGGAAAAACCGTTGCCTTTCACCGAGGCATCACAATTTATTTTAACAGCATGCATGGCTGCTAGGTTTACACCATTTAGTAACAAGCCTGCTTGACTAATTAGTTTCTTTATTACAAGAAAAATAAGACAATTAAGAAAAATAAGTGAAGGATTAATTCCAACATACGGAGATTATTAATTATACCCCATATTTTATGAATTATACATTTGGGTACACTACCCATGTCGGCTCTTTTGTTTTGTTTCGATCCACGGATCAGAAAATTAGATCTACAAAAAAATTTAAAATAGTTTCATCTATTTAATATTAAAATATAAGATCAATATGGAGTAATTATTATTATTGCACCCGTCAACATTAGACAAGGCTGCTATTAAAAAAAAATTAATATAAAAGAAATATCCAACATGCATTGCATGCTAGGCTACTATTTACAACAATAATTGTGCTATAAGTTTAAAATAGTTTCATCTATTTAATATTAAAATATAAGATCAATATGGAGTAATTATTATTATTGCACACGTCAACATTAGACTAGGCTGCTATTAAAAAAAAAAATAATATAAAAGAAATATCCAACATGCATTGCATGCTAGGCTACTATTTACAACAATAATTGTGCTATAAGTTTGTGAATGGAACAAAGGAAATCGCAAAAGTCGAGAATTCATAATTGTAGGTAGGGTAGTTTCAGGAAGTGGCATGCGATATTTACCAGCGTTTTAAAAGTAATCAAATTCATATTGTGGTCAAGATTAAAGCAGATCCCACATTAATTATGTAATACATTATATTATTTTTCTCTTGTTTTAATTAAAGGTAGGGTGTTCTTAATTTCATTTATACTAGTGTACTGCCTTCTCTCTCTATATAAATACTTCATTCTTTAAAATTAAAAATATATTTATTTTTTAGAGAATAATAATATATATTACAAATATTTACGTTAATTTTTGATTGTCGGATAAGTGTTAGTAGTAATTATTTTGGAGAGATGTATAATAAGTGTAATTCTTCTATAATTCTATCAAATCACATATATTAATATATTACTCAATTATAATTTGACATAAATTTATCGTAATACATAGTAAGACTCTTTTCTAAATTTATTTTAAAATTAGAGATATATTCTTAATTAGGAGTATATATAAAATTATTATTAAAAGTAATATGAAAAATGTATCCATAATTTTAAAAGGATAAAGAGAAGTACACAATATTCAAGTACAATATAAAACACTATATTCATTCTCACTATTAAAAAATGAGATTTAATATAAATTTTCATGTCAAGTCTTATTTTTTAATGATAAAGATTAATATAGTATTTTATATTATGTTCAGATATTTTGTGTATAGTAGTGTGCATTTTAAAATGCAGGGAGTAATTGATACAGAACTTCTCTTGTCAGTCATGGAAGGAATTAAAGCAAAATGAGAATAAGACTTTTACTTAAGCTCCTAATTAATCCTAGAGCTAAAACGCCAACCGAAAGAAGGAATAGATTTTTGGGATGGAGACGGTATAATCCAAGGTACAATATCTAATGCATGATGTAGAAACTGTTGACAAATTAAGAATTATAAAAAAAAAAAAAGAGTAAAAAAATAGGTGTTACAAAGGTGAAGATGGAATACAAAGTGTTGTGATATAAATATTTATGGATTAGACTACGGTAAAATCTAAATCTTTTTTGGACCTGGCTAAGGTGAAGCCTAGTTCATATGTGGATCTGGCCATGGTGATTGATCCGTGTATCCTTTTCCAAAACGGTTTGATCTAGATTGGGAATGTTCTGATTTAAGTAAGATTTTATTTTCTTATTTAGGGGGAATAAGGAAAAGAAATTTGGGAAGAAATTTATTATTAATTAATTGATGATTATTAATTAATTGATGTTATAAGGTAACTCTAAAGAACGACTCATATTCCTAATCGGTCAAGGGTGGATGTAAGTCAATAAATACAGTCATAAAACAAAGGATTACGATATCTCATTCTTTTACATATAGAATTCTATTTTTTCAGCATGTATTCCTTTCATTGTTATCATTTTTTGGCATGTACTTACTCTCATATAGAAAAATCCACCGACGGCCCAAGTCGTCACTCTCATTGGAGGTGACTAACGGTTATCTTGAGTGCAGGTAGTCCGCATTTATTGATTTTTGGTGGACGTATAAATCTTGGCGTTAACAGGAAGTATGCTTTAAATTTGTAATATTTTGATTAGCTAAAAAAATTGATCTAATTGTTATTTAATTACTTGAAGCAAATTAAATCATGGGAGATTCTAAATCTAGTTTCTAATATTTTGTCCACTTTATAAGTTGCAGCATAGAATTTAGACTAGAACAAGCAACCAGATAAAGGAAACTCCATTTTAATGGGATCAGATACCAACGATCACATTTCTCATGAGATTCCAATAGTCTTTTTAGCACTGAAGTAGAAATATATGAAACAGAATATTTTTTTTTATTTTTCAGGAGCAAGAAACAAACTTTCTATAAACACTATAAGAAAAATAAGAATGCATCACGGAATTTCGTGCCTGCTTTTAAAAATAATTATAAAAGAAAATAATTTTTGATGACCTTTTTAAACAATCCCAAAATAATAATATATATGATTGCTCTTAGTAGTTAATTTTGTTATCAATGTAATATAATTGTGATAAACATGTCAATTACCAAATTTTTTACGCAAAATAAAATTTATTTTTGTAACGAACTAAGTCATCAGTTATGAATATATCCTTTTTGTCATTGCATTTAAGCTATTACTAATATTCTAATGAAAAAAATAATCAAAACGATATTTTATGACAGTCATGACAATTATTAAAAAGTAATTATTTTTGTAACGATTTTTATTTGCAATCACGAAAAAGATATTTTGTAATAAAATTTTAAAGTCATTATAAAGTAATAATAATTATAATAATCGTCTGTAATGACTAATTTTATCATTATTATAAAGTATTTGTAACATTCATTACAATCACCAAAATTTATACCAAATTAATATTGTTTTGCAAGTCAATTCACATGCTTTTTCTTTCATATTTACGTTTAAAATTATAATAATGATTTGACCTTCGGTGGAGTGGTATTACTCCTTATTCAGTTTGCAAATGCGTAGCCAGATCAAATCCTGGAAGTATCAATTGATACACTTTAATATAGTGAATAACGTTTGGAATTATCTTTGATTCCGAAAGTCTTGTATCTTTTTTGAACTCGTGTGCTAATGTGGTTATATTAATGAATTTAAGCCATCATAAAAAGTCATTTTTTTTGTGGCAGTGAACCCATTGAATCAATTGCAGGAGTATTTCTTATAAGTTGTTAGGATATAACTCATAGCAAACCCTCTTGAAAGAGTAATTATTCAGGATTTCGGGAGTAAGGTCAAGTGATGTCCCCACCAGCCATATGCTATCAATTATAAGAGATTTGTGCAAACCTTATATCTGAAACTACTGATTTACTGATGTTTTCGTAAACTTCATACAAATAGCAACATGTGATTGGTGTAAGACACCAATTGGGTCTCAAGACCAGCTAATAATTTTTTCTCCTGAAAGGATATAAAAGATATCTTCAGATCCGAAACGCTAATAAGACGACCTGATACTAACTTACACAAGGTTAACCATCACTTATAGAAGTCTGAAGGCTAGAACTGAAGGGCTCCTTTAAGGTGAAGGTCCATATGCTCAATTAGAGACAAAATCCTTACGAACTGACATCTGAATAGTGGTCCCAAATGTACAATATATTTTTTCAAGTTGTTAACGCCCAATTTTGCACCTGACAAAATCACCAAAAGAGCAAACCAAAAAATACGCTAATACATGCTGAAAATATACATTATACTGTAAGTAAATCAAAATCAAAATATAAGAACACCAAAATTAACGTGAAAATTCAAATTGAAAAAAAATCATAGGGAAAACATCTCTAAAATCCACTAGAAAGATATTAGAAGCGTTACAAAGTTCTCACAGAGAAAATCTGTACACGGACTTACGTATATCGATATATAATAATTTATAACGAGACACAACAATATTTCTTCATACACATGGTGTATATCACTACCCTTCGATGTTTACCAACGTATATAAATGGTGTTTGTTGTTCACGCTGTATATCACTATAACTCTGTGTATATCGATATGTGTCGGAGAGTGATCAAGATGGAGTATTCAAAGTCTAATGTTTGGTGTATTGTTTGTAAATGTATATTTTGTGGTGTTGTATGTTCACCCTCTTGATAATAATCCCCTCTCTTATGTTATGTTCCTTGTATATAAAGCACATTTAGTGATCGTCTCTCTCAAATATAATATTTAATTAATGTAAAGATATTCTTGGTAACGTTTCACCACCCAAAATCCTATAAAGTAAATTGTCTTTATCCTTCCACTTAGTCTTGCTTTATCAGATATTTACATATAAGTCACCACTCCAAATTTTATACCCCAACATGGCCCCCCACTCACTTGTTATAAAATTTTTATAACAGGAGAGTAATGCAAAAATATATCACATCCTCTAACTATCATGATTGTCGACATCTGTTTCTCTGTATGTATATTTTTATTCCACAAACTCTTTCTCTCTCCTTATTCAATTATTCATCTCTGTCGGGCTCAAACCAAAACTGCCGAGGTAGAGCCACTGAGCTAATCACGAACACCCGATCCATGCAATGACTACTGACTTGACGCTAAATACCAACCCGACCCTAAGCTGGTGAGCCACTGCCGAGCTCAACTACCCAATTGCTGAACTACAGAGATGTACCCAAATCGTCGACTCCAAGTTGTCAACCTCGAACAAGCGCTTCTGACCATAGACCGCCGAGCCCAATCAAATTAGTGAACCAAAACTGCCGAACCAACCCAACATTTCGGAATCGTACCAAAACAGTCAAACCGACCCAAACTGCCAAACTCAAACAACTGAATTGAACTTTTCATTGATGCTACCGAACCCATTATACATACTGTCGAATCCCACCAAACATATTGTCGAACCCTATTAAAAATGTCGAACCCTCAAGACTGCCAAACTCAAACAACTGAACTAATTAAACCCAAACTAGCCGACCTAAACCGAAGTCGACCGAACCCAAACCGGCAAATCACTAACCTCCCCTGCAATTGCAATTGACGAATCGTCCAGATAGAAAATTCAGGATGATGACCATTGTTTCACCCCCCCCAGCCAGACTGAAATACGGAGACTTGTCATATCTTCAAAGTAGCGCTCTAGTACCCCAATGGAGCTAGGGAGGTTGGCCTAACCTTATAACTTCAAAGTAGCGCTCCTGTACCCTGAGGGAAACTAGGGAGGCTGGCCCAACCTTATAACGCCATAATATAATGTGAGATAACTATGTAGTTTGAAATAGACGCTAGCTTATATCATCACGTCAATCATCCATGTAAGACCCCGAATTTATGAAATACAAAATTTAATTTTTCTTCATATATATTTTTCCTGAAACAGTAAATGGTTAAATTGACAAAATTGAAAGTTAAGGATGTTATGTGCAAATTTTATTTTGTCAGACAATATTCTTTTTGTCGGGGAATATTCGTTTTGTCGGGGAATATTCGGGCCGTACGACGGCGCCGAAATAACAAATTATTTGTGGACCCCACAACGGAATATTTGTCGGATATAGAAAACGACAGAAGTAACCTTTTTAAATAAAAATAGTCAACGGTGTTAACTGTTAAAATACCGGTGATAAAAGAATAGTAGCATACGGTAATTTATGGTATTTTCTGTAGCACACGGTACTCTACAGTAGCACACGGTATTGCACAGTGTCTCATATTATTGGTCTGATAATTGACACCGTAATTGTTACGCATCATTTCATCAATAATTGTCACTGCATAATATTTTATATTATCAATTCAATTATTGTTGCTACACAGTATTTTGCATTATTGATTCAATAATTGTCATTACACTGTATTTCATATCATCGAGTCAATAATTGTTGATGCACTGTAGTTTAAAATTATTGAATCTAATAATTGTCACAGTAGCAAATACACTATAATTTATATTATTAAATTAATAAAAATATGTAACGTGTTTCTTACATTATTGTGGTAACATTATTTTATATGTTGGACTCACAGGAAGAATAAATAAATAAATAAATAAATAAAAAATAAAATAATTAATTTTACTATTTGAAATAGTAACGTGAATAGTGACGTGAATAGTGACGTGAATAGTACGTGAATAGTAAGAAACATGTGGGACCCATTGTGGGGCCCACATGAAATGTGAGAAATGTGAGAATTTGCTGAAGAGTTGGTGGAGGCTGCGCAGCAGCCTCTGCTGAATTTTTTTCTGTTCACCTACCACGCATAGTAACTTATTTTCTCCTATAAATAGCTTGCTCAGCTGAATAGAAAAATCACACCTAAAACATAAAATTTTTCTATAAGAATTTTATGAGTTTTCTCTGAGAATAGTAAGGTTATTTTGAGAGTTTGAAAGCCAAAAGGAGTGCAGGAATTTTTCAAGTAAGTGTTTTATTAAAGAGTAGTAATTTCATAAATTCCTATTTTTCACGGTATTCACAAATCTTCCTTTAGAAGACTCTTCTTTGAGAAGATTCATTTTTAAAAGCTTTCTTTGGAAGATTTATTTTGGAATATTATTTTAAAAACTATTTTAAAGTTGTTATATTATACTACAAAAATTATGTTAAATATATATAATTTTGATAGTTCATAATATACGAGTTATCATATACTTTGAAATTTATATGTGGTAATTACTAATTATATTAAAAATATATAGGTTGATCAATCTCATTTAAATCAATATCCAGTCACGTGTTAAGGTAAGGGGTATCACTCTTTTCATCATCATAAATGGATATTATTTTCTTTCTTACTTGAAGGAATTATCATTCTTTGATTCTCGAAAATAATATCGTTTCTTTCTTGTGCCATTTATTTCCATGTATTAAATTGTGGGAATAACCTTACGGCGCGGTTTACCGCCTGCTGGTGAATAACCTTTTGTATTCATTCCTTATTAATCTTTGAGAATAACCTTACGGTGCGGATTATCGCCTGTTTGGTGAAAAACTCTTCGTGTTCAAATTCTATTAAATTGTGGGAATAACCTTACGGTGCGGATTACGCCTGTTTGGTGAATAACTATTCGTATTCAAATTGATGGGAATAACCTTACGGTGCGGATTATCGCCTGTTGGTGAATAACCCTTTTTATTTGTCTCGTGTGGAAATAATTTGTCTACACGAATTATCACATGACACTTTTATTCCATATTCGTAAGTGATATCATTTTCCTTTATACTCATAAGGGATACCATCTTTTTCATCTTCCATTATTCAAACTTACTATGGTAAGGGATATTAATTCCCTTCACCTTTTGTTAATCAAACATGCTACGGTAAGGGATATTATTTTCTTCCATACACCTAAATCGAAACTTATTATGGAACTATTGCTTCTATAATTCCTGAAAATATTATATGTTCCATAATAGTTGAATTTCATTAGTTCAACTGAACCTTCCTATTTTCTGAACATTTCTATTGAACTGTAATCGTTATTCTGAACTGTGGATCTTGAATATCATTTTTAAATTTCACTCCACATCATGTTGGCAATCTGGACATTATTTGAATCTGCACAAAGTAAACTTCCGATACTTATTGTTTATCCTGTTCTTCTGTTCATCATTTGTATCACTGTTATTTGTATTAATCATCAAGAATCAAGCTGTTGTGAATATCTGTGGCCGGGGGCACAGATGTGATATAATTGTTGAACAGATGATAGGTTAAAGGCGATATACTAGGTTAAAGGCGATACATCTGTTCGGTGTCTTTTATGACACGTGGTGAATGTTCTATTTGGCCCGTAGTGCAAAGATGAACTGTTGGTTGGTATGATTATGACCAAAGGCTGAAGCTGGTATAATCATGACCGTTGGTGTTATATTGAATGTCTTTGGCCCGTAGTGCAAAGACGAACTGTTGATCTGCATGATTATGACCAGGAACTGTGAAGTTGTATTATCTTGACTAATGGTATTTCAGATGATAAAAGTTGATGATATTTTTACTAAAAAGAGAAACGAGTGGACATTATAGTCTGCATTATTCTTCTAATAGATTGCTCATTCCGCTGCTATTATTGATCTGAACGTTGTTTAAGAATTTAACTGCAGTCTTTGATATAAACCTTGTAGTCTATTGTATTCTATCAAGAACTCAACTGTTGAAGGCTAATGATAAATTATTCGTCATTATCTTAGTCATGATATTTCTTACTGGGCTATTTGAGCTCACCCTTTCTTTTCGTTCCATTGTTTTTCAACAGGAGATGAGAACGTAACGGGGTCTAGCCGGGGAATGGAGTGAGAGTGCGGGGATAGCTATCATAGTCTTCACGTGTTATAAAATAGTGTGGCAATAATAATGAAGACTTAGTTGTGTTGTATTATCCACTGTATTGTTGTACGTTGTATTTCATTGTAATAATTTTGTTGTAGTCTTTTGACGACTCAAGTTTGGGCTGTGTGGGCCTAGATTTGGGGGCGTCACAATCCACCCTTGTACCACATGCATATATGCATGAATGAATGTATGTATATATGTCGCCCGACTGTAAACTACCATAATAGCCATCCCACTTTCCTTTCGGGAGGCTCTGTGTCGGTTCGAGGACCTGGCTTCCCTATATCTCCCCCCATCCTTATATCACCAAGATGGCGCTTTCGACCCTTCGAGAGGCCTTGTGTCGTTCAAGGACCGGACTTCCTTATATCTCCCCTTATCTTTATATCACCGAGATGACACTCCCGACTTTTCGGGAGGCCTTGTGCCGGTTCGAGAACCGGGCTTTCTTATATCTCCCATCATCCTTATATCACCGAGATGTTGATCCCGACCCTTCGAGAGGCCTTTTGCTGGTCTTGTACCTTCGAGAGAGATTGTCTTATATCTTCTTGTTTCGCCATACTTTAATTAAAGCTACACTAGTAAGTTTCGATAATAAAGTCGTGAGCCCGCCAATATAAATGATTGAATGTCCTGTTGGGTTTTGATTGCTTAAATTGTGACTATACTACACATGATAATGAGCCTTCACCTTTTGTGTTGTCCGCCACCACCCTTCTGCTTTTATAACTTAGTTTTAAATATTATCTTCTCCTTCAGTTGGATAATTGAACCGTCATACAAATTGTTCAGAAAGAATTTGGTGATTTAAAATTATGTAGTTGCATGTGGCCCTCCTTTTAGCACCAATGTTGACGTCTAATTTTGCACTTGACAAAATCACCAAAAGTGCAGGGCAAAAAGTATGCTAATACATGCTAGAGATATAAATTATACTGTAAATAAATCAAATTCAAAATATAAGAATACAAAAATTAATGTGAAAACCCAAATTGAAAAAAAACCACGAAGAAAAGATCTCTGAAATTCATTAGAAAGATATTGAAAACGTTACAAAGTTCTTACAGATAAAATACTCATCTGTGCACGGACCGACGTATACCGATATATATCGATGTATAATGATTTGTGACAAGCCACAATTTCTTCATATACATGGTGTATATCACTACCCTTCAATGTTTATCGACGTGTATAATAGTGCTTGTTGTTCACAATGTATATCATTACAACTCTGTGTATATCGATGTGTGTCGGAGAGTGATCAAGATAAAGTATTCTAGGTCTAATGTTTGGTATATTGTTTGTAAATGCATATTTTGTGGTGTTGCATGTTTACCCTCGTGATAATAATCCCCTTCTCTTGTGTTATGTTCCCTGTATATAAAGTACATTTTGTGACCGTCTCTCATAAATATAATATTAAATTAATATAAATATATTCTTGGTAATACTCTATCGCCCAAAATATCATAAAATAAATTATTCTTATCCCTCAACTTAATTTTACTTTACCAAATATTTACATATCAGTCACCACTCTAAATATTTATACCCCAACACAAGTCGATCCTATTATCATTTTCGGGGGCAAGAAACAGACTTTCGACAACCCAATATATACATCGATTATAGGAGTATTTCTTATAAGTTACTCCCATTATCATTTCCCCTTGTTTGAGCTTATGTAGATTTATTCCATACATTTAATAGGATAAGGGATTTTGCCCAAATGTAGGATTATAATACTTTTAACTAGTGAGGCTGATTGAGTGGGTAGTTTCTTAAATTTATTTTACTCAATAAATATCTGATTTAAAGTTAGATAATAATTAAGAACAAAGATTTGTAAAGGCTATATTCATGCATGCTTATTATGGTTGTGTGTTGGATGGAAAGACTTGCATAAAGTATTTACCAAAATTTTATGGACATTAATGCATTATTCATTCAAAAATAAGAGGAATTTTTTTTAATATTAACATTTACAAAAAAATACTTAAAAGATTTAAACATAATTTTAAAAAGTTAGATGATAAATTTAACTTGTCCGTTATGGTGGTGGATCAATTTGGTCCAGCCCCTTCCCTCCCTTCCCTATGCTTCCGTGAGGATCAAAACAAAGTTGTGCATGTATATAGTAATACTGTATCTTTCAAAATATAAGATTATATATTTATAAAAATAAATAATTTATATTTTGAAACAGAGAGATTATTTTTAATGCATGTGTTTGGATTGTACTTAAGTAATTCTATCTTTTCCTTTCTGATATAAACCAATTGCATTTATGAAGTTTTAATCAAATTAATTTCTAGTAAACCTCCAAGGCATAACCTTTTTCTAAAATACCCATAAACTAAAATATTATTAAGCTAGTTTGTCCAATTTTTGAGCTTCAGACTCGAGACTGAGGAGTTGAGTTGGGCCGTTAACCCATAAAAACATTTTGATTTTGATTTTGATTTGTCAACAATATATTAATTAGAAAAATGTACCGATAATTTTTTGGAATATTTACAGTTTATAATATTTTTTTAGAAAAAATTACATTAAAAGTGCATTTTAATAATATTTACAAAAATGTTATAATTTAATGTTTTATTTTTAAAAATAGTGCATAAGTTTCCTTGCCTCCCCCTTCTCCACCGCCTGCCTCCCCTACCCCCTCCCACCTCCCCCTTCATCCTCCCGCCTGCTCCTCCCCTCTCCCTCCTCCTCCTCCCCTGCTGCCCCCTTCCTCCTGACCTCCCTCTAGAGCTGGCCGACCCACCCCCTCCTTCCGCCTCCTTCTCCCCTACTCCGCCTGCTCCTTTCCCCTCCTGCCTACTCCTCTTCTGCTCCTCCCCCCTCCCGCCTCCTTTTCCCTTACTCCGCCTGCTCTTCCCCTGTTCCTTTCCCCTCCCGCTTGCTCCTCTTCTGCTCCTCCCCCCTCCCGCATGCTCCTCCCCCTCCCGCCTCCTCATCCCCTCCTCCCCCCTCCCTCCCCCCGCTTAGGAATACCCCAATACTGAATGTAAGTAACCAATAATATTATGTAGGTAACCAAACAATAGTTTGTAGGTAACCAAACACTAATATGAAGGTAACTAATTTTCTAAATGTGTAGTAAATATAGGTAACCAAACACTAGTATAGAGGTAACCAAACACCAGTATGGAGATAACCAATTCCTGAATGTGTAGTAACTAGTTTTGGTTACCTTAGTATTAAAGGTTGGTTACCTTTGTATTAATGTTTGGTTACCTTATATTAAAGTTTGGTTACCTTTATGTTTAAGGTTGATTACGTTTTATATTAAGATTTGGGTACCTTTGTATTACAGGGTTGATTACCTTTGTATTAAGGTTTGGTTACCTTTTGTATTAAGGTTATTGGTTACCTTTTGTATTAAAATTTAGTTACCTTTGTGTTAAATGTTGGTTACCTTTTGTATTAAGGTTTGGTTACTTTTTGTATCAATGTTGTTGGTTACCTTTTGTATTAAGGTTTGATTACTTTTGTTTTAAAAGTTGGTTACTAGTTTTTTCGTGCACGGCGAGGAAGAATGTGGAGTCAAAGTAGGAGAGAGAGATGGAGAAAGGCGGGGGAGGGAGGCGGGGAGGGGAGGAGGGAGGGGGAGGGGGAGGGGGGAGGCGAGGGATGCAGGCGGGAGGAGAGAGGAAGCGGGAGCGGGGAGGCAGGAGGCAGACGGAGAGGGGGGAGGGAAGAAGCAGACGGGAGGGAGAAGGGGGACGGAGGAGGGGGAAGGATGAGGAGGCAGGAGGCAGGCAGGAGGGGGAGAGAGGAAGTAGGGGACATGTGTCATCTTTTCTCTCTCCTATGTTTTCTCTCTATCTCCTTTGTACTCTTTTTGTAACTATTTTTGTTAGTGCATTATTTTTGTAATTATTTTATAAAAGTTGTATACTTATGTAAAGAACTCTAATTTTTTTTTATATAGAAATGGCCTTGGGTGGACAATTGGTATCTACTGACCTACTAAATCCCAATTGTAACGACTTGGGCCTGAAAATAAGTCCAGATAGCTTCAATTCACTCTTTCAGAGCATTTTGAGTTTTTTTGATCCATTATAAGTTTATTCAAAAGTCATGAAGTTATTACCACTACTGATAATAAAATTAAGATTTTATATACAAGTCTATCCTCCATATATTTCAGTGTAGGAGATGAATATTACTCCAGCTAGTCAAATCATCAAGTAAACTAGATTTGCTATATTTTTTAGTGAAATTTATCGCATACGGACGTAAAATTTTAAATTAAAACAAATAAAATTTGACAGAGTAATTAATACTCCTCCACACTCAAGTCTCAACTAAGATTTCATTACTCAATTAGAAAGTTCAAAATTGGATCATTTTTGGCTCAGCCCGTTATGACCCAAGCTGTGCCAAGAAAATAAAAGAATTAGTCAATAATTTTTTTAAATTTTTTTTTAATGTTCTTTTAGCTAAATTATTAGCAAAAGTGACTTATATGTATAACAAAAAGTGTTGGCATGATGTGGTTTTCGTTGGAAATCATACACGCATGCACGAGTTACCTGTACATGACGGAGGAATGTTGGTAGGAGAGTGAGTCTCATGTATTATGATAATAGCCTTCAATATATACAATTATACACACGCACATGTATATTTAGTATTAATATATTTCCACCCAGAGGTTTATAAATTATGAGAGCTCTAACTATATATTTTAATTTGCTATATTTTTAAACATGGATATTGCTTACAAATCCTATAATGTAACTACAGTATATGAATTTTAATTGGAAAAATCTTTCCAATGAACTAATGATGGTTTTAAAATTTAAATTATTTCCCATGTCACTTCCACCGGCTCCTCCACCTTCCAAACTTACCTTGGCGCCCATTGCAGCTGTTTACCTATAATGAGAAAAGATGGAATCATGCATGCTTAACATTAATGATGCACACACACACACACATATATATATATATATATATATATATATATATATATATATATATATATATATATATATATACATAATTAAGAAACAGCTCAAAACATAAATTTATTAAGCCTGAATATCTCTCGATTCAGGATCTAATTAATTATCATATTTTAACTAAGTTAATTTTTTAGTTTATATAACATAATTATAATTGTAAAAAAAAACTTAAAACAAAAGCCCGCGGGCCAATTAATTTTAGGCCAAAAATACCTGGACTGTTTTGGCTAGATCCACTTACGATCCGTTTCAATTATAGTCTGGCCGTTTGTCAAGTCTATTATAGTGAAATATAAATTTCGATTTGAGCATAACTTTGTTTGTAGTTAATAAGTGACTATAATATGGCAAATTATGGTCAAATTGTTTCATCATAAAAAATCTAACTTACCCATTTTGTTAAAAACTAGGAAATGAATTTGATAGTAATTAATATTGTGTTTTGTCAAGTTCAATTACTGAATTTGGGTGCTCCAAAATATCTAAAAATTAACAAATATGCAGAAGTTTGAGATCTCTAAATCTACTTTCAATGGTTATAAGTCAGTAACACTAAAGGAAATTGTAAGTCTGAGAATAAATGTGTGTAACAGAGGTCCCACTATTATATTTATATCTAATACATGGGAATAAATGTGTGTACAAGAGGTCCCTCTATTAGAATTTTTTTCCACTTAGGGTGGAAACCGTTATTGATAAGTCTAAATACAAATAGATTGATAAGGATACGATCCCCTTGTGGAAAGGAGTCTAATCCTTTTCAAATTTGGTGAATTATGGTAATTTTGCATCACATGAGATCGTGTTTGGATAACTTACACAAATTCGAGACGCCTTTAGTGTTTGGCCCCATTGATAGTTCATGGCACCACTCCTTAATATGTCATACTTTATAGAGAATTTAATTCATACGTATTTAACACGTTGTGGAGACACGATCTTTGTTAATTATATTCATGATTCTTCAACAGAGTTCGGATTCACCCGTCTGATCGAGTAATAGAGCATATTCTGGCCTCTGAGGGGCTCGGGTATCAAACCCTAACAATTAGTAGTGTGAAAATGGCAGCCGCCACCATTGTTGACTATGGATGAACTATCTTTAAATGAAGTTGAGACTTTATTCCACATTTTTTTAGCTAATTATACATTGCAAGTTGACCTTTATTTACAAGTGCACCATGTTTGCCTTTAATGTTGAATTTTTATGTAATAGTATGGGATAAACTTCTCAACGTGTGATTTGTGCTGAGTTAGACCTTTATGTTTTTTTTTTAGGTTATTGTAAATTTTCTCTATTCCTCCCTTCACTAGTTAAACTGTGTAAATATATGCAAGTATATATAAGTATATGTATAATTCTAAATATGTTATTATAATTAAGGCTGAACTAAATTTTTTTAATCGAATTATTTTGATTATTCGGTTATTTTGCTTAATTCGATTATAACCGTTTAATTATTCTGTATTCGGGTTCGATTTCGATTTTTAAAATTATGCTATTCGACTACCCGGTTAGATTAGACAATTTTTTTTAAAAAAAATTGTCTTACGCTTATGTACTCATGTATTGTTAATTTAAATTTATTAAACTAGTTTATGAATTGTTATGATTGTGAATTGTGGTTAAATATTGTTTAAAAATTTTAGTGTGAAATTTGAAATGAATTTTTTTATTTAGTAAAAATAAATTTATATCTCAGTTATATACTGAATAATCAAATAATATAATTTGATTATTCAATTGATATTAATTTTAAATATTTATTTAAATAATAAAATTATATAAAATTCGATATTCGATTATAACTAAATAAATAATTTAGTAATGCTCACCTCTAATTATAATTTAATATTTATATATAAAATGGCGATAATGGGTGGGGGAGGCATACCCCGACCCCACACCCCCAATTATAAAAAAATTTATCCTATTAAAGTTTGGAGGAAGAAAATATGTGACTTCGGTTAAATTGTCATCCTTATTATATGTCGAACATGCGAGTATAATCACCAGCAGAATAAAGACAAAAAGAAGTATAAAAACAAAAAAATAAATCAATGACATTACCACATTGTATTTATCAATTTTTTATAACATTGCTAAAAAAATAATTTTGTCAGCACAATGATGT
This sequence comes from Hedera helix, assembly GCA_947179155.2. NCBI lineage: Eukaryota > Viridiplantae > Streptophyta > Magnoliopsida > Apiales > Araliaceae > Hedera > Hedera helix. Next base: position 32,974,173 of record OX359281.1, read on the forward strand.
CAGTGGAATGTGGTTTTTTGAGAGTGTCAGTGGAGGAGTTATTTTATATTTTTAGAGTATGATTATGATTTATTTATGTGAGGGTGAATTTTATAAGAGTTTTATTTTTTATTATGTGTAAACTCTATTTTCATATAAAATAATAAAATAAAATAGATTAGATTTATTTTAAAAAAAGATCTGTTAGTTTTATTTATAAAAAAGATGAAAGAGTATGGTCTTACTTTATTTGTATTTTATAAATAAAATAAAATTATATTCTTTTGTTTTTTTTAAAAAATAAAATTTATAAATATATTTTAAAAATAAATATAAAAATACTCATAAAATAAACTGTAATTATATTCGAAAAACACAGCATAATTTTTCGAGCGGCAAGACGCAAGGGATTTTGAAAGTTTATACCGAAAAGACGGTGGTGCGGTTAATCAAGGACGGTTGAATTAAATGGAGCTGAGTTGTCGAGGTTATTGAGAATTGTGCAGAGTGTCTTTGGGGCTTAATTAAGTGCCGATCATAATTAGTAATTAGGAAGAATGATTGGTCTTTTTAATTTGTTTGGTATTACCTTTCAATTATAAAGTTTTTATAATATGAGGAGATAATATTAAGATATAATTATTTAGCGAAAGTTAAGGTGCAATTTAAATTATTTTTGTTAAAGGATTTGAATTTGGTTTTGGTTTATTTTTAATTGGACGATAAATTATGACTTGTATCGGCTCAGTTTAATTTATTTTGCCGATATATTCAAAGAATGTTAAAGTCCATATTAAAATAGAATTAAGTTTCCTTATCTAAGAGGACAAAAAAATTTAATTTGATAAAGATTTAATCAATAAAGATTTAGAAAAGAACTTTTACTCCTAATTAGTTGGTTTTGGACGAGAATAATATCTATAAATAAGAAAAATTATGGTACGTCTAAATTTCATACAAAATTTTATTGTTTTTTAGTAATTAATTTTTTTTAATTATTATCACTTTTAACGTGTACTGATTTTCATACTGAAATTATCAAAATTTTAAAATTGCTCACGGTTATTCCTGTGCAGGTAACATTGTGTGTGTATCAGCGGTGAGTGGCCGATGACGGTAGTAAAATAATAACTTCCATTATATTTGGTAATTTATGCGGTGTACACTCAAAAATGATACTATCACCGGTCAACTTTGTAAAATGTCCTCCCCTAAATCCTAATTATAATCCAATATTTATATATAAAATGGCGTCAGTGGGTGTGGAAGGCATATCCCGACCGGATTCGACTATTTATATATAAAACGGCGTCAGTGATTTATATATATATATTTATAGTGGACTTTATCACCGGTCAGGTGCAATGTTGTATACATTATGTCGTTGTATTTATCAAATTTCCACGGCATTGTCACAAACATTATTATTGTTATTATTTTATGTTGTGAACAGTAAATAAAACATAATAAATTAATAAGTTTTTTCAATAATTTTAGTAGTATGACCTATATACTATTTTTTTTTTTCTTTGTTCGTCAATAATAGTTTAAAAATATTTTAAATTAATTTTTTTGAAGTGCACTAATGAAATACTGACTTGTGAGGGAGAAGGGAGTAACCGAGTACGGCCAGAAGTAGAATGAAGGCTGGATCTTCATTCTTCACGCCAACAATTTACTGGTTGAACTCTCCTATTTATTGCCATCTCTTTTTCTCCTATGGGGGTTTCTGTTCTTCGCCATTTTTCAACATTCGACTGGACCCCAATCATTTATTCCATTAGATTCATAATCAGATATATATACAGTAACTGGGTAAGAGGAGGAACATAAAATGGGTTCTGAGAAAAAAGCTACTTTACAAAAGTCTTCTGGCTCTGCTACATCTCAGGGGCCAGATGTTTCAAATTCAGGCAAGTTTTTAGCTTTTTCTTTATTTCTTTACCCTTTTGGAAATTAATCTGATTTTTTACGTTATATTTGTTTATATTGATTTGGGTATATGATCTGTAAGTTTTGAATTTGGGCAAATGTCACTTAAATCCATGTTGCCACACATTTTTAAAGTTGTCCCTAAAATACGTTGTTCAAAGTGATATTTTATGTCATCCGAATTTCTCCTAAATTTGATTCAATTTCGACCCGACCAAATTTATTAAGGATAAAATTGTCTTTAATAAAATTCAGAATTCAAAATCAAAATTATATTTTAAACATACATATACCGCATATATATAGTATATATGTGTATTCAAAAATATTGTCAATACTACTCCAAAAAAAAAAAAATATTGTCAATACTAGAATATACAAATTAAAAATTAAAATACAATCAAACTAATTACTATTCAAAAAAAACAAAGCAAACTAATTACTATTAAAAAAAACAAATTCAAAATTTAAAAATATAATCCAAAATTTTAAAAAATTAAATATTATTTTTAATTTTGAAATTAAATCTAAATTATTATGCATATAATGAAATCATTAAATCTAGACTTAAATATAAAATAAACATATTGTTAAAAAAAATAACACACTTCAATATATTAAATTATTAATTAATTAAAATTACTAAAAATAAAATAAAACAAAAATTAGTTCACTTCGTCTTCCTTGAATCACTCTCTCTCCCCTCTGTGTTTCAATCAGTTTTTGTTTCAACCCATTTGTCTCCTCAATTTGAACATCAAGTTCAGACCTTATTTCATCCCACTCTTGAATCACCCGATTCGATACATTTTTCTCATTCAAGAGCATCTTCAAGAGTTAAATTATTTTATGAATTATATTTAATTCATATGACATCAGCAAATATTTTTTAGTCTTCAATATTTTCAGCAGATGAACTATTTCGTAAATTATAATATAAAAAGATTAAAATAATCAATAAATTCAAAAAAACTCTAATAATCTCTTTATTCTACCATTTAAATATAATTAAAATTATAATCTATGGACTATCAAGTTTCTTGATTTAGTCATTTTGATGCTTCAAATATAGTCCCAGACTATATTTAGTCTAACTGTTGAAAAGGGAAGATGAATTTTAGACTATATTTAAGAGGTGTTTGATAAAAACTGAATGAAATAGTTCTGAATGGGCTAAATGAAGTAGATTTCTGAATACTAAATAAAAAAAGTTATTTGATAAGTGACATGTCTGAAATATTTGAATAACATATTTTTATTATTTTATCCCTTTGAAAAAATTCAAAATTGTCGTAAATTTATTTAATATAATATTTATTTATTTTTTACTTTATTTAGTCGGAACTTAATCATTTAGTCAAAAAAATTAGACTTAGTCATTCAGTTTAAAAATCTGATTAATTTAACTATTTAATTCTAAACAAACTCACTAAATAACTGATCGATTCAACTATTTAGTTATTTAAATATATTAAATTTTAAATAAACACCCCCATTAATTTAGAATTATGTTGCTGTAGATGGCATCTCACCCGTAAGTTCACTCAATTTCTTCTTCAATAACCCAATCCGAGACTCATTCTCATTTTTCACCTTCTCAATCTCACTCTTCTCCCTAATTAATTCTCCCATTTCTTTCTCCAAACTTCCCAATCTCATCTCAATCTCCATTTTCTCTCTCCCAAACTCATTCCTCTCTTTTGCAATCACCTCAGCCTGTTCACCTATTTGAACCTCAACAAAAACAAACACCAAGTCCCTCTCCAGCTCCATCAGTACAGCAAAATCACCCAACCGCGCCAAATTAGACTCCAACTCTTTTTTCTCCATTTGACTGTTGCAGTGAATCCACCTGTTTGCGGCGCTCAATGGCCCCCTTAAGAAGCATAGAATTTGTTTGTGCAGAATTTGTTTGTATATATAAGAGGAGAGAGAAAATGAATGGGGGCCGATGAAGGAGTTGAAGAAGGCGAAGAAGGTGAGACGGATTTGGAGGTTGAATAAGATGAATCAGATCTAAACAAAAACAAAAAAAACCAAATTTAAGATAGATTTGATTATGGATTACTAATTTTGATGACTTAGGGTTATTTTGGATATGAATAATGGTAATAAAAATATTACTCAAATTCAAAATTTATTTAAAATTTTCTTATTTTAATAATATATGTAAAATATCTAAATATAATAAAAGACAAAATTTACCGTTTGAAAAATGGGTTTTGTCAAATTTGAATTCGGGTGAAATTCGGATAAAAAGAACGAAAGTGATAAAAAATGTCAATTTAAAAACCAAATTGATGAAAAAAATATTTTATAGACAACTTTAAAATAGGAAACAATTTAAATGACATTCACTCTTTTAAATTTTATTATTTCGATTCATTGATTAGCTTGTATTTATCTGAGATTAAATATTGGGCAAACTGTCAGCATTCTGTTACTAGATTATAAACGTATTTAATATCTCTGAACTTTGTGTCACTAATTTTGACTCAGTTCTTATGGGTATTAAATGTGGATATAGTTTTATGATTATAGCTAAATGGGTGATTATATCATTTTTTTTTAAATGCTTTCACCGGGTTATTTGACAACATATTACAATCATGCTTATATATGATTAGTACTCTAGTAGACATACGTTAAATGGTTATCTTATGCGTATGGATGAACATGTTCCAAGTCTGATTTTGTGTTTTCGATCACATTTTGGTTCTTTGTGAGCTTTATATCTGAAGGAGATTGGAAAACTAGAAGAAGTGTTAGGAGAAAATATTACCTTTTGTCTGTTATGATTACATTTTTGCTGCTTAATTTAAGGCTGTTCCTTCGGGCATTCACAGCAAGAATTATCTGTATGTCTTTCAAATAACTTCAAACGGTCTTCTAACTTTAAGTTAACAATGTTAGATATTGCGCATTAGGGTATCCATAGATAAAATTAGAGCAACAAAAGATAAGCATAATATTACTGCTGTGTTCTTGATAGTGTATTTAGTAAATCGGTTATCAGCATAGAAATTTCGTGGGTGATTCGAAACTGATGAATCATTAAGTTAATGCTTCCCTGATATATGTTTCCAAGATTTCTAACTGTTGCTTTTGTGGAGTTTGGTCTTCTGAAAGCTGTAAATTTTGAAAATCTCAGTTTATTCCCTTCTGGATTATGTGATGTTTTGGAAATAGAAATAGAAAGAAGTAACAAGATAGTTGGTGCACTCAAGCATGAAAACCTTGGGAGGTACGTCCAATAATATATAATATCGTGGAGAGGCAGATTCTTCTGCCGACTCTAATTGTATTTTTACCTCTGTGAAAAGTGTATATTAATAAGTAAATACAGATGGCTTCGCTTGCAAGTATAATTGTGTTATTTACCCATACTCTATGACATATATGCGTTTGTAATTGAATCCATTGGGATTTACCTGACAAATGTTGATGGAGCCAGAACCTGCTTATGAGTAAACCTCCCATTATTCATCGATGGTGCTAACTTCTGAAATCTTCATACTTGCGCAGACCAGGTAATGCCTAGGTTCATGTCTATTCCTCTAATTAGGCAAATTAGCAAGTTGTAGCCCCTGATTTATTTATTTATTTGCATATAGTGTTATAGAAAGTGCTAGGTGGACCTAGGGGCAGAGTGAGCTTCAAGCGCCTAGGCCTTGTAGGCGGGCCTAGGCGGTGTAGTTTTATTACTTTTATATTTGTATTAAAGTAAGTCTATTTCTTTTGTATTTATAATAAAATTAATATTATTTTTATAAAAAGTGAAAATTTTGGAATTGATTTAAAACATTGTCAAATTATGGGGCCAAGTTTGAATTGTGATAGTAATTTGGGGAATTTAATAGTTATCTCATCCCATATGTTAAAAGAAACATATCGTAACGACACGTAATCTTTAGGGCTTGCAGTGATGGTGGTGGATGGCAACAATGATGACAGTTGATGTTCAGCTCTAAACAGGATCATTAAATAACATTTCGTAAGTGGAGTAAGTAGATAATGGCGATTACTGACTTCCAAACAGGATCATTAAATGTATTTCCAGATTGGCCCAAAAGTTTGAACTCTCCTTGTCTTTTACAAGCCTAGATGGAGTGATTCATTGTCAATGGTTTCTTAATTTGGATGGAATAACCTTGTGTCAAAGTTCTTTGACTAAAATACTTGTAAGGAGATGGACTGTCATTTGCTTGTACTTTACTACTGTTATATATTACTTTCATATTGCGTGCTGTTTCATTCATGCGGACAATGTCACAATGTCATCTGACATTCAAAGCTCTTTTCTTCAACAGAATTGAAATAAAGATGTAGTAAAATCTACAACAGCTTGAAAGGACATGATTTTATTTTATTTATTTTTTCTTGGATAGTAAAGGCAAGGCTGTTTATTTAATCCCATTAAGTTCCTTGGGCTGATAGAATTACTATTTTCTGCAGGACTTCATGAGAAGCATCAGCGGGAACTAGAAAATTTGACACTAACAAGACAACCTTTTAGAACATTTAAGTTTTTCATTTTGGCTATGATTCAGTATCTCAAGCGATCGATACTATATCTTTAGGGGCATAGGCTTATGCTTCTGAGTGTGGTCCTGGTACTAGGTGGGATTCTGCTCGTGAACATTGATGGTCCTCATGAAAAGGTACTTCAGAATCTCAAATATTTGCAGCTTGTTTTCGGGTGTTATTTTATTTTGAAAGAACATCAACATATTAGTCATTCTGTTGGAAAAAGCACGAGAAACCTATTATTGTTCTCAAGGAAGCAGGTGGATGAATTCATCATTGCAAGGTTTTAAGACTCTTTCATCATTGAGAGAGGTGGTGATTCAATGGGATTTCCTAATGGTTTAAGCTCAAATCTCCTGGACATCCAAGTTGATGATGATGATTTCCTAAACATTTTGATTCTGAAATATAAGTTTTTGACGTGCATCAAAATTTTGCACTGTCTCGATTCTTGAATATAATGGTTATTTTTCTTCATATTTGGTACAGCACATTGAGGAGCTTTTTCAGTATTTACGATTTGGATTGTGGTGGGTGGCCCTGGGTGTTGCATCTTCTATTGGTCTTGGTGAGCACAATTAATGCACTTGAACGTGGTGCATTTGACATTCTAATATCTTCACAATTATTCTTGTTGATAAATTTGGGATTCCTATGGGTTCTTGAACGTTTAATCTTACATGTAGATATTTGCTTACCAATTTTAGTCTTACCCTCTTCAGGCATTTCTGCTATTAAAAGTAGTCAGTTTGGAGAGGGAAAGACTAAACTTTGCAAGTTTGGAGCTACATGTACAAATAGAAGAAAGTTTGTGTAGGCAAAGTCTATATGCATGTAGAAATGTATCTCTGAAGCACTCTTACAGTGTTGAAGATCTTTAAATCTTTGCAGGGGCCACGGTCATCGACCCTATATTCATCATAGAGATATTTGTCAACTTTGACACGAGGCTTTATTCTTTCCTCTTTTTTGTGGTATAAATAAGTCCTGAGATACCTCATAAATATAAATTACAAACGAAAAGAAGAGAGTTGGATACCTTAATCGTAATATCTTTATTAGGATCGACGATATCCAACCAAAATAATGCCTTTTAAAAAGAGGTGAACATGAATGATTCATTGAAAATCTTGGGACCTGGAGTGCTATCTTTTAAGAATGAAAGGTTATTACATGAAATATTTAGCCATTTGAATAATAGCTCTTTTTCTTAAACCCTCTTCTCTAGTCTTCTCTTTTAATATGCCAATGTGTGTGGGCGGTTGCTGAAGGGAGCTTAATAATAAATTATCAGTCTCTTCTTGCAAAGAGCTGGGAAGCTTTCATGATTTTATTTGGCTTCTTCTGAGGTTTTCATGAGTATGAAATCCTCTGAAATCAATTGCCTTCCGAAGAAGCTTCATATTATTTTATTTCCTTTTAGCTATCTAAAGATCTTCATATTTGTCTCTTTTTACCCATTTAGATAATAACAGATTTGTGAACCTGCTTAAAGTTTCACCGACGGAAGTGTGATGTTATCCTGTTGTTTTTCTTTGGGCAGGATCTGGTCTGCATACTTTTGTCCTTTACCTGGCTCCTCATATTGCCTATTTCACGATAAAAGCGATGCAGTGTGGTCGAGTTGACATTAAAAGTGCTCCATATGATACCATACAATTGAAAAGAGGGCCTTCATGGCTTGCAAAGGATTGCTCAGAATTTGGCCCCCCTATGTTTTCATATTCGAATGGTTTGCGGGTTCCACTTACCAGTATATTGCCACAAGTCCAGTTAGAGGCTATTTTGTGGGGCCTAGGATCTGCATTAGGAGAGCTACCTCCATATTTTATTTCAAGAGCAGGTATTACCCACCAATGAAATTCTTGTTAATTTCTTTAATGTTAGAAGTACCTGGTAGAAATTTAGAAATGTTGAACACTTAAACCTTGGGAGTACTCATTCTTTAGGAGGAATATAAATTTTAGGTTGTGTTTGATAAAACTGAATAATTAAGATATGAATAGTTAGTATATCATAATAAATTAGATTATCTGTGTAAAATAACAACTGAATCTAACAAACTGTTTGATAACTAAAAAGTGAATTGTCTCTTAATAACACTATTTTACCATTTTAAAGAGTAAAATTTTATTTAATAATTTTAAATATTTAATTTAATTAAAATGAGTGGATAATATTGTTGAATGTATTTATATAATAAAAATGTACCCAAAAAAATTCATTAAGAGGCAGCTTTTAATGATTTGGATTTCATTTTATTTCTTACCGATTAAGAGGCAAACAAAATTTTAACAATTCAGACGTGGGTTCATTAAGAGACATTCAGACCTAAATAAACACAACCTTAATAGTATCCTGTAAATATGTGCCAATTGTCCCCACATTTGCGGAACCAACATTCAGCATTGCCTTTTCCTTTTTCTCTAACAATCAGATGCTTGGGGGCTTGGGAAGTATGACATATTACTGAGAAACCTTAGTTGATATATATGGTCGTGAACAAGAAAAGATAATAGTTTATTATATTAATAACTTCAAACCATGGCTTTTTGTTCAGCCAGTTGGTTCCAATATAATTTGTTAATTACGACTTGTGATAGTGTACATCCTCTGTCTGCTGTCTCTCTCTCTCTCTAATACACACACACACACACACACATATATTGTGTGCTTTTTAGTGGATATAGATGCATGCTTGTGCTGTAGAAGCAAAGCATCAGGGGCTAGGGAATTTTCAATTTTACTATTTACTGGCACCTTTTGTGGGGTTCTAAACTATTTAAACCTTAGATTCAGAGTGAAGCATAACTGGTAAGAGCCTGCGATATACATACGGTTATTTTCTGTGCATGTCTGTGATTCTAATAATCTTTGCCTAGATGGAACTTACTAACTCCGGCTGTTTGCTATTGGACTTTTTGAGGCTTGGAGTTGATCTTATTTAGGTATACTGCAATGTTATTATGGTTGTACTATATTAAAAATAAATGAAAAATAATTAGTTTAGAGCCCGAAAATGTGTGGTTTGAGTGATTAGTGGATTTTCATGATGCATAGGGGCTGATCTTTAATGTTTTGGTGTGGCAGTATTTATCATTTACTGGGACCATTCAGCCTGCATTTAGCTAAAAGTACTATCCTGTTATTTTTCAACTAGTCAAAAGGTAAATTATGATTATAATTTACATTTTCATGCAGCAAGCTTGTCAGGTGGCAAATTGGATGCAATGCAAGAATTGGATACATCCTCTACAGAAGATGATGGATGGATAGCTACTCGTCTGAATAAATTTAAGCGCTGGTTCCTGTCACACGCACAATATTTGAACTTCTTAACCATATTAGTGCTTGCTTCGGTTAGTTTAATTTCACTCATCCAATATCTGACATGTGGCTTCATAGAATAGTGGTATCAATTACTGCAGAATGAAATACAGTATATATATTGTGTGACATTTGAGTTAAATCTATTGAGTTCTGGTCCACTATATGCAAGAATTTGTTAATAAGTAATCTGTTGACTAATTGAACTAATGTTTTAGGTGCCAAATCCTCTATTTGACCTTTTTGGCATAATGTGCGGACAATTTGGAATTCCTTTCTGGGAGTTTTTTCTCGCAACAATGGTTGGAAAAGCAATTATTAAAACTCACATACAGGTTTGTGGAGATCTTCTTCTGAAATACTATGTATCCTGGACACAGTTTGAACTTTTACTGCATAATGGGTATTCAGTGGGATATATTGAGTCTAGTTCTGCTTTTGTCTTTTTGCATTATGTTGCAGCAAGTTAGCTCTGTATTTGTTAATATAAATGAATATATGTGACTAAATTGGTATGGATGTAAGATAACTTCACTATGAAGATATAATGCTAAGAGCATGTCACTTGGTAAAATCCTTATTTTAATTTCGCGATTAATTATTCTTCTGCAGACGTTTTTCATCATATCAGTCTACAATAATCAACTTCTTGACTGGATAGAAAATGAGTTGATTTGGGTGCATAGTCTTATACCTGATATTGATTCCATTCTCCCCAAACTTGTCGCCAAACTGCATGCAATGAAGGACGACAAGTATATGACAACCCCACCTCATGTGACCTCAAATATCAAGGTATCACTGATAATAGTATATCCATATGCTATGGGACGTGACTATAATATTTGGGTCATAAAGTTTTCGTACTCAGTCATTTTTTTCCCACATCATTCGCAGGTGAACAAGTGGGATTTGTCGTTTGCTTCAATCTGGAACACTATTGTTTGGTTAATGCTCATGAACTTTTTGGTTAAGATTGTGACTTCAACAGCACAAGTATATCTTAAGCAGCAACAGGAGGAGGACTTGGCTGCCTTAAATCTCAAGTCACCATCAGCGTGATACTGATCATCATTCATCTAGATAAACCTTCCAGGTGACATTTTCTTTTTATAGTTCTTTTCGAAATTGTGGTTACAAATTTGTGTGACCGCTTTCATGAGTCACAATTGAAGCCTACCCAAAAGCTCAACAAATTTACATCAGAAACTTCTAAAGCAAGCAAGCACAGAAATTATAGTTTTTAATGTTGGGAATCGCCTTGTTTAGGGAAGAAATTCAAAACTGTCATTGTTAACTTGTATCGTAATATCAGGATCTCATTATTCTTCGGCAATGCAAGACATTATTTAATTATCCTTTGTTCTGCTCAAACTTCTGGACTTTAGTATCTTTGTCTATCACATACAAAAACAACAGGCTTTTAAACTGTGGAATTGGATTCCCAAATCCGAAACAGGAGAATCTGGTCCCTTATAAATTCCGGCCGATCAACCTTTGTAATGCAAATTATTTGGTTGTAATGTTGGTGTTCAAGCTCATTAAAAAGTTGTTAGTGAATATAATCAGGCCCTAACCCCGATGAAAAAAAAAATCAAATTATAAACAATCAAGTCAAAAACCAAGGACATAAATGAAGAAATTGCCTTTAAACAATGTTATACTCTAGCATTCCCCAGTTACAAATTGCCAAATATTGGCATCTAAACATGGGCTTACAACTCTGAAATCACTAGCGTCCCACAAAAAGTCTCATTTGTTTTAAAAAAATCTTTTTTATTAATAATATTATAAAATGTCACATTTTTTTAAAATTTGTGATCATAATTTTATTACAGTGTCGCTCGTAATAAACTATAAACTTTATTTTGAGGTAGACTTGCAACAAAAATATATTTTTAATATTTCCAAACTTCATGAAAAGACTCCTTGAGGCTTGATGAAATTCAGGGAGTATAATATGTACTTATAAATAGATTCTTGTTTTTGAGATTAGAACGTAACATATTCATTACTTACAACATGTAATGTCTCTAATTATATTATATCATTATTGTTGACGTCTAATTTTGTACCTGACAAAATTATCAAAAGAGCAGGTCAAAAAGTACGCTAATACATTCTGAAAATATAAATTATACTGTAAAGAAAGAACTCAAAATATAATAACATAAGAATTAAAGTGAAAATCCAAATCAAGAAAAAATCGCGGGGGAGAGATCTCTGAAGTTCACTAGAATAATACTAGAAGTGTTACAATATTCTTTTGGGTTTGGTGTTTATGTATTGTGTGTGATGTATAATCTCTTTCTCTCTCTTTTCCGTGTGATGTTCCCTCTGTTGATCCCGATCTCCCCTTCCCTCCCTGACTCTTAGTTTATAAAACATATAAAGTGACCGTCTCTCCCCCTCTAATGTTTAACTATTATAAAAATATTTATGACGGTGTCCCACTGTTCCAATAATCTAATAAAGTAAAATTGTCACTATCTTTTCATTTGCATGATTTTATAAATATTTAAATTATGAATCATCACCTAAATATTTATACCCTAATAATTATATATTAGCAATAAGTCATAAATTAATTATTAATTTTAAGTTAATTAAATCGATGCAGTTAGCAGCATCATGCATTGGACTATGTCCTACACGTCCATGTGGACTATGTACTATTAACTCTTTATAGTAGTTGAGCATTTTCCCAATGTAAAGCATCCCCGGGATATATGATTTCTTTTTAATTATAATATAAATTATGATACAATCTTAGGTCAATCTATAAACCAATTATTCATCGTTTCTCTAATTGATTAATATATTGCATGATGGAGATGTGCCCATAAATTATTCTAAGTAGTTGCTTCCAACTTTTAAATCTCCTTATGGCCCAACCTCCTTATTAGTAGTTGATTAATCAAACAATGTCATATTAAATAAATATTTTGACACGCACTTTAAGCGAAGTGGATATGTATGTTTATATTATATTATATATAAATATTTAATTAGTACCTAAAACAATATTTTAATGGACAAACAGATGAAGAAAGAGACTGGGAGTGCATTTTGTAATATTCTGGTTAGAGCTAAAAAATTATATAATATAATATAATAGTGATTTGATAGGTTTCCAATTCAGAGTAGTGATTACATTGTCAATAAGCACTAGTTTATGTCAGTGGGAGATCCAATGTATAAATCTCAGGCAGCTTGGTGCATACTTGTAAGATAAGAAATTAATATTTTTATAAGTTAATTTAATATTTTTATAAAATTAAATAAATTTATTTATAAAAATATTAAATAAACTTATAAAAATATTAATTCCCATAAAATATATATCAACTACTATTTTATTAATTAATATAATAAACAAAAGGTACTACGATTTTTATTTTTTTTCTTTTGTTCTATGGGTTTTGTTTTGCTGTATCAAATGAGTATTATTATATATGCATTTATATTCATGTTGCTATTTTTATAAAAATATAAAAATTTATTCAGAAATTTTTCAGTGGCCTTTAATCAAACATCTTTATTTTATTTTAGTGAACTGCAATGGAAATTCAACACGGAAGAGAAAAGTTTTTTCTTATTTTTTTTATATAAAAAAAATTATTTGATTGGCTTTTCAAGCACTCGGACAGGCTTTTATAACAGTAACACTATTAAATTCACTAATTATTTTTTTATACCTATTTGACTGATTAATATAATTAGAATTATTTTTTGTCCTAATCCACATCATGTATAAATATAATCTAAGAGCCTTATAGTATTTTAATATTCATGTCCTTCCTAGTAGACTAGTATTATTATACACTGTTTCTAGGGAATCTCTTGTTTTATAATTAGAATTATTTTTTGTCCTAATCCACATCATGTATAAATATAATCTAAGAGCCTTATAGTATTTTAATATTCATGTCCTTCCTAGTAGACTAGTATTATTATACACTGTTTCTAGAGAATCTCTTGTTTTATAATATCATGCTAAAACGTACTGGAGGCCATGTGAGAATAAATAAATAAATATGCGTAGGAGCCTGCGTTGTTTAAAATAATACCATTCCTTAGAATATGTCTAAATTTGGAATAATTTTATTAAGTATTTAATTTATTCTTCATTGTATTACCAACATATTATTTTAAAATTCATTAAAAATTAATCAACTATCTATGAAAAGGAAATCTTCATAATTTTATTAATTTGTAAATTTGAATTTATAACAACAATGTTATTTGCGTGTGAAGAAGTCATTACGTACAACCTATTCTCGTTTCTCACCGTATATAGTGAATTGACAAAACATAAGATTATTTTACTTTAGTTGTCACGTTTTAAATATTATTTTATTAAATTTAAAAAAAATATAATTGACATAAGGAATTGTTTAAAATTTATAAATTATCTTATTTTGTCTAATTTGTTAGACGACCGTCAATTATAATCAATTTTTTTCTGATGTAATTTTTTAAAATAAATAAATATTTAAAAAGAATAAAAAAATAACGTAAATAAAAGTCATGTCATTTACTTTCTTCTCTCCTAATGATTTAGCAGTCTTTATGTAGCCTTACATCCTACTTCGTTGCGCAGTCATAAGTTAATAATTTAGTCATCATAAAGTACGAACCGCTACAGGGCTACCAAACTGCAAAAGATGTACAAGACATGTACAAACATGCAACACTAACCAATATTTTTACAATAAAATTGGGGATAAATTTGGGAAATATTTAAGCAAGCAAGAAACTAAAAACCAATTACAACTTCGAGATCACACTAACCTCGCAAACATCAACAAAAACAGTAGGTCTAGGTTTCTTTCCAACCTAGTGAACATCAAACACCACAAATGTATTTAAAAAAGAGTAATTCATAATAAATGATGTTTATAAAAATTTATATGGTCATCATATTTTATATCGTTTATTATAATATATGAGGTTTATAATTTAACGATACACAAAATTGTGTGTAAAAATATATTATAATTGACGAGTTTTCTTTTATTATTGTGTGTAGAAATATATTATAATATAATTGACAAGTTTTCTTTTATTATTATGTGTAAAAATATATTATAATTGACGAGTTTTCTTTCATTATATTGTGTTTCGAAACGACAAGTCTTTTTTTTTAAATATTCTGTTATGATAAAAGAATTATATTTTATATTATGCACATTAAATCTTAAAATATATGACATAAAATTTGGTAACTATAGAAGGTCGCATTCTATATTTTATATTTTCACAAGCCATTCTCGTTGATTTTATGGATTCTTGATCATTATAATTTGTTGCATTTCTGTGTGGACCTTACATTGCAAGGTCCCGCTTAAAAAAGGTCAGATATACTAAGGTAGGTCCCACGCCTGTTCAAGTAGGCTTTCTACTGGTGACCAATTGTCACAACCGAGGTGTTTAATTTATTACTGTCACTTCAACGCAGCCACTTATACTACCCTACCCTACCCTAGTGAGTACTGCTACAGATCCATCCCACGCGCTTACTTTTCCAAATTCCAGTTCTAAAATTATATATATATACATATATATATATATATATATATAACGGATATAAAACATATTTTTTAAATAACATATATATCTTAAATAGTATATCTTTATCAAAACGACATTATTTTGAAAAGAAAATTTTTTAAAAATAATATTAAAAGAAAATGTGATATTCCATGACCTCACTGTTTTTTTTTTGTTTATTAAAATGTCATCAAAGAATTTTCAAAACAACGTCGTTTTGATAAAAATATACTATTTAAAAAAATATACTATTTAAAAGGTATTTTTTGAACTGTCATATATATATATATATATATATATATATATATATATATATATATATATATATATATTAATTTTTTAGAGTTACTTTATAAACTTTAAAATTAAAAATGTATTAAGATTAGTTACATTTGATACTTTTAAATTTAAACAAAGCTATACCAAATTTAAAGAAAATTCTCAACTACACTTGTTATAGCTGCAAGCAAAGGGTATAATTGTTGGAAAAATCTTTGAAAAATAATTTAAAATTTTAAAAATGTAGGATCATTTTTATGATTTTATATAAAACAACAATTATATATATACCATATATCTAAAGTACGAATTGTTACCTAGTACTTAGTTAGATTAGTACGTCTAAATTTTTTAGTAATCTCTAGTATCCTCAATATCTTATTTCCTATGACTTTATATTGAATTTGGAGCGTGGTCTTCAAAGCACTTTTTTGAAAAAATATTTTTACATACTTTTTCTAGCCACAGAGAGAGAATACACTATTTTGACTTTTATTTTGATTTGGAATAAAAACCTTATAACCACGTATCTAATCAATGATATATTTATATCCCTATTGATCATTATATCTCTAATAAAACTGATTCATATTACGTTAGGATGAGCATCCTAAGAGATTTCTATTCTGGCTCCAATAGTTATTTATATATTATTATCTAATAATAATATACTAAATACATATTAATTACAATTAATTTTACTAAATAATTGTACTTGCACTTCAGTCCAGGAATTAATTAAAATAAACTCTTTACGAAATTCTTATAAGAAGGGGTGAATGTAATATCCCAGATATTTACAAGATTTCTAAATAAGATTTTAAATATAAATTAAAGGTTATGGTTTAAAATCTAGAGTTGTAGAAGTGAGATGTGTGAAAAATGGGTGAACATTTTTTTTAATATAATGTATTTGTTAGAAATTAAATGTGGAAATATTTTAATGATGCATGTAGAGAATTTATTAAGAAAATAAATTCAATTGAAAAGTGAAGATGGTTATATTAATATATATACACCTAATGTGTGTTTGTTAGCCCAATAAGAAGATGGGTAGATTAAATACTCAATTAAACTAATAATTTAATTAGTTTAAAATGTGAAGTAAGAAGGGAAGTCATGCATAGTTAAGAATTAAAGTTATAGAAAAACTAGAATGATTGTCTAGAATGACAATATTATGAAGTTAATTAATTAAGTAATTAACTTAATTATTAAGTTGTTATATAGAGTCCATTAATGGATTTAATACAAGACCAATATGAGAATACTTGGATGAAGATGAGTAATTAAATAATAAGCCCAAATATTATAGTCCAAGAGGTAATTAATATAAGTCCAATTAAATTATGTTGGCAAATATTGTATATAATGTGGTGATAATCCAATTAAATTAATTACCTAGCCAAAGTTATAAAGATGTGTGAGTTGTGTTGGGTAGCCCAAATAATTAAATAAGGGAGCTCAATGCAAAATAAACTAGTAGCCCAAATATTTAGTCTGTTAGTTCCCAGTGGCACACAAGTGATCTAGAAGGGGGGGGGGGGGGTTGAATAGATCTCTTAAAAACTTTTTCTTTTAAGATTAAGTTCAAAGATTTAATAGCAATTAATAAACTTAATTAAGATTTGTTTGCACAGCGGAATATTAGTTTGAAAACACCCCTTAAAGATTTGTAACACTTCTCCGTTGAGTTAAGACTATTGGAGAAAGTCGTAAATCAATTGACAGTCATGTATATGTATATATATATAAATAAAAAACAGAATGTAAATGACTGAAAGTAAATAACACCAGAGAGTTTTAAGTGGTTCGGAGACTGAATAACTCCTACTCCACTCTTCTACTACAATGAGTAGGAAATCCACTAAGGATGGTTCATACGGAACCCTTCAAGCTCATTAGCCTGGAAACTCTGGTTCACTAAGAACCCTTCAAACCCAGCAGGTTTGGTTAGTTTAGTCACAAAGACAAGGACATTACTGCCCTCTTCAAGTCCAGCAGACTTGGCTCCTTTAGTCACTATGACTAGGACAACTGCCCTCTTCAAGTCCAACAGACTTGGCTCCCTGATCATTTGGAAGAGGTTGGAGTTGTGCTGCTAAGTAGAACATTTGCTCTTCTTCATCTTTAGGTACTTAGCAGCTGCTTGTGATCAATCTTTGAATGCTGCTGATATTTTCCGTTGATGTTCTTCTTCTTTCTATATTCAGCAACTACTCATGATCACCCATTGTGCTGCTAAGCTTTTGCACTTCAGCTCCTTTGGTACTTGATAACTTCTTGAGATGAACTTCTGAGATGACTGTGATGCTTCTTCCTTTTGATACTCAGTTGCTACAATGTATGTATCAAGTTGGCGTTTAAGCTTCTCTCTTCCAGGTGCCTAGCAGCTCTTAACACTTCTCTTGTAATAGAGTTATTTATCTCTATGTCTCTCTCAATTCAGTGTTAGTGTTCTGATGAATCGTAGAGTCCTTCAGCATATTCATATTTTGTTCCACTCTACGATCGGTTGTTGTCTACTATCATCTCTCTCGTATATATTTTTCAACAACTGCAACAACCACTTTTCTGTTTGTTATGTATGCCTTTATATCTCTGAGCATATTTTACCGTTGAGATAAATCCCGTTTGTTTCCTTTGGCTTTGTGCAGATCTTAAATATCTTCGATGCTTGACTTTCTTGCCGCTTGTGTCAGTGCTTTTCCCTTTTCTGACATGTTCTGATATATTGACCTGTAGCTCAGCTTTCTCTGAATTTATAGCCGTTGCACACCCAGATTTGTTCAGCAAGGATTATTATTTCATTTGTTAATTAATCTTCTGATTCATCAATAAATACCTTCCTTGACTTTTAGAACCAATTGTTCTGATGCATTCAGAGATGTCCCATTTCTGACTTTATTCACCATTTTCCTGAGCAGTGGGTCCTGACTTATAGTCGTCTGGGCATAACGTCTATTACGACTCTGACATGCATCTGTATCTTAACAGCACTTAATCTTTCTTTAATCTGGGCGAGGAGTATTCTCTTTTCTCTTGCACCATATAGCCGTTCTGTTAGTCTACTTGTCCTGACCTGCTTAATGAATTCGTTGAGTGATAGACTGTCTACTTTGTTTCTGCGAATTCAGCTTCATGAATGTTACTTGAGGTATGTCAAGTGAAACGTTGAGTTAGAACGATCTTTTCTCTAACTCTGCGACCTTGTTGCTCTGGTCAGATCGTAGAGTTTGTGCTTGCAATGCTTTGCTTTGATTTCGTTCTACGATCTTGTAGGTTTGATCAAATCGTAGAGTTTGTGAACTGCCGTGCTTCTTAGTAAAATCGTTGAGTTGTAGTCTTTGTTGCTTCATCCTTTAATTATACTCAACGATTGTTCCATGTGTATAGCAATCTTCTGTATTGCCTTGTCATTCTGTTCCACTCTACGACTTCTTCTATCTGTGCAAAATTCCAGTTCTTGTAAGCTTGCTCATGAAGTTTACTTTACGATTTTGCTAGAGAGTGTGTATCGTAGAGTACATTTCTTCTCTGGTTCAGCGTTATCTGCAGGCTAGCTTGGCTGTCTGTTCGACGATCGTAGAGTTCAGCTCTACGATTTGTACTTGAACAGTTCTTTAATCTTTACTTGTATAACCTGTAGACTTCTTGCACATCTGACTCTCTTTGATGATCGTAGAGTTATCCTGGTAAGAAGTCGTAGAGTTAACTCTACGATCTATACAGAAACGTTGAGTCTTCTTTGCTTGGAATCGTTGAGTCCACTCTACGATTCAATAGACTGATCAACCTAACATATTTGATCTTCTCTAACTAAGTCATTTCTTACATTATTACATCATTACAATTGAAAGGACTTTTACAGACTCTGACATACACAAATCCAGCAATGATTCATTCTTATGCTACTCTGCTTATATCATACATCTTTTATGCAGAGTGACTTTTATTGAAAGATCAACCTAACATTTCTGATCTTTAAAATCTAAGTCCTTTGTACACATATATCTAAAAAAGAACTTTACAACATTTTAATCAGATAATTTTCATTCTCTTTAATAAGCAGCAGATAGTTTATAACAAGATCATATATGTGCTATACAAGTGTGTGCACATCACAGTATTTAAGATAGGTAATATATATCATACACCCACAACAATGTAAGCACATAATTAGATTAACATATAATCACTTCGTCAAATATCCTCATAAACACTTTTAGACAAGCTGTGCACATAAACAAGTAAGCACATAATTACATTTAGAACATCTACGCACTTTTTCATAAACACATTATATATCAACCATGACAATCAATCATGTAGGCACATAAACACTTTCAGAGTATCTAAGCACATAGTCAATTAAGCACATAAGCACATTAACACATATAATCAATCATGTAAGCACATAAACACTTTCAGAGTATCTAAGCACATAATCAATTAAGCACATAAGCACATGAACACATATAATCAATCATGTAAGCACATAAACACTTTCAGAGTATCTAAGCACATAATCAATTAAGCACATAAGCACATGAACCACAGTCCTTTTTGCACAACAGACATCATCATCAAATCAAACAACCTTCAACATAGTCTAAATTTAAAAGTCAAATGTTGGTCAATATGTTGGGAGAATAAATTCAAGTATTGTTAAGTGTAGAGAATTAACTAATGTAGGGTTAATTGAATAACCCTAGTTGGTAGACAAGAGAGAGTATTAACCAAACATTGGTTAATTGCTAGGTGAATGAATGTGATGATGAGAATTAACTATGGATGAGTTAATTGAGTAACCCTATGTAGTAAATAAATTAAAGATTTAACTATGCATGGGTTAGTTGTAGGAAGAATATTATAGATACAATTATGTATGTATATAAATCACCAATATAGAATTGGTAGGTAACCATGAGTTGGATGTTGTAGAGAATTAACCATACATTGGTTAATTAAGGAAATGATAAAATAAGTACATCTATTTATATGATGAGTTTAGACCATGGTTGGGTGTGTGGACCAACCTAGGTCATTTTAATGTAGAGAGTTAACCACATTGTGGTTAGTTGTTGTGAGATATATAAATATGTATATATAAATAAGATGAGCCTTAACTAAGGTTGGGTATTGTGTGACCAAGGTTAAATGTTGGTGAGTTTGGTGATTGAGTGTTATATACTCAATTGGTTACTTGTTTTGCTAGCTTGTAAAATTGCAAGTAACATGTCACACCATGGTCAATCAAGCTAGTCATTCCAAATGGTCATTCATGCAATAGTAAGCTCAATTAAACCTTAATTTCACCAACATTGGTGAATTAGAAAAGTTAATGAGATATTAGTGGAGGGCTATAAATAAGACATCCCACACTTGTTGTGACGACCCCAAATTCGGGTTCCATAACCTCGAGTTTGGTTCTCACTATTCAACACATTACTAACAATTAAATACATACATTGCATTTAAATATCGCGGAATAATACATATTGGTTCCCTTCAAAAGGTTACAATACCAGGGTCTATCAACCTTAACATAATAACAGTTCCTATCACAAGGAATTACAAAAGGTTTAACAACCGTAAATACATAATTAAAGATCTAATTAGCATGCATAAGCTAACTTAAGCTCTGGCTTTTCCTTTTCCTTTATCCTTCTTTGAGCAATCAGGATTATCTGAAAAATGGTTCATGATATAGCAAGAATGAGCAACTAGTTTGCTCAGCAAGTTTAGAACAATCATATAGATTTAATATATATTGAATGAATGGGAAATATCAACAATGATTCAACAATAGATATAACAATTGTGAATGAAACAGGATTCAAATTTTAATAAACAGAATATTTGAATCTTAAAATGCTGAGTGGTCACTAAGGACCCTGAACTAACTAGGGTATACTAGAGTTTCCTCTGACCCTTTGAGTTGTTTGGTTTTCAAGGGGATCAGCCTATTCAACCCGCTGTATATGCATTACATTTAGTCACTGGCGCCCAAAGTCGGTTTCCCGACACAAAATCCCCTAATTTAGGGTTGTTCAATTCTCAGACTTAATATAAGAAATCCGCACCCAACAATGGTTTGGATAAGCTTTTAAAAGTATTCAAGTTATTGAATTTAGAAACATAATGTCTAGCTGAATTATTAGCTTAAGACATTTTTAATACAGTTCATGAATCAAGAACTAATAAGCTTCAAATGCACTAAGTGCGATTGTATAAACAATATGGATGTGGAATAATTTTAAATAATTAAACCACTGCAAGCTTTAACAATAAATACAAGTATGGAAACTTGTTCAACGATAATAATTGAGTAGGGTTAGAGAACTTGCCTGTTTGCTCAGCTACAATAATTGTCTAGCTTTAACTAACTTGCTTTGAAAGACCTAACATTAATAAAGTTGGTCTAATAATTAGTACGGCGTATTTGCATAACTATACGCTTAATAACGAACTTATTTACCACACATAAGTACTAACACATAATTTACATTAGTCAAAACAATATTATTAACCTTATAGACACTTAATCATTTTAGGTTAATAATTTAATAAGTTAGAAAATATTTTTCTTAAGTGTTGGACACTTATTAAACCCTTAAACAACTTATTATAATTGTTTAATTCAATTCAATTTATTTTATTAACTCAATCTCTTTTTAATTACTATTTAATATTGATTAAATAGAAATTAATTAACTCTAGTTATTATTTAAAATCAATAATAACTAATTGTACTTACTTATTATTTAATTATAATTAAATAATAAATAATTATTAACTTAGTTTTAACCTTCTTTAATTTAATGTTAATCAACCAATAATTAACTAAGTAATTAACCTTACTTATTATTTAATTAAGGAAATTAAATAATAGTTTACTAATCTTAATCCTCTTTAATTATTATTTAATGTCAATTAAATAATAATTAATTATTTAATTTTAATTATTATTTAAGGTTAAATAATAATCAAATCATTCTTATTTATTATTTTAATTAAATAATAAATTATTACTCTAATAACTTAATTTCCATTAATCGTTATTTAATGTTAATTAAATAATAATTAATTACTTAATTATCCTTATTTATTATTTAATAATATTTAAATAATAAATAATTAATTTATAAATTTTATCTCTCTTTAAATATTATTTACTAGGCATTAAATAATAATTGCTAATTTATCATCTTTATTTATTATTAACATTTAAAATAATAAATAAATAATAATTTATTTAACTTAACCATGGTTTAGCTAACTAGATTAATATTTAAAATAATTTAAATATTAAACTTAATGAAAAATATCCTCCCCAATATTATTTTTGTATTATTATTATTTTTGTTATAATTTTAATTTAATTTTTAAATAATTAAATTAATTAAAATTAACCCGAATGACATTTTCGTAAATAAGTTGAAAAAAACGGACCGATGACATTTCCGTAATTAATTCGAAAACTGAACCGAGGGCAGAATGGTAATTCTGCCGAAAAAAACACGGAGGGGCAAAATGGTAATTTCGCCGAAAAACAGTTTCTCGCGCATTGCGCGCGTAAGCCGATGCAGGACCAAAACGGCGTCGTTTTTGAAACCCCGGAAATGGCCTCCGCGCATAACGCGCGGAGTAAAATTTCACGGACGCCAAACGACGTCGTTTGGCTCCGCGTCCTCGGTGAACAGTGGCAGCCGCGCATTGCGCGGAAAGCCTTAAATTTTTTTTCTTCCCGCAGAACGTGAACAGTGACCAGAAAATACCCACTTTAATAAAAATTATACCATCAAGTAAGCTTTAAATGCTCAATAAAAATCCAAAAAAATTACCAATCATCTTATATTAATTTATAACATGAAAAATTAATTTTTTCATGATTTAATATCAATATTTTTTTATAAAAAATTTTACATCACATAAACTACCATAAATCATAACTTTTTGTATAAAACTCCATTTTGAGTGATTCAAACTTTGTTTTTCTCATGATTTAATGTTCTATAATATTAGAACATCAAATCTAAATATTATCAAAAATTATCGTTAATCATTATATTGAGATTTATTTTCACACAACCAAATACATGTTTTTCATTCAATAAAACTCATAACACATAAGTTAAACCCATGATCAACTATATAAACATACATAGCATGATATTAACCATAGAAATTATTACACTAATATTTATACCATAACTTGAAAGAAAAGCAAGATTAGGGTTTAAAAATAACTACCTTGTTTTGATAGCTATTCTCCTCTTCTTTCCAAAATATGTTGTGAAGGAGGATAGCATGAACTAACTTAGGATTTCTTCTTCTTACTTGATCTCTCAAATATTATGCTCTCACTTAAAGTTTTCTCTCAACTCTCTCTAGCTCTCTTTTGCTTGAAAAATAAAATGAAGTATATCTCATATTTCAAGTATACTTGAAATATTACTAGATACATAAATTATATCTAATAATTTTAGCCCATCATGCACCCATTGGATACTTACACAAGTTAACCACATTAGGTGAAAAGAAGCATGGTGCATGTACTACAAAAAGAAAACAAGCAACCCTTTTAATTAAATAAATGAAAATCAAATAATAATACTAATAATAAAAATAATAACAATACACTCTCTCTCCTCCTCACCCCATTATGTCGGCTGATGGACTTCCAAAAAGTCCAAAAAATCAATTCACTTTTCTTATTTTAATTAATTAATAAGTTATTTAATTGTTTTTCCAAGTGGGCCAATCATTGGGCTTTAATTTAAAATACCAATTGGGCTTCTATTAAATTGTTTGGGCTACTAAATTGTCAAATTTTATTATTCCTCACTTGGGCTACTAATTGACCCATGTTGGGCTAATTTAATAATTTACACATTAATTATTCAATCCATGTTAAATAAATAATTAGATTGAATAAATAATTAAATATTTTAACCCATAAGTATTAAATTACCAAATGGACTAATAAATATTATTATTAACATTTCACATTATTTACATTAATTAATAATCATATTAATTAATTTATTATATTTAATTCACTCATTATATTCAATTTAATTGAATATTTAATTAATAGGAAACTTATCAATTAATTTGATATTAAAACTTTAGGGTTTGTTCACTAATTTAATAACATATTAGTGACCCCCTTTAATTAATTTTAGTAATTAATTACATAATTATTTAATCACATAATTAATTAATCACATAAAAATATTTAAATAATCTCGAAAAAGATAACTCGTTGGAAATTAAATTAATAATTTAATTAATAAAGATGTGGAAATTCTAGGACATTACATTATCCCCTCCTTATAAAAATTCCGTCCTCGAAATTGTAAAAATAAGGTTACTCAAATAAAAATGGGTAATTTGCCCTCATTTCCTCCTCTAATTCCCACGTAGCTTCTTCAATGGCGTGATTTCTCCAAAGTACTTTGACAGAATGAATTATCTTATTTCTCAGTTTCTGTTCCTTCCTATCGAGTATCTGAACAGGAACTTCTTCATATGATAAGTCCTTCCCGACTTGAATTGGTTCATAGGAGATAACGTGCTTGTAGTCTAGTTTGTATGGCCGCAATACTGACACGTGAAACACATTGTGAATATGTTCCAATTCAGGAGGTAAAGCTACCTCGTATGCTACTTCACCCACTCTCCTCAATATCTCGAACGGTCCTATGAACCTTGGACTCAGTTTCCCCTTTTTTCCAAACCTGATCTTCCCTTTCCAGGGAGATACCTTAATGAACACAAAACTCCCCACTTCGAAGTCTCGTTTCTGTCGATGTAAATCGGCGTATTTCTTTTGACGGTCTTGAGCTGCTACTAGCCAAGCTCTTATTACCTTGATAATTTCTACCGTCTGTTGAACCAATTCTGGCCCCAACAGTCGGCGTTCTCCTACCTCATCCCAACATAGAGGTGTTCTGCATTTTCTGCCATATAAAGCTTCGTAAGGCGGCATACCTATGCTCGCATGATAACTGTTGTTATATGCAAACTCAACTAGTGGTAGATGGATTTCCCAACTGCCCTTGAAATCCATCACGCAGGCCCTGAGCATATCTTCTAATGTCTGAATTGTTCTCTCACTTTGCCCATCAGTCTGCGGATGATACGCTGTACTCATTCTCAACTGTGTCCCCAATCTCTCCTGAAGACTTCTCCAAAATTATGACGTGAAGCGCAGATCTCTGTCTGACACAATCGATACCGGCACCCCATGTCTTGAAACTATCTCTTTGATGTATAATTTGGACAACTGATCCAAACTGAACCTAATCTTGATCGGCAAAAAGTGCGCTGACTTTGTTAGCCGATCCACAATCACCCAAATTGCGTCATATCCCTTCTGTGTTTGTAAGACCCCGAATTTTATGAAATACAAAATTTAATTTTTCTTCATATATATATTTTTTGAAACAGTAAGTGGTTAAATTAACAAAATTGAAAGTTAAGGATGTTATGTGCAAATTTTATTTTGTCGGACAATATTCGCTTTGTCGGGGAATATTCGTTTGGTCGGGGAATATTCGTGCCGTACGACGGCGCCGAAATAATAAATTATTGGTGGACCCCACAACGGAATATTTGTCGGATATAGAAAACGACAGAAGTAACCTTTTTAAATAAAAATAGTCAACGGAACTGTTAAAATACCGGTGATAAAAGAATAGTAGCATACGGTAGTTTATGGTATTTTCTGTAGCACACGGTACTCTACAGTAACACACGGTATTGCATAGTGTCTCATATTTTTGGTCTGATAATTGACACCGTAACTGTTACGCATCATTTCATCGATAATTGTCACTGCATAATATTTTATATTATCAATTCAATAATTGTTGTTACACAGTATTTTGCATTATTGATTTAATAATTGTCATTATTTTATATCATTGAGTCAATAATTGTTGTTGCACTGTTTTTAAAATTATTGAACCTAATAATTGTCACAGTAACATATGCACAGTAATTCACATTATTGAATCAATAATTGTCATTACACAGTAACGTATGCTTTATTTTACATTATTGTTATCTCTATTATGATGTTATTTAAACAGTTGTATTTCATTAATTTATTGACTTGATATCTAAGAGCTAACTATACTGTATTTATAACAATTAGTCATAATAATTGAATTGATAAAGTTATTTGTTTATAATATAAAGTTAGGTGATTATTAGGTGATATTAAATGAATGGTGTAGATTAAAGTGTGAATTATTGTTGAATAATTGAATTGATTTGTTTATAATATAAAGTTAGGTGATTATTAGGTGATATGAAATGAATGGTGTAGATTAAAGTGTGAATTATTGTTGAATAATTAAATTGATTTGTTTATAATATAAAGTTAGGTGATTATTAGGTGATATGAAATGAATGGTGTAGATTAAAGATAATATAATATTTGAAATGGATGGTGTAGATTAAAAGATGATCTTTAAATGAATGGTTTAGATTAAATGAATGATAAGATTTTTGGCTATAAATAGAAGCCTTAACTTAAGGATTTTTCA
This sequence comes from Hedera helix, assembly GCA_947179155.2. Lineage (NCBI taxonomy): Eukaryota > Viridiplantae > Streptophyta > Magnoliopsida > Apiales > Araliaceae > Hedera > Hedera helix. The sequence goes on from OX359281.1 coordinate 33,001,331, forward strand.
TAAACTTCCTTACTTGTTCTTTCTTTCTCTCTCTAAATACTTCTTGTGAAAGTTCTCTCTAAGTGTGCTTAAGTCATCTTGAGTATTTGTGAAGATCTATAAGTATACGTGTACTGTTCAAGTTAATCAACCTCATTTAAATCAATATCCAGTCACGTGTTACGGTAAGGGATACCATCTTTTTCATCTTCCATTATTCAAACGTACTATGGTAAGGGATACCATCTTTTTCATCTTCCATTATTCAAACATACTATGGTAAGGGATTATCATTATTTGATTCTCGATAATAATATTGTTTCTTCCTTACTCATAAGACGTGCCTTTTATTTCCATGTATTAAATTGTGGGAATAACCTTACGGAGCGGATTGCCGCCTGTTGGTGAATAACCTTTCGTATTCATTCATTATTAATCTCTGAGAATAACCTTACGGAGCGGATTGCCGCCTGTTTGGTGAATAACTCTTTGTACTCAAATTCTATTAAATTGTGGGAATAACCTTACGGAGCGGATTGCCGCCTGTTTGGTGAATAACTCTTTGTACTCAAATTCTATTAAATTGTGGGAATAACCTTACGGAGCGGATTGCCGCCTGTTGGTGAATAACCTTTTGTATTAATTTTCTTCACCTTTTGTTAATCAAACCTGCTACGGTAAGGGATATTATTTTCTTTCATACTCCTAAATCGAAATTTATTATGGAACTATTGCTTCTATAATTCCTGAAAATATTATATGTTCCATAATAGTTGAACTTCATTATTTCAACTGAACCTTCCTATTTACGTGAACCTTTCTATTGAATTGTAACCGTTATTCTGAACTGTGGATCTTGAATATCATTTTTAAATTTCACTCCACATCATGTTGACAATTTGGACATTATTTGAATCTGTACAAAGTAAACTTCCGATACTTATTGTTATCCTATTTCTTCTGTTCATCATTTATATCATTCTAATCATCCAAAAATCAAGCTGTTGTGAATATCTGTGGCCGGGGGCACAGATGTGATATATTTGTTGAACAAATGATAGGTTAAAGGCGATATAATAGGTTAAAGGCGATACATCTGTTCGGTGTCTTTTATGGCACGTGGTGAATGTTCTCTTTGGCCCGTAGTGCAAAGATGAACTGTTGTTTGGTATGATTATGACCAAAGGCTGAATCTGGTATAATCATGACCGTTGGTGCTATATTGAATATCTTTGGCCCGTAGTACAAAGATGAACTGTTGATGTGCATGATTATGATCAGGAACTGTGAATTTGTATTATCTTGACTAATGATAATTCAGATGATAAAAGTCGATGATGTTTTTCCTAAAAAGAGAACCGAGTGGACATTATAGTCTGCATTATTCTTCTAATAGATTACTCATTCCGCTGCTATTATTGATCTGAACGTTGTTTAAGAATTTAACTGCAGTTTTTGATATAAACCTTGTAGTCTATTGTATTCTATCAAGAACTCAACTGTTGAAGACTAATGATAATTTATTCGTCATTATCTTAGTCATGATATTCTTTACTGGGCTATTTGAGCTCACCCTTTCTTTTGTTCCATTGTTTTTCAACAGGAGATGAAAACATAACAGGGTCTAGCCGGGGAATGGAGTGAGGGTCCGAGGAATAGTTATCATAGTCTTCACGTTTTGTAAAATAGTGTGGCAATAATAGTGAAGACTTAGTTGTGTATTATTATACACTGTATTGTTGTACGTTGTGCTTTGTTGTAATAATTTTGTTGTAGTCTTTTGACGACTCAAGTTTGGGCTGTGTGGGCCCAGATTTGGGGGCGTCACAGTTGGCATCAGAGCTTAGGGATATGGTCTTTAATGGAGATCTGGGGTTAGAACTAGGAGGGGAGAGACGAATAGAATCAGTCACTAGTGTGTCCTACCTAAAATAGATTTTATTATCTAATGAGTCGATTTGAATGTAGGAACATGAAGTGATGAGTCAGTTTATTTGAACTAACATTTATTTTGTGACCACAGTTAGGTATGACATCTGAAAATCAAGAGGTTAACTATGAAATTACCGAAACAAATGTAGCTGCAAAACAAGAGGCGACGAATAATCTTCTTACAAACTCAGAGTTGAATCATTTGCCTAAGGCAAAAATTATGCGTGTTCTATCCAGTAAGGATGAAGGTGAAAGCTCTGCTACAGTCGTTCCAGATCCATTCTTAGAAGCAATTAAAGGAAGTAACGAACTTGCGGAAATTATTGCCTTTAATTTACTCACTAATTGGGAGAGTGATATCACCTGGTTATGCTCTATAACAAAGGATCAGAATATATGGACTTTTCATATTAGTCTTTGGGATTTATGGTGTTCCAGCTATAATTTTCAAGATTATTTAAAAATGATGTTTCTATACTTTTGGGCGTTACAATTTAGAGGAATTCAGGTTAAGTTAGTCACTATCGTGGAAACTGCAGTCTATCGAAAATACTATTTTAATAGAAATCATTGGTACCTTACTACTGATGAAGTTGATGAACCCGAGAAACAGTTTGCTAGAAAATTATTCAGTGGTATTCCCATGGTTGAAATACGTGAAGATCCGAATGAAGTATTCGGGATTCGATTTGACGATAACAGTCAAGAAACCGAATGAGGTGATAACCGGTAAGCTATTCATAAATTCTCGTGAAGTCTATGCCATATTAGATACTGGCTCTATCCACTCTTTTATCTCACCTATATGTACTCAACGTTTAAATTTGTCTATTGAAAACTTAAATCTTGTCTTATCAGTTGAAACCCCATTAGGAGAAATGACCATTACATCTACTGTCTATAAATCTTGCCTAGTTCAAATCAACAACCTCACATTATCTGTTGACCTTATTTCTTTGGAGATGCGTGAATTTGATGTGATTTTAGGAATTGATTGGTTGACTACCCATCATGCTAAAATTGATTGTTTTCATAAGATTATTAGTTTTCATATTCCTAATCAACCTGTCATGCAAATTCAAGCAACTAAACCATTGAAATCTATAACTGTTATTTCTAGCCATAAAGCCATTCGTTTATTGAAAAACGGATGTCAAGCCTTTTTAGCTCATGTCACTGATTTGAACAAAAATACGTCAAACTTGAATGATATTCCCATTGTTAATGAGTTTCCTGACGTTTTTCCTGAAGAACTTCCTGGCTTACCCCCAAACCGTGAAATTGATTTTTATATTGATCTTGAACCCGGTACCAAGCCCATTTCCAAAGCTCCCTACCGAATGGCTCCCATTGAACTTCAAGAGTTAAAAGTCCAACTACAGGAATTGTTGGATACCGGTTTCATTCGTCCGAGTGCATCACCTTGGGGTGCTCCTGTTCTATTTGTGAAGAAGAAAGACGGGAGTATGAGATTGTGCATTGACTACCGAGAATTGAACCATGTCACCATCAAGAACAGGTACCCGTTACCTCGGATTGATGACATGTTTGATCAATTGCAAGGCGCTCAACATTTCTCAAAGATTGATCTCCGTTCTGGATATCATCAGTTAAAGGTTAAAGCTGAGGACATTCCAAAGACTGCTTTCAGAACTCGTTATGGGCATTATGAGTTCTTAGTCATGCCTTTTGGACTAACTAATGCTCCTGCAGCTTTCATGGACATGATGAACCGGATATTCAAGGAACATTTGGATCATTTTGTGGTTGTCTTTATTGATGACATCCTCATATACTCCAAGAGTCGCGAGGATCATGAACAACACCTGAGATTGATACTACAAAAGCTCCGTGAAAACAAATTATATGCCAAGTTGAAGAAATGTGAGTTCTGGCTTGAGGAGGTCGCGTTTCTTGGGCATGTGATTTCTAGTCAAGGAATATCAGTCGATCCTGCGAAGATTGAAACGGTACTAAATTGGGAACAACCCAAAACAGTAACCGAAGTCCGAAGTTTTCTGGGTCTAGCTAGTTATTATCGGAGATTCGTAGAAGGATTTTCTCGAATCGCCACTCCATTAACGCAGCTTACTCGGAAAAGCACAAAATTCATATGGAGCGAGGAATGCGAGAAAAGTTTCCAAGAACTCAAGAAGAGACTGGTTTCAGCTCCTGTTCTGACCATACCATCAGGATCAGGAGAATTTGTTATCTACAGCGATGCTTCTGGCAAAGGTCTAGGCTGTGTCCTTATGCAACATGGAAAGGTTATAGCCTACGCCTCTCGACAACTCAAAGATTATGAGAAAAATTATCCTACTCATGATCTAGAGTTGGCAGCAGTCGTTTTCGCGTTGAAGATCTGGAGACACTACTTGTACGGAGAAAAAATGGATATCTATACGGATCATAAAAGTCTCAAGTATTTCTTCACCCAGAAAGAACTCAACATGCGACAACGACGTTGGCTTGAGCTGTTAAAGGATTATGACCACACAATCCAGTATCACCCGGGAAAGGCGAACGTTGTAGCTGACGCTTTGAGCAGAAAATCTTATGCAAGTACAAGTGCACTGCTGACAACACAAAAGTGTATTTTGTACGACTTGCAAAAGATGGAGATAGAGCTAAAGACACCAGGGACCCACTCGAAGATTGCTCACGTGCGAGTAGAACCAGCTTTAATCGATAAAATTAAAGCTGCTCAAGCTACCGATCCGGAACTGATAAACATGATAAAGAAAGTACAAGAAGGTGTCATTCCCGAAGCAAGAATCGACGAGAAAGGAATACTTCGAGTCAACTCTCGACTCTGTGTTCCTAACGATCCTGAATTAAAGCATAAAATCATGATGGAGGCACACAACACGCCGTTTGCAATCCACCCAGGAGGTACCAAGATGTATCGAGATCTTCGACATACATTTTGGTGGAACAATATGAAAAGGGAGATTGCAGAGTTTATCTCAAGGTGCCTAACTTGTCAACGTGTCAAGGCAGAGCATCAAGTACCTAAGGGTCCATTACAACCACTTGAGGTTCCCGAATGGAAGTGGGAACACATCAATATGGATTTCGTGACGGGTCTTCCCAAAGTTTCTCAAGGCTTAGATGCAATTTGGGTCATCGTAGATAGATTGACCAAATCTGCTCATTTCTTGCCTATACGAGAAAACTTTTCACTTGAACGTCTTGCCGGTATGTACATAAATGAGATCGTGAGATTGCATGGCATGCCAGTTTCCATAGTTTCTGATCGAGATCCTAGATTCACTTCACGCTTTTGGATCAGTCTACAAAAAGCTATGGGCACTGAACTACGTTTTAGTTCTGCATACCATCCTCAAACGGACGGACAATCGGAAATGACGATCCAGACCCTCGAAGATCTTTTGAGACTTTGTGTATTAGACTTCAAAGGAAGTTGGGATAAGTACTTGCCGTTGGTGGAATTTTCTTACAACAACAGTTACCAAGCAAGCATAGGCATGGCTCCATTCGAGGCATTGTATGGAAGGAAGTGTCGCTCTCCAATATGTTGGAATGAGGTAGGAGAAGCAAAATTGTTGGGACCCGAGTTGGTACGCTTGACGACCGAAAAGATCCAAATGATCCGACAACGAATACAGACCGCACAAGAACGACAAAAGAGTTATGCTGATCTTCATCGGAGAGACGAAAATTTCAACGTCGGAGATCATGTATTCTTACGTGTTTCTCCATGGAAAGGGGTTACGAGATTCGGAAAGAGAGGAAAGCTCAACCCTCGATTTATTGGCCCATTTGAAATCCTTGATCGAATAGGAACCGTAGCCTACAGACTAGCCCTACCACTAAGTATGTCTCGCATCCATAACGTTTTTCACATATCTATGTTACGTAAATATGTGAAGGACCCAAACCACGTCATTGAGTTAGAACCAGACGTTATAGCAGAGGATTTAACATACGAGGAGGTACCTGTTAAGATCCTGGATAAGAAGGAGCAGATCCTACGCTCAAAGGTTATACCTCAAGTTAAGGTTTTATGGAGGAACCAAGATACTGAGGAAATGACTTGGGAGCTAGAATCTGAGATGAAATCTAAGTATCCTTACCTCTTCGATATGTCAGGTACGTCAATTTCGGGGACGAAATTTCATAAGGAGGGGAGGTTGTAAGACCCCGAATTTTATGAAATACAAAATTTAATTTTTCTTCATATATATATTTTTTGAAACAGTAAGTGGTTAAATTAACAAAATTGAAAGTTAAGGATGTTATGTGCAAATTTTATTTTGTCGGACAATATTCGCTTTGTCGGGGAATATTCGTTTGGTCGGGGAATATTCGTGCCGTACGACGGCGCCGAAATAATAAATTATTGGTGGACCCCACAACGGAATATTTGTCGGATATAGAAAACGACAGAAGTAACCTTTTTAAATAAAAATAGTCAACGAAACTGTTAAAATACCGGTGATAAAAGAATAGTAGCATACGGTAGTTTATGGTATTTTCTGTAGCACACGGTACTCTACAGTAACACACGGTATTGCATAGTGTCTCATATTTTTGGTCTGATAATTGACACCGTAACTGTTACGCATCATTTCATCGATAATTGTCACTGCATAATATTTTATATTATCAATTCAATAATTGTTGTTACACAGTATTTTGCATTATTGATTTAATAATTGTCATTATTTTATATCATTGAGTCAATAATTGTTGTTGCACTGTTTTTAAAATTATTGAACCTAATAATTGTCACAGTAACATATGCACAGTAATTCACATTATTGAATCAATAATTGTCATTACACAGTAACGTATGCTTTATTTTACATTATTGTTATCTCTATTATGATGTTATTTAAACAGTTGTATTTCATTAATTTATTGACTTGATATCTAAGAGCTAACTATACTGTATTTATAACAATTAGTCATAATAATTGAATTGATAAAGTTATTTGTTTATAATATAAAGTTAGGTGATTATTAGGTGATATTAAATGAATGGTGTAGATTAAAGTGTGAATTATTGTTGAATAATTGAATTGATTTGTTTATAATATAAAGTTAGGTGATTATTAGGTGATATGAAATGAATGGTGTAGATTAAAGTGTGAATTATTGTTGAATAATTAAATTGATTTGTTTATAATATAAAGTTAGGTGATTATTAGGTGATATGAAATGAATGGTGTAGATTAAAGATAATATAATATTTGAAATGGATGGTGTAGATTAAAAGATGATCTTTAAATGAATGGTTTAGATTAAATGAATGATAAGATTTTTGGCTATAAATAGAAGCCTTAACTTAAGGATTTTTCATAAACTTCCTTACTTGTTCTTTCTTTCTCTCTCTAAATACTTCTTGTGAAAGTTCTCTCTAAGTGTGCTTAAGTCATCTTGAGTATTTGTGAAGATCTATAAGTATACGTGTACTGTTCAAGTTAATCAACCTCATTTAAATCAATATCCAGTCACGTGTTACGGTAAGGGATACCATCTTTTTCATCTTCCATTATTCAAACGTACTATGGTAAGGGATACCATCTTTTTCATCTTCCATTATTCAAACATACTATGGTAAGGGATTATCATTATTTGATTCTCGATAATAATATTGTTTCTTCCTTACTCATAAGACGTGCCTTTTATTTCCATGTATTAAATTGTGGGAATAACCTTACGGAGCGGATTGCCGCCTGTTGGTGAATAACCTTTCGTATTCATTCATTATTAATCTCTGAGAATAACCTTACGGAGCGGATTGCCGCCTGTTTGGTGAATAACTCTTTGTACTCAAATTCTATTAAATTGTGGGAATAACCTTACGGAGCGGATTGCCGCCTGTTTGGTGAATAACTCTTTGTACTCAAATTCTATTAAATTGTGGGAATAACCTTACGGAGCGGATTGCCGCCTGTTGGTGAATAACCCTTTGTATTAATTTTCTTCACCTTTTGTTAATCAAACCTGCTACGGTAAGGGATATTATTTTCTTTCATACTCCTAAATCGAAATTTATTATGGAACTATTGCTTCTATAATTCCTGAAAATATTATATGTTCCATAATAGTTGAACTTCATTATTTCAACTGAACCTTCCTATTTACGTGAACCTTTCTATTGAATTGTAACCGTTATTCTGAACTGTGGATCTTGAATATCATTTTTAAATTTCACTCCACATCATGTTGACAATTTGGACATTATTTGAATCTGTACAAAGTAAACTTCCGATACTTATTGTTATCCTATTTCTTCTGTTCATCATTTATATCATTCTAATCATCCAAAAATCAAGCTGTTGTGAATATCTGTGGCCGGGGGCACAGATGTGATATATTTGTTGAACAGATGATAGGTTAAAGGCGATATAATAGGTTAAAGGCGATACATCTGTTCGGTGTCTTTTATGGCACGTGGTGAATGTTCTCTTTGGCCCGTAGTGCAAAGATGAACTGTTGTTTGGTATGATTATGACCAAAGGCTGAATCTGGTATAATCATGACCGTTGGTGCTATATTGAATATCTTTGGCCCGTAGTACAAAGATGAACTGTTGATGTGCATGATTATGATCAGGAACTGTGAATTTGTATTATCTTGACTAATGATAATTCAGATGATAAAAGTCGATGATGTTTTTCCTAAAAAGAGAACCGAGTGGACATTATAGTCTGCATTATTCTTCTAATAGATTACTCATTCCGCTGCTATTATTGATCTGAACGTTGTTTAAGAATTTAACTGCAGTTTTTGATATAAACCTTGTAGTCTATTGTATTCTATCAAGAACTCAACTGTTGAAGACTAATGATAATTTATTCGTCATTATCTTAGTCATGATATTCTTTACTGGGCTATTTGAGCTCACCCTTTCTTTTGTTCCATTGTTTTTCAACAGGAGATGAAAACATAACAGGGTCTAGCCGGGGAATGGAGTGAGGGTCCGAGGAATAGTTATCATAGTCTTCACGTTTTGTAAAATAGTGTGGCAATAATAGTGAAGACTTAGTTGTGTATTATTATACACTGTATTGTTGTACGTTGTGCTTTGTTGTAATAATTTTGTTGTAGTCTTTTGACGACTCAAGTTTGGGCTGTGTGGGCCCAGATTTGGGGGCGTCACAGTGTTGCTGGAAGTCCTACCACAAAATCCATTGTGATATGCTCCCATTTCCACTCAGGAATTTCTAACGGCTGTAACAATCCACTTGGTCTCTGATGTTCGGCCTTTACCCTTTGACAAGTTAGGCATCGGCTGACACATTCTGCAACCTCCCTCTTTAAATTCGGCCACCAAAAATGCTGACGTAGATCTTGATACATCTTCGTACTCCCCGGATGTATCGAGTATCTCGTACTGTGGGCCTCTTGCAAAATTTCCTCTCGTAATTCAGACACTAGCGGTACCCAAACACGATTTTCAAATCTCAGCAATCCCATGCTATCAATTTTAAACTTGACCTCTTCTCCATCGGTCATCCTCTTCCGGATTCTGTCACATTCCTCATCTTTGTCTTGAGCCTCTTTCACCCTATCTAACAAGGTTGGGCTCACCTCGACTTGTATTGACTCGTTTGGACTTCTCACTTCCAACTCCATTCGAGCCATCTCTTGAACCAATTGTTCTTGATCTGTCAATATGAACAATTTCTCCCTGCTCTTTCTACTCAGAGCATCCGCTACTACGTTGGCCTTGCCGGGATGATATAGAATTTCACAATCATAATCTTTGATCAATTCCAACAATCTCCGTTGCCTCATATTCAGCTCCTTCTGTGTGAAGATATACTTCAGACTCTTATGGTCTGTGAATATCTCACATTTTTCTCCGTACAGATAATGTCTCCAAATTTTAAGGGCAAATACTACCGCTGCCAATTCCAAGTCGTGGGTAGGATATCCCTTCTCATAATCTTTTAATTGCCTGGACGCATACGCAACGACTTTGCCATTTTGCATAAGCACACAGCCAAGTCCCTTGTGCGATGCATCACTGTAGACCGTAAAGCCTCCTGTATCGTCTGGTAAGGTCAATACAGGTGCTTCACTAAGTCTTTTCTTTAACTCCTGAAAACTTTCCTCACACTTCTCCGTCCACACGTATTTCACCGTCTTTCTTGTTAAGTTGGTCAACGGTGTTGCTATCTTTGAGAAGTCTTGAATGAACCTCCGATAGTAACCCGCTAACCCTAAGAAACTTCTTACTTCTGTCGGCGTCCTTGGTTGTTCCCAATTCATTACCGATTCAACCTTCGCCGGATCAACCGAAACTCCCTCCTTGTCAATAACATGACCTAAAAATTGAACTTTTTCCAACCAGAATTCACACTTTGAAAACTTAGCGTACAACCGCTCCTTCCGTAAAACCTCCAACACCAATCTTAGGTGTTCAACATGCTCCTCCTCCGTTTTGGAATACACCAGAATATCGTCAATGAACACGACTACAAATTTATCCAAGTATTGCTTGAATATTCTGTTCATCATGTCCATAAATGCGGCTGGCGCATTCGTTAGTCCAAACGACATCACTAGAAACTCATAATGCCCATATCGAGTTCTGAATGCCGTCTTGGGTATATCCTCCTTCCTGACTTTCAACTGATGATAACCAGTCCTTAAGTCAATCTTTGAAAAGTACTTCGCCCCTTTCAATTGATCGAAAAGATCGTCAATTCGTGGTAACGGGTACTTGTTCTTAATTGTCACCTTATTCAGCTCTCTATAATCCATACACAATCTCATCGATCCATCCTTCTTCTTTACAAACAGCACCGGTGCTCCCCATGGAGAAACACTTGGCTGAATGTACTTATTGTCTAACAACTCCTGCAATTGCAACATCAATTCCTTTAGTTCTACCGGAGCCATCCTATATGGTGCTTTCGATATCGGTGCTGTCCCCGGTACTAAATCAATCACAAATTCTATCTCCCTGTCCGGCGGTAAACCCGGCAGTACATCTGGAAAAACATCCGTAAACTCCCTAACTACTGGTATTTGCTCCACCTCGGGACTCACCACTTGTGTGTCAACCACATGAGCCAAATACCCTACACAACCTTTCTTCAATAATTTCTTGGCCTGCATCATCGTCAGACAAGAAGACTGTCTTGACGATTTGCTGCCATAAAATACGACCTTAGACTTATTTGGTGTCTTAAGGTGTATGCACTTCTTCTGACAATCAATTATCGCCCCGTGGTTAAACAACCAATCCATCCCAAGTATTACATCAAATTCCCCCAGACGTATTGGAATTAGATTCACATTTAATTTCTGACCCCTGATTTCAGCACAACAATTTCTATGTATGTACTCTACCGGAATCACTTCTTTATTAGCAACTTCTATGTTCATTGAGTTTTCTAGTTTGTCCCTAGGCAACTCTAATCGTCTAGCGAAATCATCAGACACAAATGAACAGGTAGCACCCGAATCAAACAATACATATGCATTTATATTATTGATCGGAATAATACCTGACACCACGTCTTTTGACCCCACGGCATCTTGCACCGTCATATTGAACGTCCGGGCTGTCGGCTTGTTCTGTGGTACCGGTCCCCCGATAGCCAATTTGTTGTTATTGCCCCTGTAGCCGCTACCCCCGTCATTCTTCTTCTTAGGGCAATCTTTTATCAGGTGGTCAGATGCTCCGCAAGAAAAGCATCTCACTTTCTTTGGAAGGGGACAATTTGGAGAAATATGTCCCACCTGCCCACAATTATAGCACGTATTCTTCCCTTTCCTGCACTCCCCGAAGTGGTTCTTTCCACATATATTGCATGCTGGCTTTTTCTGAACACTTCCTTGTTGATTCCCCGAGCTCTTGTCGTTGCTGCTGTTGTCCCATTTGCGCTTGTTGTTGTTATTGTTGTTATTATTCCCCCCACTGTTACTGTTCTTGCTTCCCCCTTCATTTTTCTTTTTGTTTCTCTCCTGGTTGTACTTGGTTAATGCGTCGCTTCCTCCTTCAGCAATGATTGACTTCTCCAACAAAGTTGCGAATGAGTCAATCTGCAGTACCGCTACCTTGTTGAATATCCAAGGTCTCAATCCATTTTCGAATCTTCTGGCCTTGCGTTCCTCCGTATCCACTTGATGTGGAGCGAACCTGGCCAGCTCATTAAATCTTGCCGCGTACTCAGGTACCGACATGTTTTCCTGCTTCAGTTCTAGAAATTTCACTTCCATCCTACTTTTCATACTCTTCGGGAAATAATTCTCATCGAATATTTCCTTAAATCTTGTCCATGACACCACCCCCTCGCCAGCCCTATTCTGATTGGCTTCCCACCAGAAATTAGTCTCTCCCTTCATCATATAGGTAGCAAAGATTGTCTTTTGCTCCTCAACTACCCTCGCGATAACGAACGCTTTCTCTATCTCCTTTATCCAAGACTGGGCCTCTATCGGGTCCGACGTCCCCCTAAACTCTGGCGGTCCCACCGCCTTAAAATCTTTAAAATTCGCCAACTGATTTGGTGGTGGTGGCGGATTTGCTACTACAGGGTGGCGGTTTTGCATTGCCTCAGCTAGCATGTCAACGAAGTTTTGCATAGGGTCTACGTTGTGTCCCCCCGCGTCGTTGTTAACTGACTCTTCTACCCCCTGGTTCCTTGGTGGTTGTCTACGTGGCGGCATTTTCTGTTATAAACAAAAATTTACATTATTATACTGGTTTCATCTTTTTCATTTCATTATTTTGTATCTTAGACAATGTTTAGCTAAAATACAAGTAATTATTTCAACACGCATATAAACATAAATTCAACTACATTTATACTCATATGCTAAAACAGGAGTGCGTAGCACTTTACATCAAAAGCATACTGCTATAAATGCTTCTATCCCAGAGAAGCTACAAAAGATGGGATCTGACATATCCTACAACTTCCTAGAGTTGGGATTTAGTGACATATTAACCCTCTAATAAAACAAAAGTTAGGTTCTACTGCATCTATTTACATACGAAATTAGAAAACAACTACTACTACTACTGAATGCGCATCCCCCTACGGATCGCGTCATCATACTCCTCATCCCCGATGGCCATCACCACACTCCTGCTGATGGTGTGCATAGACTGGCCCTCCTCAGTTGGGTAGTAGTGCACCCTGCTCTGAAGCCTACCATATGAAGATCGGTAGACGTAGCTAAGTCTATCCGTCCTCACCCGCTTCTCGCGGACCTCCTCCTCTAGCTCAATTATCTGTCCATAAGCGGCATCCCGCTGTCTCTCCATCTCAATACGGTCCTCTATCGCCTCCTGCCAGTGTGCATGGATGGCGGCCTTCTCTGCCTGAACCTGCTGAACCTTCAGCTCAGCCTCGGCTAACCTAGTCTCAGCTACTGCTAACTTAGCCTGCAGCTCCACATCCTGATCTACCAGCTGATGTGTCAGCACTGCAAAGTGCTCCACCGAATCCTCGTACTCCTGTATCTGATCCTCCAGTCCTACTATCCTCTCCTTCAGCTCTGTGTTCTCGCCAGAGAACTGGTAAGCCGCATCCCTATACTGATCCTCCATGTGCTGGTGGGTCAGATTCTGCTCCTCTAGATGCTGGACCCTTGCCTCTAGCCCCTCGTTCCTATCGGTCAGTCCCTCTATGATGTCAGCGGCAGTGGTGCCCATGCCATCAGCTGACTCCTCCTCCTCAGACTCCTCTGACTCTGCCTCATCCTCACTGTAAGGCCTCATGACTCCGCCCCAGACGGGCTCCACACGATCCCCCTCCTCAGGATCTGACTCTGGCTCCTCTACGGGTGCAGCCACCAGCGGCTGTGCAGTATCCATATGGATATCAATATAGTCCTCCTCAGCAGTGCGACTCGACTGTCCGATCTCTGCCATCCTATATCATAAAACAATAACACACGTTAGTACAGCAATAAAATATATTCATTGATGAAATGAAATGATATTTTATCATGTACATCTCGGCTCGATGGATTTTCTCAATCCATCTCCAAAAATACACAACATGATGAATCTCCCCGATTCATCCCCTAACGCACTCGATATGAGTTTAATACTAAGGTTATAACTTAGGTTTCGCAAATCCTAACGTTTCTAACCTACAGCTCTGATACCAACCTGTGACGACCCCAAATTCGGGTTCCATAACCTCGAGTTTGGTTCTCACTATTCAACACATTACTAACAATTAAATACATACATTGCATTTAAATATCGCGGAATAATACATATTGGTTCCCTTCAAAAGGTTACAATACCAGGGTCTATCAACCTTAACATAATAACAGTTCCTATCACAAGGAATTACAAAAGGTTTAACAACCGTAAATACATAATTAAAGATCTAATTAGCATGCATAAGCTAACTTAAGCTCTGGCTTTTCCTTTTCCTTTATCCTTCTTTGAGCAATCAGGATTATCTGAAAAATGGTTCATGATATAGCAAGAATGAGCAACTAGTTTGCTCAGCAAGTTTAGAACAATCATATAGATTTAATATATATTGAATGAATGGGAAATATCAACAATGATTCAACAATAGATATAACAATTGTGAATGAAACAGGATTCAAATTTTAATAAACAGAATATTTGAATCTTAAAATGCTGAGTGGTCACTAAGGACCCTGAACTAACTAGGGTATAATAGAGTTTCCTCTGACCCTTTGAGTTGTTTGGTTTTCAAGGGGATCAGCCTATTCAACCCGCTGTATATGCATTACATTTAGTCACTGGCGCCCAAAGTCGGTTTCCCGACACAAAATCCCCTAATTTAGGGTTGTTCAATTCTCAGACTTAATATAAGAAATCCGCACCCAACAATGGTTTGGATAAGCTTTTAAAAGTATTCAAGTTATTGAATTTAGAAACGTAATGTCTAGCTGAATTATTAGCTTAAGACATTTTTAATACAGTTCATGAATCAAGAACTAATAAGCTTCAAATGCACTAAGTGCGATTGTATAAACAATATGGATGTGGAATAATTTTAAATAATTAAACCACTGCAAGCTTTAACAATAAATACAAGTATGGAAACTTGTTCAACGATAATAATTGAGTAGGGTTAGAGAACTTGCCTGTTTGCTCAGCTACAATAATTGTCTAGCTTTAACTAACTTGCTTTGAAAGACCTAACATTAATAAAGTTGGTCTAATAATTAGTACGGCGTATTTGCATAACTATACGCTTAATAACGAACTTATTTACCACACATAAGTACTAACACATAATTTACATTAGTCAAAACAATATTATTAACCTTATAGACACTTAATCATTTTAGGTTAATAATTTAATAAGTTAGAAAATATTTTTCTTAAGTGTTGGACACTTATTAAACCCTTAAACAACTTATTATAATTGTTTAATTCAATTCAATTTATTTTATTAACTCAATCTCTTTTTAATTACTATTTAATATTGATTAAATAGAAATTAATTAACTCTAGTTATTATTTAAAATCAATAATAACTAATTGTACTTACTTATTATTTAATTATAATTAAATAATAAATAATTATTAACTTAGTTTTAACCTTCTTTAATTTAATGTTAATCAACCAATAATTAACTAAGTAATTAACCTTACTTATTATTTAATTAAGGAAATTAAATAATAGTTTACTAATCTTAATCCTCTTTAATTATTATTTAATGTCAATTAAATAATAATTAATTATTTAATTTTAATTATTATTTAAGGTTAAATAATAATCAAATCATTCTTATTTATTATTTTAATTAAATAATAAATTATTACTCTAATAACTTAATTTCCATTAATCGTTATTTAATGTTAATTAAATAATAATTAATTACTTAATTATCCTTATTTATTATTTAATAATATTTAAATAATAAATAATTAATTTATAAATTTTATCTCTCTTTAAATATTATTTACTAGGCATTAAATAATAATTGCTAATTTATCATCTTTATTTATTATTAACATTTAAAATAATAAATAAATAATAATTTATTTAACTTAACCATGGTTTAGCTAACTAGATTAATATTTAAAATAATTTAAATATTAAACTTAATGAAAAATATCCTCCCCACTATTATTTTTGTATTATTATTATTTTTGTTATAATTTTAATTTAATTTTTAAATAATTAAATTAATTAAAATTAACCCGAATGGCATTTTCGTAAATAAGTTGAAAAAAACGGACCGATGGCATTTCCGTAATTAATTCGAAAACTGAACCGAGGGCAGAATGGTAATTCTGCCGAAAAAAACACGGAGGGGCAAAATGGTAATTTCGCCGAAAAACAGTTTCTCGCGTATTGCGCGCGTAAGCCGATGCAGGACCAAAACGGCGTGGTTTTTGAAACCCCAGAAATGGCCTCCGCGCATAACGCGCGGAGTAAAATTTCACGGACGCCAAACGACGTCGTTTGGCTCCGCGTCCTCGGTGAACAGTGGCTGCCGCGCATTGCGCGGAAAGCCTTAAATTTTTTTTCTTCCCGCAGAACGTGAACAGTGACCAGAAAATACCCACTTTAATAAAAATTATACCATCAAGTAAGCTTTAAATGCTCAATAAAAATCCAAAAAAATTACCAATCATCTTATATTAATTTATAACATGAAAAATTAATTTTTTCATGATTTAATATTAATATTTTTTTATAAAAAATTTTACATCACATAAACTATCATAAATCATAACTTTTTGTATAAAACTCCATTTTGAGTGATTCAAACTTTGTTTTTCTCATGATTTAATGTTCTATAATATTAGAACATCAAATCTAAATATTATCAAAAATTATCGTTAATCATTATATTGAGATTTATTTTCACACAACCAAATACATGTTTTTCATTCAATAAAACTCATAACACATAAGTTAAACCCATGATCAACTATATAAACATACATAGCATGATATTAACCATAGAAATTATTACACTAACTTGAAAGAAAAGCAAGATTAGGGTTTAAAAATAACTACCTTGTTTTGATAGCTATTCTCCTCTTCTTTCCAAAATATGTTGTGAAGGAGGATGGCATGAACTAACTTAGGATTTCTTCTTCTTACTTGATCTCTCAAATATTATGCTCTCACTTAAAGTTTTCTCTCAACTCTCTCTAGCTCTCTTTTGCTTGAAAAATAAAATGAAGTATATCTCATATTTCAAGTATACTTGAAATATTACTAGATACATAAATTATATCTAATAATTTTAGCCCATCATGCACCCATTGGATACTTACACAAGTTAACCACATTAGGTGAAAAGAAGCATGGTGCATGTACTACAAAAAGAAAACAAGCAACCCTTTTAATTAAATAAATGAAAATCAAATAATAATACTAATAATAAAAATAATAACAATACACTCTCTCTCCTCCTCACCCCATTATGTCGGCTGATGGACTTCCAAAAAGTCCAAAAAATCAATTCACTTTTCTTATTTTAATTAATTAATAAGTTATTTAATTGTTTTTCCAAGTGGGCCAATCATTGGGCTTTAATTTAAAATACCAATTGGGCTTCTATTAAATTGTTTGGGCTACTAAATTGTCAAATTTTATTATTCCTCACTTGGGCTACTAATTGACCCATGTTGGGCTAATTTAATAATTTACACATTAATTATTCAATCCATGTTAAATAAATAATTAGATTGAATAAATAATTAAATATTTTAACCCATAAGTATTAAATTACCAAATGGACTAATAAATATTATTATTAACATTTCACATTATTTACATTAATTAATAATCATATTAATTAATTTATTATATTTAATTCACTCATTATATTCAATTTAATTGAATATTTAATTAATAGGAAACTTATCAATTAATTTGATATTAAAACTTTAGGGTTTGTTCACTAATTTAATAACATATTAGTGACCCCCTTTAATTAATTTTAGTAATTAATTACATAATTATTTAATCACATAATTAATTAATCACATAAAAAGATTTAAATAATCTCGAAAAAGATAACTCGTTGGAAATTAAATTAATAATTTAATTAATAAAGATGTGAAAATTCTAGGACATTACACTTGTGCTATGTTTGTTAGTCTTTTTACTAGAAAAGCTAGAGATAAAGAAAATAGAGAAAAACTCTAGAGAAAAAGAAAAAGAAAGTTAGATCTTTTGAGCATTGATGGTTGGATGATCTTGGAGCAGGGTTTAAAGATGGAGGTCTCATCAAGAGGAAGCTATCTATGTAAGAAGATTGATCATCCAAGCCTTTTCAAAGTTCTAACAAAGAGGATAATCAACAAAAGGTATAAAATATTCTAGCTTGGTATTGTTCTTTGGGTACTATGTAATTTCTTTGGTAGAAAACTAGTTTTCAAAATCTAAAAAGGTAGAAACATGCTAGATTGATATATCTAGGGTTACATGGGTTTAATATGAATTTTTGGGTGTATTTATGTGGAAAGATTTCATCAAAATCATCAAATAAGTTTTTACCGACGAAAACCAAGTAACCAAAATCATGGCAGCCACTCCCAAAATTTCTGGGCATGATCCGTAAGTCGGATTCATGATCAATAAATTTCTGGTGTTAGATGCGTGGGATATGAAGATTCTCCAAGTGGAATCACTTCGATCCGATTTAAAATGAGCAAGTTATGATTTTTCAACCAAAACACACCCACTGTTTTAGGGTTGTGCACAATAGTCCGGTTTGGAGCCAATTTCCGTGACCAAAACAAATCCAAATTTGATGTTTGATGACAGAAAAATGTAGTTCGGGAAGTTACGAATCCATCGATACAAAATAGCCCTAAATCGGACTTGTGGATTTCATTTTATTCAAGTTCCCGTCGGAGACCCCAAGTCTGGAAAACTCAGAAAGTAATCTACCTATTTTTTTAAAAAAACCGGTCGGTTCGATTTTTTTCGGTTTTTCATGATTTCTAGGTAGGGCCGTTTCAGGCATTTTTAGGCCGGTTCTTGGGTTGGTTCCAAAAGAGAAAATGCTTATAATTTTATAAAGAAAATTATCAAAATTTAAAATCCGATTTTTTTTGTAATTTGATATTTATTAGAATTAATGGTGGATTAAAGCTTACTAAATTGCTAATAAGTATGGGAAAATTATTTTTAATTTCAGAAAAATAATATTTGACCTATTGGCATGCTAGTTAAGTGTTATAAAATAAAATTTGAAATTATTGGAGTGATTCACTATATATTAGCTATTTATTAGGGTATAAATAGGCTAATAATCTAATTAAATATTATTTAATGAATATTAAATAATATATGAAGGATGTTAAGATGAATAAGTTAGTTATTTATTATTTAATTGCACTTAAATAATAAGTAAAGTTAAATAAATAATTAATTATTATTTAAATTAATATTAAATAATAATTAAAGAATATTAAAGTTAGAAAGCTAATTATTTATTTTTTAATTAATATTAAGTAATAAGTAAGGTTAATTAAGTAATTAATTATTATTTAATTAATATTAAATAATAATTAAAGGATAATTAAGGTTAATAAACTAATTATTTATTATTTAATTAATATTAAATAATAAGTAAGGTTAATTAATTATTATTTAATTAATATTAAATAATGAGTTCGGATAATTAGTTAATTAATTATTATTTAATTCATATTAAATAATAATTAAATTGTAATTAAGTGGAATAAATTATTACTTAATCGAAAGAAAATTATTAAGTAATTAAAATATATTGATAATATTATTGACTAACTATTAAAT
This sequence comes from Hedera helix, assembly GCA_947179155.2. Taxonomy (NCBI): domain Eukaryota; kingdom Viridiplantae; phylum Streptophyta; class Magnoliopsida; order Apiales; family Araliaceae; genus Hedera; species Hedera helix. Next base: position 33,020,965 of record OX359281.1, read on the forward strand.
GATAATAGTTAAGAATTAAATCATTATTCAATAATTAATAATGATATGTAATTAATTTAAAATATTATTAAAGGATTAATAATATTATTTAGCATTTAATTAACTATTAAATAATAATAGTTAAGAGTTAAATCATTATTAAATAAACAATAATGATAAATAAAGATTTAGAATATTATTAAAGAATTAATAATATTGTTTAACAAGTAATTAACTATTGGGTAATAATAGTTAAGGGTTGAATCGTTATTAAATAATTACTAATGATACGTGATGATTTCAAATATTATTAAATGATTGATAATATTGATGAACAATTAAATTATTATTAAAATGATTGATAATAATGAGAAGTCAATTAAAATATTATTAAAGGGTAATAATATTAGCAAGCAATTAAATTATTATTAAAAGATTAATAATAATGATTAAGGTAAACTATTATTAAAAATAAATTAATAATAGTAATGATTATTTAAAGTGTTATTTAACAATTAAATAACATTATAAGTTATTACTAATTGATAGTAAAATTTAAAATATTATCCAAGGTGGGTAATATTATGATAGGTATCGAGATAAATGATGTGATTAAGTTAAACCAAGGGTATGGTCCATTAGTGATTAATTGGTGGATCGACCTAAATAAATATAGGGTCCAAGTTTTAATGCAGTGACATTAATAAATGTCAGAATTGCATAGTTTCGAACAAAAGATTTATGGTGTTGAATATGAAACACTGAGTCAAGTCAAAGAGAGACTAAAATATGAAATTAACCTTATTAAATAAAGGGGATGATAAGAAGAAATAAATATCTTTAAAATAAGATTTAGTATTGAGTCAAACTTTGACTGATATTGTGCACCGTTGATCTCACATACCGTGTAGGTGGTGCAAGGAACGTGAAAGATTAACACAAGCTGGTTATACAAGTCCAGATAAGGCTAGTTACCTGAAGTTCTCGATAAAGAACAAGGAACAGGAAAATATATTACTTCCATTGAAGATCTAAATATCTATTGTAGATATCAGTCCGAATTGGACAGGTAAATGATTCTGTAGCATAAGACTTAGTTGGTATGTTATATGAGTATTAAATACTCAAATTGATTGTAATAGAATGTCGTATCATATATGATATTGAGACATACTATGAATGTATAAAGATTTCGATTCTGGAATAGAAAGAGATGTTGTAAAATTGTAAATAAATGATTATTTAGCAATTATAATATTGTTGTAATTCATTAACAATAAGAAAAATGTTGTACTCGTGTTGAACTGAGTTCGAGGTTCGGGGGACCCGGATTCGAGGTCGTCACAATATATATATATATAAATTTAGAGATTTATATACACAAAATAAATGACTATTTAATAAATAATGAATAATATGTTTTTATTAATAAATAAATATTCAATATAAATAAATATTAAATAAATAGGATTTTATTAGACAATATCCAACAAAAATAGTGGTACGGAATAAAAGTTTGTGCGAGTAGCAGCGGGAAATATAGTTTGCAGATCATTAATTACAAAAAGTGTATCAGCCATCATCCCTTCGACACAACAGCATATAAGTACTAAACTAAAACACATGAGTAATGCTACAACGCCACGTGTTTCAAAAATATAAAAGTTTATTGGTTCAATAATATACAAATATAATAATCTCATTTCTAAATATAATGATTTCGTTTGCAGCAATATAAATGTAGTCTATATATATATATATATATATATATGACAAAATCAACCAATATACATGGTTTGTAGTTTATTAGTATAAATTTACCCACTTTATCCCATTCATATCAGTTATGCAGTCTCATAAACACTAATGAGTAGGATGACTATGAGAACACACCGAAAAGAAAAGCCACTGGATTCTGAGATTAGTGTGATTAATAATATCCGTTTCAAATTTAAAGATATATTTTAATTTTTTAAAATTAATTTGTAAATTTTTAAAATTTAAAATTGATATAATTTTATTCAAAATTTGAAAATAAAAAATATATAATTAATATTATTTTATAATTTTTATATTTATTGTATTAAAATTAAATAAATTCATATTAATTTAAAATTTTCAAAATTCGTAATTAATTTTAAAAAATTAAAATTTATTTTTAATTTTGAAAACGGAAAAAATAGTATATTAAACTAATAAGGTACGTGGGCTCCACTTTCAATACATAGATTCCCTTTGTGGGCTCCTCTTTATCAAAAAGGCAAGAGAGAAAGAGAGAGAATGAAAAAGGAAAAATATACTCTAAAAGGATCATCGCCACATGTCCAACTGAAACCCCTTCGCTACGGAAAAATTATTAAGTGTGTCGTGAGTAAATGAACGGTATATATTTTTTTTATATAATAATAAAATTTATAAAAAAATTATTATTTATGGATTCTATTCTATTATTATGTGGGAGAAAAAAAATATTATTTATTTATTTTTACGACATTGAATAATTTTTCTTCACTTTGACAAAACAACCAAAAATCATTTTACATTTTAAATTAGCACATAAAAAAATTGGTTACACCTGTACTAAAAATTAGAGGATAATTATAGTAAAATAAAAATTTCAAAGGTCAGTTCAACTGATAAATGTTTATAAGAAAATTTGGTGGTGATGATGAGTAAAACTCAGGAATTTTCTAATATTAACATTAAATTATATATTTTTGGACATAATATAATAAGTAGGGATAAAATTACACCATGAATAAGAAAAAAGGGTAGTGAAAAGATAAAAGTAAATAACAAACAATCCATCCTTTTGGGGGCAAGATGCGACGGACACACGTGAGTCACCACCGTGGGTGGCCGGCCCTTCATTAAGAAGTGGCAAATGAAAGTCTCCCACTAACACCTTGAGCTTTAAATTACAAAGATTTAAATCCTTGTAAAATTAGAGAAAAGTTAAAAGAAAATTATTTTTGCGATGAAATATCGTGTTGAAAAACTGTCAAATATATTTATATATATAATCATGTATACTAAATGTAGGGTTTTAAATGAATACAACTGCTCCCAGGTCGATTCTGATTCGATTAAATTCAACTTTAACACATACATATATACCTATTAACTATAATGTTGCGTTTGAATTGAAAGAATGAAATAAAAGAAGTAATAAAATAATTTTAAGTATATGTTTGATTGTTGATGAGAGTGACTGGTGTAATATGATGATAAAATTATCATACATATCCATTTCATTTGAATGAATTTTATTTCACCTACTCTCACATAGAATAAAAATCAAATAGATGAAAGGAATTTTCATTCCACTAGAGTGATTTATTCTTAAAAAATGATCATTTAATACACTGTTTTTCATTATATTCCTTTTTTTATTCCATTCCTTCAATCTAAACGTAGTATAAATATATACGATAATACTCGGTTAGCCTAAAATATAATTAATAATATATTATTAATTTTATGTCAAGTTATAATTTAAAGTTAACAATATATTTTTAGTTTTGAAACAGATAGAGAAAATGTGTTTTAATTTTACAACTAAATAAAGGAATGTAGAAGACTAATATCATTTGGTGATAAAATAAAAAAAAAAGATGGTAAAATTTAAGGCGTGACTATAATTTCCCAAACCTTATAATAATAATAATAATAATAATAATAATAATAATAATAATAATAATAATAATAATAATAAATAAAACAAAAAAAAATGATTATTGTTAACGCTTAAATTTTTCTTCGCGTTTAACTACTGATTTTGACATGAAATTACACAGAAAGAATCACCATAAAGTACTTAACATTTTGAGTTGATAGGGAATACGTCTGCTTGAGAGTAAGAACAAGTTTCAAGATATGTTAACAGTGAAGGTAATAAATATTTAGTAGGTTAAAATATTGTGTATATACCTCTATTGTTCACCTTGTATTTATAGTAGTCTCTCCATCTTGATAGAATCACAATTCCTAATAGGAATTGTATAGCAGATATCTTATTGAAAAAAGTAATTATCATACAAACTAATTAATCCCTTAAGTAATAAAATAGCGAAACCAAACTTATTAGATTTAGGAATCCTCATGTGAGTGCACAAGGCTTAATGAACTGTGAGGATAAGACACAATATAGGTAGTACATTTGTACTAGTAAATACGTAGCTCAACATTGTCCCATACTATTTCAACATATGAAATGAGGCGAAAGAGTAGAAGAAAATGTTTCGGGAGCCTAGAAGGCTTCTAGGACAGAAGGCAAAAGGTTTCGGGAGTTCAAAAACTACAACGACCGAAGATAGAAGGTTTCGGGAGTCCGAAGACTGCAACGATCAAAGACAAGAGGTTTCGAGAGTTCAAAAATTACAACGACTGAAGACATGAGGCTTCGGGAGTCCGAAGACTACAATAACCGAAGACAAAAGGTTTTGAGAGTACGAAAACTACAACGACCGAAGACAAGAGGTTTTAGATGTCCGAAAACTAGAATGACAAGAGGTTTCGGGAGTCCGAAGACTACAATGACCGAAGATAAGAGGTTTTAAAAGTCCGAAAACTATAACGACTGAAGACAAGAGGCTTTGAGAGTTCAAAAGACTACCACGGTTGAAGACAAACCCCTGATGAAAAGGGATTCAATTTATAACTAAATGGGTCACCCTCAATTTAGAAGAAATATAATTATTCCTTTTAAAGGGAGCGATCTAGTTAGGTGTGAGCTGATGGGTGTCCACTGAATCTATACGGACTTCTAAGAATTGGGTTTCAACAGTCCGAAGGACTACCACGACTTAAGACAGAGCCTAGAAGGGGAATCCAATATATTACTAGATGTGTCACCTTCAGTTTAGAAATAATGCCTATATTTTTTTAAAATAGAAGCGATCTGCTTAAATATGGGCTTAAGAAGACATTCACCAAGCCAATCATGGGCTTATAAGAAGTGAACTTTAATCTGTTTGGGAATCAAAGATTATGGTTGCCAATTATATATCCCGAAGATGAACTCTTAGATCATTGGATCTCATTGCATAGCCTCACATGATAAGTTCTTTAAAAACTATTAAATCGAATGATGAAGAGTCAAGTAGAATAGAGCAATAAAGATAAAAGGTGCAAATGTCTTAATTGACACTATTTTGACTGCGCCTTTTGCAATTTTAAGCTTTTCGGTCATTAAATAAGTTTTCATATGTTCAGAGATGGCGGTTGTAATTAAGATGTTATGTTCACCTAAAGATAATATTTTATACTGAACATTATCCAATTTGAGGAAGTTCACAATATATGCATAAATAATTATGACGTGGATAAATAAAAATTAATTCAAAAGTTTTCAAATTTTAAAAATTGATAAAAATTTGAGAACAGCCATCATGAATAACATAAGATAGAGTGCATAATATTTTACTCGTAATTAAGTGATGATATAATGTGTTCAAATATGTACAATAAATTAAGTGACAAATAAATTAATTCAATACAAGATATAAACACTTAGTTTTATTTTTTAGTCTTTGTCATCATTTGTGTAGGTAGATGATATTTAATGAAATGTCGAGTTGAATCTTATTTGACACTGAACATGTACATTCGAACATGTATGTGCCCCCAATCGTTGGAAGTTTTTTTTTTATGATTGTTAAAAAAAAACATTGTAAAAGATTTTATGATTAACGAAAGATCAATCGAAGGGGCTCCATATTATGATTTTCGGTATTGATCACCGTTGTAAGACCCCGAATTTATGAAATACAAAATTTAATTTTTCTTCATATATATTTTTCCTGAAACAGTAAATGGTTAAATTGACACAATTGAAAGTTAAGGATGTTATGTGCAAATTTTATTTTGTCGGACAATATTCTTTTTGTCGGGGAATATTCGGGCCGTACGACGGCGCCGAAATAACAAATTATTTGTGGACCCCACAACGGAATATTTGTCGGATATAGAAAACGACAGAAGTAACCTTTTTAAATAAAAATAGTCAACGGTGTTAACTGTTAAAATACCGGTGATAAAAGAATAGTAGCATACGGTAATTTATGGTATTTTCTGTAGCACACGGTACTCTACAGTAGCACACGGTATTGCACAGTGTCTCATATTATTGGTCTGATAATTGACACCGTAATTGTTACGCATCATTTCATCAATAATTGTCACTGCATAATATTTTATATTATCAATTCAATTATTGTTGCTACACAGTATTTTGCATTATTGATTTAATAATTGTCATTACACTGTATTTCATATCATCGAGTCAATAATTGTTGGTGCACTGTAGTTTAAAATTATTGAATCTAATAATTGTCACAGTAGCAAATACACTATAATTTATATTATTAAATTAATAAAAATATGTAACGTGTTTCTTACATTATTGTGGTAACATTATTTTATATGTTGGACTCACAGGAAGAATAAATAAATAAATAAATAAAAAATAAAATAATTAATTTTACTATTTGAAATAGTAACGTGAATAGTGACGTGAATAGTACGTGAATAGTAAGAAACATGTGGGACCCATTGTGGGGCCCACATGAAATGTGAGAATTTGCTGAAGAGTTGGTGGAGGCTGCGCAGCAGCCTCTGCTGAAATTTTTTCTGTTCACCTACCACGCATAGTAACTTATTTTCTCCTATAAATAGCTTGCTCAGCTGAATAGAAAAATCACACCTAAAACATAAAATTTTTCTATAAGAATTTTATGAGTTTTCTCTGAGAATAGTAAGGTTATTTTGAGAGTTTGAAAGCCAAAAGGAGTGCAGGAATTTTTCAAGTAAGTGTTTTATTAAAGAGTAGTAATTTCATAAATTCCTATTTTTCACGGTATTCACAAATCTTCCTTTAGAAGACTCTTCTTTGAGAAGATTCATTTTTAAAAGCTTTCTTTGGAAGATTTATTTTGGAATATTATTTTAAAAACTATTTTAAAGTTGTTATATTATACTACAAAAATTATGTTAAATATATATAATTTTGATAGTTCATAATATACGAGTTATCATATACTTTGAAATTTATATGTGGTAATTACTAATTATATTAAAAATATATAGGTTGATCAATCTCATTTAAATCAATATCCAGTCACGTGTTAAGGTAAGGGGTATCACTCTTTTCATCATCATAAATGGATATTATTTTCTTTCTTACTTGAAGGGATTATCATTCTTTGATTCTCGAAAATAATATCGTTTCTTTCTTGTGCCATTTATTTCCATGTATTAAATTGTGGGAATAACCTTACGGCGCGGTTTACCGCCTGTTGGTGAATAACCTTTTGTATTTATTCCTTATTAATCTTTGAGAATAACCTTACGGTGCGGATTATCGCCTGTTTGGTGAATAACTCTTCGTGTTCAAATTCTATTAAATTGTGGGAATAACCTTACGGTGCGGATTACGCCTGTTTGGTGAATAACTATTCGTATTCAAATTGATGGGAATAACCTTACGGTGCGGATTACGCCTGTTTGGTGAATAACTATTCGTATTCAAATTGATGGGAATAACCTTACGGTGCGGATTATCGCCTGTTGGTGAATAACCCTTTTTATTTGTCTCGTGTGGAAATAATTTGTCTACACGAATTATCACATGACACTTTTATTCCATATTCGTAAGTGATATCATTTTCCTTTATACTCATAAGGGATACCATCTTTTTCATCTTCCATTATTCAAACTTACTATGGTAAGGGATATTAATTCCCTTCACCTTTTGTTAATCAAACCTGCTACGGTAAGGGATATTATTTTCTTCCATACACCTAAATCGAAACTTATTATGGAACTATTGCTTCTATAATTCCTGAAAATATTATATGTTCCATAATAGTTGAATTTCATTAGTTCAACTGAACCTTCCTATTTTCTGAACATTTCTATTGAACTGTAATCGTTATTCTGAACTGTGGATCTTGAATATCATTTTTAAATTTCACTCCACATCATGTTGGCAATTTGGACATTATTTGAATCTGCACAAAGTAAACTTCCGATACTTATTGTTTATCCTGTTCTTCTGTTCATCATTTGTATCACTGTTATTTGTATTAATCATCAAGAATCAAGCTGTTGTGAATATCTGTGGCCGGGGGCACAGATGTGATATAATTGTTGAACAGATGATAGGTTAAAGGCGATATACTAGGTTAAAGGCGATACATCTGTTCGGTGTCTTTTATGACACGTGGTGAATGTTCTCTTTGGCCCGTAGTGCAAAGATGAACTGTTGGTTGGTATGATTATGACCAAAGGCTGAATCTGGTATAATCATGACCGTTGGTGTTATATTGAATGTCTTTGGCCCGTAGTGCAAAGACGAACTGTTGATCTGCATGATTATGACCAGGAACTGTGAAGTTGTATTATCTTGACTAATGGTATTTCAGATGATAAAAGTTAATGATATTTTTACTAAAAAGAGAAGCGAGTGGACATTATAGTCTGCATTATTCTTCTAATAGATTGCTCATTCCGCTGCTATTATTGATCTGAACGTTGTTTAAGAATTTAACTGCAGTTTTTGATATAAACCTTGTAGTCTATTGTATTCTATCAAGAACTCAACTGTTGAAGGCTAATGATAAATTATTCGTCATTATCTTAGTCATGATATTTCTTACTGGGCTATTTGAGCTCACCCTTTCTTTTCGTTCCATTGTTTTTCAACAGGAGATGAGAACGTAACGGGGTCTAGCCGGGGAATGGAGTGAGAGTGCGGGGATAGCTATCATAGTCTTCACGTGTTATAAAATAGTGTGGCAATAATAATGAAGACTTAGTTGTGTTGTATTATCCACTGTATTGTTGTACGTTGTATTTCATTGTAATAATTTTGTTGTAGTCTTTTGACGACTTAAGTTTGGGCTGTGTGGGCCTAGATTTGGGGGCGTCACAGTTGGCATCAGAGCTTAGGGATATGGTCTTTAATGGAGATCTGGGGTGTAAGACCCCGAATTTTATGAAATACAAAATTTAATTTTTCTTCATATATATTTTTTTTGAAACAGTAAGTGGTTAAATTAACAAAATTGAAAGTTAAGGATGTTATGTGCAAATTTTATTTTGTCGGACAATATTCGCTTTGTCGGGGAATATTCGTTTGGTCGGGGAATATTCGTGCCGTACGACGGCGCCGAAATAATAAATTATTGGTGGACCCCACAACGGAATATTTGTCGGATATAGAAAACGACAGAAGTAATCTTTTTAAATAAAAATAGTCAACGGAACTGTTAAAATACCGGTGATAAAAGAATAGTAGCATACGGTAGTTTATGGTATTTTCTGTAGCACACGGTACTCTACAGTAACACACGGTATTGCATAGTGTCTCATATTATTGGTCTGATAATTGACACCGTAACTGTTACGCATCATTTCATCGATAATTGTCACTGCATAATATTTTATATTATCAATTCAATAATTGTTGTTACACAGTATTTTGCATTATTGATTTAATAATTGTCATTACACTGTATTTTATATCATTGAGTCAATAATTGTTGTTGCACTGTTTTTAAAATTATTGAACCTAATAATTGTCACAGTAACATATGCACAGTAATTCACATTATTGAATCAATAATTGTCATTACACAGTAACGTATGCTTTATTTTACATTATTGTTATCTCTATTATGATGTTATTTAAACAGTTGTATTTCATTAATTTATTGACTTGATATCTAAGAGCTAACTATACTGTATTTATAACAATTAGTCATAATAATTGAATTGATAAAGTTATTTGTTTATAATATAAAGTTAGGTGATTATTAGGTGATATGAAATGAATGGTGTAGATTAAAGTGTGAATTATTGTTGAATAATTAAATTGATTTGTTTATAATATAAAGTTAGGTGATTATTAGGTGATATGAAATGAATGGTGTAGATTAAAGATAATATAATATTTGAAATGGATGGTGTAGATTAAAAGGTGATCTTTAAATGAATGGTTTAGATTAAATGAATGATAAGATTTTTGGCTATAAATAGAAGCCTTAACTTAAGGATTTTTCATAAACTTCCTTACTTGTTCTTTCTTTCTCTCTCTAAATACTTCTTGTGAAAGTTCTCTCTAAGTGTGCTTAAGTCATCTTGAGTATTTGTGAAGATCTATAAGTATACGTGTACTGTTCAAGTTAATCAACCTCATTTAAATCAATATCCAGTCACGTGTTACGGTAAGGGATACCATCTTTTTCATCTTCCATTATTCAAACATACTATGGTAAGGGATTATCATTATTTGATTCTCGATAATAATATTGTTTCTTCCTTACTCATAAGACGTGCCTTTTATTTCCATGTATTAAATTGTGGGAATAACCTTACGGAGCGGATTGCCGCCTGTTGGTGAATAACCTTTCGTATTCATTCATTATTAATCTCTGAGAATAACCTTACGGAGCGGATTGCCGCCTGTTTGGTGAATAACTCTTTGTACTCAAATTCTATTAAATTGTGGGAATAACCTTACGGAGCGGATTGCCGCCTGTTTGGTGAATAACTCTTTGTACTCAAATTCTATTAAATTGTGGGAATAACCTTACGGAGCGGATTGCCGCCTGTTGGTGAATAACCCTTTGTATTAATTTCCTTCACCTTTTGTTAATCAAACCTGCTACGGTAAGGGATATTATTTTCTTTCATACTCCTAAATCGAAATTTATTATGGAACTATTGCTTCTATAATTCCTGAAAATATTATATGTTCCATAATAGTTGAACTTCATTATTTCAACTGAACCTTCCTATTTACGTGAACCTTTCTATTGAATTGTAACCGTTATTCTGAACTGTGGATCTTGAATATCATTTTTAAATTTCACTCCACATCATGTTGACAATTTGGACATTATTTGAATCTGTACAAAGTAAACTTCCGATACTTATTGTTATCCTATTTCTTCTGTTCATCATTTATATCATTCTAATCATCCAAAAATCAAGCTGTTGTGAATATCTGTGGCCGGGGGCACAAATGTGATATATTTGTTGAACAGATGATAGGTTAAAGGCGATATAATAGGTTAAAGGCGATACATCTGTTCGGTGTCTTTTATGGCACGTGGTGAATGTTCTCTTTGGCCCGTAGTGCAAAGATGAACTGTTGTTTGGTATGATTATGACCAAAGGCTGAATCTGGTATAATCATGACCGTTGGTGCTATATTGAATATCTTTGGCCCGTAGTACAAAGATGAACTGTTGATGTGCATGATTATGATCAGGAACTGTGAATTTGTATTATCTTGACTAATGATATTTCAGATGATAAAAGTTGATGATGTTTTTCCTAAAAAGAGAACCGAGTGGACATTATAGTCTGCATTATTCTTCTAATAGATTACTCATTCCGCTGCTATTATTGATCTGAACGTTATTTAAGAATTTAACTGCAGTTTTTGATATAAACCTTGTAGTCTATTGTATTCTATCAAGAACTCAACTGTTGAACACTAATGATAATTTATTCGTCATTATCTTAGTCATGATATTTCTTACTGGGCTATTTGAGCTCACCCTTTCTTTTGTTCCATTGTTTTTCAATAGGAGATGAAAACATAACAGGGTCTAGCCGGGGAATGGAGTGAGGGTCCGAAGAATAGTTATCATAGTCTTCACGTTTTGTAAAATAGTGTGGCAATAATAGTGAAGACTTAGTTGTGTATTATTATACACTGTATTGTTGTACGTTGTGCTTTGTTGTAATAATTTTGTTGTAGTATTTTGACGACTCAAGTTTGGGCTGTGTGGGCCCAGATTTGGGGGCGTCACAGTTGGCATCAGAGCTTAGGGATATGATCTTTAATGGAGATCTGGGGTTAGAACTAGGAGGGGAGAGACGAATAGAATCAGTCACTAGTGTGTCCTACCTAAAATAGATTTTATTATCTAATGAGTCGATTTGAATGTAGGAACATGAAGTGATGAGTCAGTTTATTTGAACTAACATTTATTTTGTGACCACAGTTTAGTATGGCATCTGGAAATCAAGAGGTTAACTATGGAATGCCTGAAGCAAATGTAGCCGAGAATCAAGAGGCCCCAAACAATCCTCCTGCCAACTCAGGAAATAATGTTCCTGATAACATGATGAACGATGGATTCTTTAGGAATTTCATGCAGTTCATACAGAATCAAGGAAGAGGAAATCCAGTCAATAATAACGGTAGAAACGCTGGCAATTTGAGGATGGTCACTGTTAAGCAATCTAAAGAATTAGGACCACCTGAATTCCACGGGAAGCCTGACCCACTCAAAGCGGAGGCATGGCTAAAGCAGACGACTAAAATACTTGATGTCTTACAATGCGCTGATGATCAGAAGGTGCCATTTGCCACTTTTATGTTACGAGGTGAGGCGGACCATTGGTGGGAAGCGGTAAAACGTATCCAACCTTCAGCACTCGAAATGTCTTGGACAGAATTCGAAGAACTGTTTAACGAGAAGTATTTCCCAGAAAGCATCCGCCATATGAAAGAGGTGGAATTCATTAAGCTGGAGCAGGGAAACATGACAGTCTCCCAATATGAAGCCAAGTTTGCCGAGTTATCTCGCTTTGCCACCCATCTTGCGGATGACGAAGCACGAATGAGTCGGATGTTCCTAAGAGGTTTGAGATTCAAAATTCGTCAACAACTTAGCTCTCATAAATTTAGTTTGTATTCAGATGTTGTAGATAGGGCTCAAAGGGTGGAGCAAACAGATGAAACATTGCAGCCAAGAGTTAATGATCAGCATAGAGAAAGGAGTGACAACAACCACAGGAACGAGAACCATCGAGGAGGTAACCAACACTTCGGTGGTAATTCCATACCAAATAATAGAAGAGGAGAATCTAGTGGGAACAATTTCAAAAGAAAGAGATTCCATAATAATTATGGAAGGGCACCAGCACCAGTACCAACACCAACACCGACCCTAGTTTCAAGGGGAGAAGATCGACCACCAGTGAGATGCTATAGGTGTGGTCAGGAAGGTCACATCAGCCCAAACTGTACACTGCAGTCCAAAAAGTGCTACAGTTGTGGGAAAGAGGGTCATCTTGCGCGGTTCTGTCCTGCCACAAAATCAAGTCCAGCTGCAATGATGATACCAAAAGCTAGCGCGGATAAGGGAAAATCTGTAGTTCAAGGGAGAGCTTTTGTTGTGACATCCCAAATGGCGCGAAACTCGAACGAGGTGATAACCGGTAAGCTATTCATAAATTCTCGTGAAGTCTACGCTTTGTTAGATACTGGCTCTACCCATTCTTTTATCTCACCTGCATGTGCTCAGCGTTTAAACTTAACTCCTGAAAATTTGGACTTTGACTTATCAGTTGAAACCCCATTAGGAGAAATGACCATTACATCTACTGTCTATAAATCTTGCCTAGTTCAAATCAACAACCTCACATTACCTGTTGACCTTATTTCTTTGGAGATGCATGAATTTGATGTGATTTTAGGAATTGATTGGTTGACTACCCATCATGCTAAAATTGATTGTTTTCATAAGATTATTAGTTTTCATATTCCTAATCAACCTGTCATGCAAATTCAAGCAACTAAACCATTGAAATCTATAACTGTTATTTCTAGCCATAAAGCCATTCGTTTATTGAAAAACGGATGTCAAGCCTTTTTAGCTCATGTCACTGATTTGAACAAAAATACGTCAAACTTAAATGATATTCCCATTGTTAATGAGTTTCCTGACGTTTTTCCTGAAGAACTTCCTGGCTTACCCCCAAACCGTGAAATTGATTTTTATATTGATCTTGAACCCGGTACCAAGCCCATTTCCAAAGCTCCCTACCGAATGGCTCCCATTGAACTTCAAGAGTTAAAAGTCCAACTACAGGAATTGTTGGATACCGGTTTCATTCGTCCGAGTGCATCACCTTGGGGTGCTCCTGTTCTATTTGTGAAGAAGAAAGACGGGAGTATGAGATTGTGCATTGACTACCGAGAATTGAACCATGTCACCATCAAGAACAGGTACCCGTTACCTCGGATTGATGACATGTTTGATCAATTGCAAGGCGCTCAACATTTCTCAAAGATTGATCTCCGTTCTGGATATCATCAGTTAAAGGTTAAAGCTGAGGACATTCCAAAGACTGCTTTCAGAACTCGTTATGGGCATTATGAGTTCTTAGTCATGCCTTTTGGACTAACTAATGCTCCTGCAGCTTTCATGGACATGATGAACAGGATATTCAAGGAACATTTGGATCATTTTGTGGTTGTCTTTATTGATGACATCCTCATATACTCCAAGAGTCGCGAGGATCATGAACAACACCTGAGATTGATACTACAAAAGCTCCGTGAAAACAAATTATATGCCAAGTTGAAGAAATGTGAGTTCTGGCTTGAGGAGGTCGCGTTTCTTGGGCATGTGATTTCTAGTCAAGGAATATCAGTCGATCCTGCGAAGATTGAAACGGTACTAAATTGGGAACAACCCAAAACAGTAACCGAAGTCCGAAGTTTTCTGGGTCTAGCTGGTTATTATCGGAGATTCGTAGAAGGATTTTCTCGAATCGCCACTCCATTAACGCAGCTTACTCGGAAAAGCACAAAATTCATATGGAGCGAGGAATGCGAGAAAAGTTTCCAAGAACTCAAGAAGAGACTGGTTTCAGCTCCTGTTTTGACCATACCATCAGGATCAGGAGAATTTGTTATCTACAGCGATGCTTCTGGCAAAGGTCTAGGCTGTGTCCTTATGCAACATGGAAATGTTATAGCCTACGTCTCTCGACAACTCAAAGATTATGAGAAAAATTATCCTACTCATGATCTAGAGTTGGCAGCAGTCGTTTTCACGTTGAAGATCTGAAGACACTACTTGTACGGAGAAAAAGTGGATATCTATACGGATCATAAAAGTCTCAAGTATTTCTTCACCCAGAAGGAACTCAACATGCGACAACGACGTTGGCTTGAGCTGTTAAAGGATTATGACCACACAATCCAGTATCACCCGGGAAAGGCGAACGTTGTAGCTGACGCTTTGAGCAGAAAATCTTATGCAAGTACAAGTGCACTGCTGACAACACAAAAGTGTATTTTGTACGACTTGCAAAAGATGGAGATAGAGCTAAAGACACCAGGGACCCGCTCGACGATTGCTCACGTGCGAGTAGAACCAACTTTAATCGATAAAATTAAAGCTGCTCAAGCTACCGATCCGGAACTGATAAACATGATAAAGAAAGTACAAGAAGGTGCCATTCCCGAAGCAAGAATCGACGAGAAAGGAATACTTCGAGTCAACTCTCGACTCTGTGTTCCTAACGATCCTGAATTAAAGCATAAAATCATGATGGAGGCACACAACACGCCGTTTGCAATCCACCCAGGAGGTACCAAGATGTATCGAGATCTTCGACATACATTTTGGTGGAACAATATGAAAAGAGAGATTGCGGAGTTTATCTCAAGGTGCCTAACTTGTCAACGTGTCAAGGCAGAGCATCAAGTTTCTAAAGGTCCATTACAATCACTTGAAGTTCCCGAATGGAAGTGGGAACACATCAATATGGACTTCGTGACGGGTCTTCCAAAAGTTTCTCAAGGCTTAGATGCAATTTGGGTGATCGTAGATAGATTGACCAAATCTGCTCATTTCTTGCCTATACGAGAAAACTTTTCACTTGAACGTCTTGCCGGTATGTACATAAATGAGATCGTGAGATTGCATGGCATGCCAGTTTCCATAGTTTCTGATCGAGATCCTAGATTCACTTCACGCTTTTGGATCAGTCTACAAAAAGCTATGGGCACTGAACTACGTTTTAGTTCTGCATACCATCCTCAAACGGACGGACAATCGGAAAGGACGATCCAGACCCTCGAAGATCTTTTGAGACTTTGTGTATTAGACTTCAAAGGAAGTTGGGATAAGTACTTGCCATTGGTGGAATTTTCTTACAACAACAGTTACCAAGCAAGCATAGGCATGGCTCCATTCGAGGCTTTGTATGGAAGGAAGTGTCGCTCTCCAATATGTTGGAATGAGGTAGGAGAAGCAAAATTGTTGGGACCCGAGTTGGTACGCTTGACGACCGAAAAGATCCAAATGATCCGACAACGAATACAGACCGCACAAGAACGACAAAAGAGTTATGCTGATCTTCATCGGAGAGACGAAAGTTTCAACGTCGGAGATCATGTATTCTTACGTGTTTCTCCATGGAAAGGGGTTACGAGATTCGGAAAGAGAGGAAAGTTCAACCCTCGATTTATTGGCCCATTTGAAATCCTCCATCGAATAGGAACCGTAGCCTACAGACTAGCCCTACCACCAAGTATGTCTCGCATCCATAACGTTTTTCACATATCTATGTTACGTAAATATGTGAAGGACCCAAACCACGTCATTGAGTTAGAACCAGACGTTATAGCAGAGGATTTAACATACGAGGAGGTACCTGTTAAGATCCTGGATAAGAAGGAGCAGATCCTACGCTCAAAGGTTATACCTCAAGTTAAGGTTTTATGGAGAAACCAAGATACTGAGGAAATGACCTGGGAGCTAGAATCTGAGATGAAATCTAAGTATCCTTACCTCTTCGATATGTCAGGTACGTCAATTTCGGGGACGAAATTTCATAAGGAGGGGAGGTTGTAAGACCCCGAATTTTATGAAATACAAAATTTAATTTTTCTTCATATATATTTTTTTTGAAACAGTAAGTGGTTAAATTAACAAAATTGAAAGTTAAGGATGTTATGTGCAAATTTTATTTTGTCGGACAATATTCGCTTTGTCGGGGAATATTCGTTTGGTCGGGGAATATTCGTGCCGTACGACGGCGCCGAAATAATAAATTATTGGTGGACCCCACAACGGAATATTTGTCGGATATAGAAAACGACAGAAGTAACCTTTTTAAATAAAAATAGTCAACGGAACTGTTAAAATACCGGTGATAAAAGAATAGTAGCATACGGTAGTTTATGGTATTTTCTGTAGCACACGGTACTCTACAGTAACACACGGTATTGCATAGTGTCTCATATTATTGGTCTGATAATTGACACCGTAACTGTTACGCATCATTTCATCGATAATTGTCACTGCATAATATTTTATATTATCAATTCAATAATTGTTGTTACACAGTATTTTGCATTATTGATTTAATAATTGTCATTACACTGTATTTTATATCATTGAGTCAATAATTGTTGTTGCACTGTTTTTAAAATTATTGAACCTAATAATTGTCACAGTAACATATGCACAGTAATTCACATTATTGAATCAATAATTGTCATTACACAGTAACGTATGCTTTATTTTACATTATTGTTATCTCTATTATGATGTTATTTAAACAGTTGTATTTCATTAATTTATTGACTTGATATCTAAGAGCTAACTATACTGTATTTATAACAATTAGTCATAATAATTGAATTGATAAAGTTATTTGTTTATAATATAAAGTTAGGTGATTATTAGGTGATATGAAATGAATGGTGTAGATTAAAGTGTGAATTATTGTTGAATAATTAAATTGATTTGTTTATAATATAAAGTTAGGTGATTATTAGGTGATATGAAATGAATGGTGTAGATTAAAGATAATATAATATTTGAAATGGATGGTGTAGATTAAAAGGTGATCTTTAAATGAATGGTTTAGATTAAATGAATGATAAGATTTTTGGCTATAAATAGAAGCATTAACTTAAGGATTTTTCATAAACTTCCTTACTTGTTCTTTCTTTCTCTCTCTAAATACTTCTTGTGAAAGTTCTCTCTAAGTGTGCTTAAGTCATCTTGAGTATTTGTGAAGATCTATAAGTATACGTGTACTGTTCAAGTTAATCAACCTCATTTAAATCAATATCCAGTCACGTGTTACGGTAAGGGATACCATCTTTTTCATCTTCCATTATTCAAACATACTATGGTAAGGGATTATCATTATTTGATTCTCGATAATAATATTGTTTCTTCCTTACTCATAAGACGTGCCTTTTATTTCCATGTATTAAATTGTGGGAATAACCTTACGGAGCGGATTGCCGCCTGTTGGTGAATAACCTTTCGTATTCATTCATTATTAATCTCTGAGAATAACCTTACGGAGCGGATTGCCGCCTGTTTGGTGAATAACTCTTTGTACTCAAATTCTATTAAATTGTGGGAATAACCTTACGGAGCGGATTGCCGCCTGTTTGGTGAATAACTCTTTGTACTCAAATTCTATTAAATTGTGGGAATAACCTTACGGAGCGGATTGCCGCCTGTTGGTGAATAACCCTTTGTATTAATTTCCTTCACCTTTTGTTAATCAAACCTGCTACGGTAAGGGATATTATTTTCTTTCATACTCCTAAATCGAAATTTATTATGGAACTATTGCTTCTATAATTCCTGAAAATATTATATGTTCCATAATAGTTGAACTTCATTATTTCAACTGAACCTTCCTATTTACGTGAACCTTTCTATTGAATTGTAACCGTTATTCTGAACTGTGGATCTTGAATATCATTTTTAAATTTCACTCCACATCATGTTGACAATTTGGACATTATTTGAATCTGTACAAAGTAAACTTCCGATACTTATTGTTATCCTATTTCTTCTGTTCATCATTTATATCATTCTAATCATCCAAAAATCAAGCTGTTGTGAATATCTGTGGCCGGGGGCACAAATGTGATATATTTGTTGAACAGATGATAGGTTAAAGGCGATATAATAGGTTAAAGGCGATACATCTGTTCGGTGTCTTTTATGGCACGTGGTGAATGTTCTCTTTGGCCCGTAGTGCAAAGATGAACTGTTGTTTGGTATGATTATGACCAAAGGCTGAATCTGGTATAATCATGACCGTTGGTGCTATATTGAATATCTTTGGCCCGTAGTACAAAGATGAACTGTTGATGTGCATGATTATGATCAGGAACTGTGAATTTGTATTATCTTGACTAATGATATTTCAGATGATAAAAGTTGATGATGTTTTTCCTAAAAAGAGAACCGAGTGGACATTATAGTCTGCATTATTCTTCTAATAGATTACTCATTCCGCTGCTATTATTGATCTGAACGTTGTTTAAGAATTTAACTGCAGTTTTTGATATAAACCTTGTAGTCTATTGTATTCTATCAAGAACTCAACTGTTGAAGACTAATGATAATTTATTCGTCATTATCTTAGTCATGATATTTCTTACTGGGCTATTTGAGCTCACCCTTTCTTTTGTTCCATTGTTTTTCAACAGGAGATGAAAACATAACAGGGTCTAGCCGGGGAATGGAGTGAGGGTCCGAAGAATAGTTATCATAGTCTTCACGTTTTGTAAAATAGTGTGGCAATAATAGTGAAGACTTAGTTGTGTATTATTATACACTGTATTGTTGTACGTTGTGCTTTGTTGTAATAATTTTGTTGTAGTATTTTGACGACTCAAGTTTGGGCTGTGTGGGCCCAGATTTGGGGGCGTCACATGGGGTTAGAACTAGGAGGGGAGAGACGAATAGAATCAGTCACTAGTGTGTCCTACCTAAATTAGATTTTATTATCTAATGAGTTGATTTGAATATAGGGACATGAAGTGATGAGTCAGTTTATTTGAACTAACATTTATTTTGTGACCACAGTTTAGTATGGCATCTGGAAATCAAGAGGTTAACTACGAAATACCCGAAGCGAATGTAGCCGAAAATCAAGAAGCCACAAACAATCCTCCTGCCAACTCAGGAAATAATATTCCTGATAACATGATGAATGATGGATTCTTTAGGAATTTCATGCAGTTCATGCAGAATCAGGCAAGAGGAAATCCAGTTAACAATAACGGTAGAAACGCTGGTAATTTGAGGATGATCACTGTCAAGCAATTTAAAGAATTGGGACCACCTGAATTCCACGGGAAGCCTGACCCACTCAAAGCGGAGGCATGGCTGAAGCAGACGACAAAAATACTTGATGTCCTACAATGCGCTGATGATCAGAAGGTGCCCTTTGCTACCTTTATGTTTCGAGGTGAGGCGGATCACTGGTGGGAAGCGGTAAAACGTATCCACCCTTCAGCACTTGAGATGTCTTGGACAGAATTCCAAGAGCTATTTAATGAAAAGTACTTCCCAGAAAGCATCCGCCATATGAAAGAAGTGGAATTCATTAAGCTGGAGCAGGGAAACATGACAGTTTCTCACTATGAAGCTAAGTTTGCTGAACTGTCTCGTTTTGCGACTCATCTAGTAGATGACGAAGCACGGATGAGTCGGATGTTCTTACGTGGTCTAAGATTCGAAATCCGTCAACAACTTAGCTCTCATAAATTTAATTTGTATTCAGATGTTGTTGATAGGGCTCAAAGGGTGGAGCAAACAGATGAAAAATTACAGCCAAGAGTCAATGATCAGAGAAATGATAACAACCACAGGAACGAGAACCATCGAGGAGGTAACCAACACTTCGGTGGTAATTCCACATCAAATAACAGAAGAGGAGAATCCAGTGGGAACAATTTCAAAAGAAAGAGATTCCATAATAATTATGGAAGGGCACCAGTACCAGCACCAGCACCGACCCCAGTTTCAAGGGGAGAAGATCGACCACCAGTGAGATGCTATAGGTGTGGTCAGGAAGGTCACATCAGCCCAAACTGTACACTGCAGTCCAAAAAGTGCTACAGTTGTGGGAAAGAGGGTCATCTTGCGCGATTTTGTCCTGCCACAAAATCAAGTCCAGCTGCAGTGATGATACCAAAAGCTAGCGCAGATAAGGGAAAATCTGTAGTTCAAGGGAGAGCTTTTGTTGTGACATCCCAAATGGCACGAAACTCGAACGAGGTGATAACCGGTAAGCTATTCATAAATTCTCGTGAAGTCTACGCTTTGTTAGATACTGGTTCTACCCATTCTTTTATCTCACCTGCATGTGCTCAGCGTTTAAACTTAACTCCTGAAAATTTGGACTTTGACTTATCAGTTGAAACCCCATTAGGAGAAATGACCATTACATCTACTGTCTATAAATCTTGCCTAGTTCAAATCAACAACCTCACATTACCTGTTGACCTTATTTCTTTGGAGATGCATGAATTTGATGTGATTTTAGGAATTGATTGGTTGACTACCCATCATGCTAAAATTGATTGTTTTCATAAGATTATTAGTTTTCATATTCCTAATCAACCTGTCATGCAAATTCAAGCAACTAAACCATTGAAATCTATAACTGTTATTTCTAGCCATAAAGCCATTCGTTTATTGAAAAACGGATGTCAAGCCTTTTTAGCTCATGTCACTGATTTGAACAAAAATACGTCAAACTTGAATGATATTCCCATTGTTAATGAGTTTCCTGACGTTTTTCCGGAGGAACTTCCTGGTTTACCCCCAAACCGTGAAATTGAATTTTGTATTGATCTTGAACCTAGTACCAAGCCCATTTCCAAAACTCCATACCGAATGGCTCCCATTGAACTTCAAGAGTTAAAAGTCCAACTACAGGAATTGTTGGATACTGGTTTCATTCGTCCGAGTGCATCACCTTGGGGTGCTCCTGTTCTATTTGTGAAGAAGAAAGACGGGAGTATGAGATTGTGCATTGACTACCGAGAATTGAACCATGTCACCATCAAAAACAGGTATCCGTTACCTCGAATTGATGACATGTTTGATCAATTACAAGGTGCTCAACATTTCTCAAAGATTGATCTCCGTTCTGGATATCATCAGTTAAAGGTTAAAGCTGAGGACATTCCAAAGACTGCTTTCAGAACTCGTTATGGGCATTATGAGTTTTTAGTCATGCCTTTTGGACTAACCAATGCTCCTGCAGCTTTCATGGACATGATGAACCGAATATTCAAGGAATATTTGGATCATTTTGTGGTTGTCTTTATTGATGACATCCTCATATACTCCAAAAGTCGTGAGGATCATGAACAACACCTGAGATTGATACTCCAGAAGCTCCGTGAGAACAAATTATATGCCAAGTTGAAGAAATGTGAGTTCTGGCTTGAGGAGGTCACGTTTCTTGGGCATGTGATTTCTAGTCAAGGAATATCAGTCGATCCTGCGAAGATTGAAACGGTACTAAATTGGGAACAACCCAAGACAGTAACCGAAGTCCGAAGTTTTCTGGGCCTAGCTGGTTATTATCGGAGATTCGTAGAAGGATTTTCTCGAATCGCCACTCCATTAACTCAGCTTACTCGGAAAAGCACAAAATTCATATGGAGCGAGCAATGCGAGAAAAGTTTTCAAGAGCTTAAGAGGAGACTTGTTTCAGCTCCTGTTCTGACCATTCCATCAGGATCGGGAGAATTTGTCATATACAGCGATGCTTCAGGCAAAGGTCTAGGCTGTGTCCTTATGCAACATGGAAAGGTTATAGCCTATGCCTCTCGACAACTCAAAGATTATGAGAAAAATTACCCTACTCATGATCTAGAGTTGGCAGCAGTCGTTTTCGCGTTGAAGATCTGGAGACACTACTTGTACGGAGAGAAAGTGGATATCTATACGGATCATAAAAGTCTCAAGTATTTCTTCACCCAGAAGGAACTCAACATGCGACAACGACGTTGGCTTGAGCTGTTGAAGGAGTATGATCACACAATCCAGTATCACCCGGGAAAGGCGAACGTTGTAGCTGACGCTTTGAGCAGAAAATCTTATGCGAGTACAAGTGCACTGCTGACAACACAAAAGCGTATTTTGTACGACTTGTAAAAGATGGAGATGGAGCTAAAGACACCAGGGACCCACTCGAAGATTGCTCACGTGCAAGTAGAACCAGCTTTAATCGATAAAATTAAAGCTGCTCAAGCTACCAATCCGGAACTGATAAACATGATAAAGAAAGTACAAGAAGGTACCATTCCCGAAGCAAGAATCGACGAGAAAGGAATACTTCGAGTCAACTCTCGACTCTGTGTTCCTAACGATCCTGAATTAAAGCATAAAATCATGATGGAGGCACACAACACGCCATTCGCAATCCACCCTGGAGGTACCAAGATGTATCGAGATCTTCGACATACATTTTGGTGGAACAATATGAAAAGGGAGATTGCAGAGTTTATCTCAAGGTGCTTAACTTGTCAACGTGTCAAGGCAGAGCATCAAGTACCTAAGGGTCCTTTACAACCACTTGAGGTTCCCGAATGGAAGTGGGAACACATCAATATGGATTTCGTGACGGGTCTTCCCAAAGTTTCTCAAGACTTAGATGCAATTTGGGTCATCGTAGATAGATTGACCAAATCCGCTCATTTCTTGCCTATACGAGAAAACTTTTCACTTGAACGTCTTGCCGGTATGTACATAAATGAGATCGTGAGATTGCATGGCATGCCAGTTTCCATAGTTTCTGATCGAGATCCTAGATTCACTTCACGCTTTTGGATCAGTCTACAAAAAGCTATGGGCACTGAACTACGTTTTAGTTCTGCATACCATCCTCAAACGGACGGACAATCGGAAAGGACGATCCAGACCCTCGAAGATCTTTTGAGACTTTGCGTACTAGATTTCAAAGGAAGTTGGGATAAGTACTTGCCATTGGTGGAATTTTCCTACAACAACAGTTACCAAGCAAGTATAGGTATGGCTCCATTCGAGGCTTTATATGGACGCAAATGTCGCTCTCCAGTATGTTGGAATGAGGTAGGAGAAGCAAAACTGTTGGGACCCGAGTTGGTACGCTTGACGACCGAAAAGATCCAAATGATCCGACAACGAATACAGACAGCACAAGAACGACAAAAGAGTTATGCCGATCTTCATCGGAAAGATGAGAGATTCAACGTCGGAGATCATGTATTCTTACGTGTTTCTCCATGGAAAGGGGTTACGAGATTCGGAAAGAGAGGAAAACTCAACCCTCGATTTATTGGCCCATTTGAAATCCTCGATCGGGTGGGAACTGTAACTTACAGACTAGCCTTACCACCAAGTATGTCTCGCATCCATAACGTTTTTCACATATCTATGTTACGTAAATATGTGAAGGACCCAAACCACGTCATTGAGTTAGAACCAGACGTTATAGCAGAAGATTTAACGTATGAGGAAGTACCTGTTAAGATCCTAGATAAGAAGGAGCAGATCTTACGCTCAAAGGTTATACCTCAAGTTAAGGTTTTATGGAGGAACCAAGATATTGAGGAAATGACCTGGGAGCTAGAATCTGAGATGAAGTCTAGGTATCCATACCTCTTCGAAATCCCAGGTACGTCAATTTCGGGGACGAAATTTCATAAGGAGGGGAGGTTGTAAGACCCCGAATTTATGAAATACAAAATTTAATTTTTCTTCATATATATTTTTCCTGAAACAGTAAATGGTTAAATTGACACAATTGAAAGTTAAGGATGTTATGTGCAAATTTTATTTTGTCGGACAATATTCTTTTTGTCGGGGAATATTCGGGTCGTACGACGGCGCCGAAATAACAAATTATTTGTGGACCCCACAACGGAATATTTGTCGGATATAGAAAACGACAGAAGTAACCTTTTTAAATAAAAATAGTCAACGGTGTTAACTGTTAAAATACCGGTGATAAAAGAATAGTAGCATACGGTAATTTATGGTATTTTCTGTAGCACACGGTACTCTACAGTAGCACACGGTATTGCACAGTGTCTCATATTATTGGTCTGATAATTGACACCGTAATTGTTACGCATCATTTCATCAATAATTGTCACTGCATAATATTTTATATTATCAATTCAATTATTGTTGCTACACAGTATTTTGCATTATTGATTTAATAATTGTCATTACACTGTATTTCATATCATCGAGTCAATAATTGTTGGTGCACTGTAGTTTAAAATTATTGAATCTAATAATTGTCACAGTAGCAAATACACTATAATTTATATTATTAAATTAATAAAAATATGTAACGTGTTTCTTACATTATTGTGGTAACATTATTTTATATGTTGGACTCACAGGAAGAATAAATAAATAAATAAATAAAAAATAAAATAATTAATTTTACTATTTGAAATAGTAACGTGAATAGTGACGTGAATAGTACGTGAATAGTAAGAAACATGTGGGACCCATTGTGGGGCCCACATGAAATGTGAGAAATGTGAGAATTTGCTGAAGAGTTGGTGGAGGCTGCGCAGCAGCCTCTGCTGAAATTTTTTCTGTTCACCTACCACGCATAGTAACTTATTTTCTCCTATAAATAGCTTGCTCAGCTGAATAGAAAAATCACACCTAAAACATAAAATTTTTCTATAAGAATTTTATGAGTTTTCTCTGAGAATAGTAAGGTTATTTTGAGAGTTTGAAAGCCAAAAGGAGTGCAGGAATTTTTCAAGTAAGTGTTTTATTAAAGAGTAGTAATTTCATAAATTCCTATTTTTCACGGTATTCACAAATCTTCCTTTAGAAGACTCTTCTTTGAGAAGATTCATTTTTAAAAGCTTTCTTTGGAAGATTTATTTTGGAATATTATTTTAAAAACTATTTTAAAGTTGTTATATTATACTACAAAAATTATGTTAAATATATATAATTTTGATAGTTCATAATATACGAGTTATCATATACTTTGAAATTTATATGTGGTAATTACTAATTATATTAAAAATATATAGGTTGATCAATCTCATTTAAATCAATATCCAGTCACGTGTTAAGGTAAGGGGTATCACTCTTTTCATCATCATAAATGGATATTATTTTCTTTCTTACTTGAAGGGATTATCATTCTTTGATTCTCGAAAATAATATCGTTTCTTTCTTGTGCCATTTATTTCCATGTATTAAATTGTGGGAATAACCTTACGGCGCGGTTTACCGCCTGTTGGTGAATAACCTTTTGTATTCATTCCTTATTAATCTTTGAGAATAACCTTACGGTGCGGATTATCGCCTGTTTGGTGAATAACTCTTCGTGTTCAAATTCTATTAAATTGTGGGAATAACCTTACGGTGCGGATTACGCCTGTTTGGTGAATAACTATTCGTATTCAACTTGATGGGAATAACCTTACGGTGCGGATTACGCCTGTTTGGTGAATAACTATTCGTATTCAAATTGATGGGAATAACCTTACGGTGCGGATTATCGCCTGTTGGTGAATAACCCTTTTTATTTGTCTCGTGTGGAAATAATTTGTCTACACGAATTATCACATGACACTTTTATTCCATATTCGTAAGTGATATCATTTTCCTTTATACTCATAAGGGATACCATCTTTTTCATCTTCCATTATTCAAACTTACTATGGTAAGGGATATTAATTCCCTTCACCTTTTGTTAATCAAACCTGCTACGGTAAGGGATATTATTTTCTTCCATACACCTAAATCGAAACTTATTATGGAACTATTGCTTCTATAATTCCTGAAAATATTATATGTTCCATAATAGTTGAATTTCATTAGTTCAACTGAACCTTCCTATTTTCTGAACATTTCTATTGAACTGTAATCGTTATTCTGAACTGTGGATCTTGAATATCATTTTTAAATTTCACTCCACATCATGTTGGCAATTTGGACATTATTTGAATCTGCACAAAGTAAACTTCCGATACTTATTGTTTATCCTGTTCTTCTGTTCATCATTTGTATCACTGTTATTTGTATTAATCATCAAGAATCAAGCTGTTGTGAATATCTGTGGCCGGGGGCACAGATGTGATATAATTGTTGAACAGATGATAGGTTAAAGGCGATATACTAGGTTAAAGGCGATACATCTGTTCGGTGTCTTTTATGACACGTGGTGAATGTTCTCTTTGGCCCGTAGTGCAAAGATGAACTGTTGGTTGGTATGATTATGACCAAAGGCTGAATCTGGTATAATCATGACCGTTGGTGTTATATTGAATGTCTTTGGCCCGTAGTGCAAAGACGAACTGTTGATCTGCATGATTATGACCAGGAACTGTGAAGTTGTATTATCTTGACTAATGGTATTTCAGATGATAAAAGTTAATGATATTTTTACTAAAAAGATAAGCGAGTGGACATTATAGTCTGCATTATTCTTCTAATAGATTGCTCATTCCGCTGCTATTATTGATCTGAACGTTGTTTAAGAATTTAACTGCAGTTTTTGATATAAACCTTGTAGTCTATTGTATTCTATCAAGAACTCAACTGTTGAAGGCTAATGATAAATTATTCGTCATTATCTTAGTCATGATATTTCTTACTGGGCTATTTGAGCTCACCCTTTCTTTTCGTTCCATTGTTTTTTAACAGGAGATGAGAACGTAACGGGGTCTAGCCGGGGAATGGAGTGAGAGTGCGGGGATAGCTATCATAGTCTTCACGTGTTATAAAATAGTGTGGCAATAATAATGAAGACTTAGTTGTGTTGTATTATCCACTGTATTGTTGTACGTTGTATTTCATTGTAATAATTTTGTTGTAATCTTTTGACGACTCAAGTTTGGGCTGTGTGGGCCTAGATTTGGGGGCGTCACAACCGTTTTTGTGTCGTAAAGAGGATCTCGTTTTTCTTCTTCAATGTCTATCTAAATCATATAATCGGGTATTTGTGCTTTTACCAGAGGAAGAAGACTTACGAGTGTGGCAAGAATCGCGACATCCTTATCGAGAAATTGTTCCACGTGTATGTAACATGCCATTTTTTGCTTTCATCAGATCTGCAAATTGTTTGTCAACTCTTTTTGTTGAAGTTGAAGTGCTTTCCTCTTATTATGTACCTCTTGGAGACAACACTTGCCAACATCTGTTGGTTGATGTGACTATGAGCGTGTTTCTTTATGAGAATTACTGTGGTGACTTTGTGACGGTAGTGGTGCTGCCATGTAAGTTTTGTTAAAGAGTGGTTGAAAAAAACTCTACTAAATACTAGAAAAATCTCATTCTAGCGTCAATGTTAATGCTCGAATTTGTCCACACGTTCAACCATTGGCTTGGAAGTAAACCTACACAGAAAAAATTACAAAAAAATATTTGATAATTTAGGTCGTCGGAAGATGTATTCGGTGTATGAGTAAGAACATACTTCAAGAAGTCTTGACAATGGAGATGAAAAATGTTTAGTAGAGTAAAATATTGTGTATATACCTCTATTGTTTACTTTATATTTATAGTAGTTCACACATTCTTTATAGGATCATAATTTTTAATAGAAATTATATAGTAGTGATTTTATTAAAAAAAAATAATTATCATATAAATTAATATTAAATATAATAATTAATTAGTATCTTAAGTGATAAAATAATAAATCCAAAATTATTGGATTTAAAAGTTCTCATATAAATATATTAAATCTAATGAGTTATGAGAACAGATCGTAATATAAATAACTTATTTACGCTAGTAAATATAGAATACAACAATTATCGTAAAGCATCTACTGACACATTAAAGTAATGAATATAGGTGGGAAAAGATAAAGCGAACCATAATCTTGAAATAAGATGGACCACGTGCTAGATAGTGACAAATAATAGAGCTACAAAACCCTTTTCAAAGCAACAACCTTGCTAATTGCTATTGTCTACTAGTCGGTGCACTTTTAGACTCGAGTGGCTCCATTTCCTACAATGTAACACACAATAATATCTTATCTTATTGTATTATCATATGCATACTTTTTTATATATGAGCATATGACAGAGGAATGGCCCACCTCACTTAAGTGCCAAACAAAAGAGGCCAAAGCTGTACTGCAATTTGAAAGTTCCTTTGCCTTCTTCCATACAAGAATCTAATCTCCCTCTGTATATACCCTACCAAAAATACAACACAATCTACTCTCGTGTATAAATAATCATTATACACGGCTCAACTTCATAACTATAAAACACGGCTCATCTTCTCTCTCATTGGTCTTTTTTATTGTTTAGTATAAAGTCTTGCCAGTTGTACCACACTTAAAAAATTGGGACCTCATTTTCGGAAACAGTCCATTTTTGCTTTGTCCCAAAGAAACAACATACATCATCATCATCATCATCATCATCATCATCATCATCATCATCAAGCAATAAAAAAATAAGCACCATCTCGTTTGAAAAAGAAAAAAATATCATCACCACAAACAACCAACAAATGGAGAGATAGATAACAGACCGATTAAATTAAAAAATTGAGAGGGTTACTCTTACATGAAGCAGATGTATACGTGTACACCCTCCATTACACGTATATATGTGGAATTTTAAGCTTCGCTTTTCTGTCTTTCATGATAACCAAAAACCCCAACTAAGGAAAAACAAAACATAAGAAAGAAGTGATGGAAGGGAAAATTCATCTTCAATCCTGTTGCTTCACTCTCTTGGACGTCTTACCATTCCTGCAATGCAGAACATTAGATAGACTTTCCCTTCCTCATCACCATCTCTCCATTAAAAAAAACAATCAATTGGTTTAGCAAGGCACCACAATCAACCCTGTCAGACTATAGACCAACGGATACGCACAAAGGTGCACGCTTTCATACTTCATTGGCTCGTTGATTCTCGTCCCGAGGTGGATTCGATGGAGGGCGATCTTTGACCCACTCAACTTCTCCCAAAATTGTGGGTTGCTACTTCAAAGATTTTTGCTCCGATTGGTTGGAAAACCACCCGATCCAGGTTTCGACAATGTTGATGACATTCTTTCATTTCTAGTCAGGCTGCCAAGCACGTATGCAAATTGTCATTTCATGGTCAAGAAATTGGGGTTCCCTTGTTTATAAATTTACCATCCCCATATTCACTCTCAAGTTTTTATAGATCATCTTTCTTTTTCTCCTTAAATAGGGAATTTTTGTCAGTGATATTTAAAGACGAAACTACTCACCAGCTGGTTGTTTCTGCTCAGCTGGTTTCACCTGGACTGCCGCAGGGACACTGTGACCATAGGAAAAATCAACCGGCAAGAGCTGATGAGAATTTCCAGAGGACTGTGCACCAAACTGGGCGGCATGGAGAGTACCCTGTGAGGATAAGCCACCACCTTTCATATTACTAGCAGCTGCAACTACTGCTGCTGCTGCTGCTGCAACTGCTTTTGCAGGATCAGTAGTGCTGGTACTAGATAATGTGACCGGAGTACACAAAGACAACATTCCAGTAGAAGAGCTTGCTGTGGTCCCTTGAGGCTGCTGCAGTTGTTCAGGATGCCTTCTTTGAAGATAATACCCGCTTGCAGCTGAAGCATTAGAACTGGATGAATTTGGAGGTTGGGATTGAAGATAAGGATTTTGAACGAATAGTGCTTGCTGCAATGTCTGCTTCGACAATAGCTGTTGAAGCTGCTGATGTTGCTGATGCAGCTGGATTTGGGTTTTAGCCCCCCCACTTGAGGATGAGGTGACAAGAGGATTCCCTAGAATTGATGGAACATTCCTACCACCAATCGGGGAGGACTTCTGGCTCGAGATTGATGATGCGTTCTTCGCCCGCTGCGAGGACATTGTAGAAGCTTGGCCACTCTTGTTTGTCGAAGCAGTAGTTGTCCTTGGGCTAGCACTGGCACCTTTGGAGATGGAAGAATGGGTAGGAGAGCCAACCACCACTGAAGAAGGGGACTGGCTGCTGCTACTGGGAGGTGGTTGCCCTTGCGAGGCTGATGGTTTCTGATTTGCCCCAAAGGATATTTGAGTGTGGCTTTGTTGGGTTCTGGTCTGCTGCTGGGGATGGTTTTTGAGGGATGATGTTGACGATGTCAGTGATGATTGAACTTGGGACGTAGGCGTTCTGGTGGAATTTTTCCATTGGGGAGATTGTGCCAGGCTACTAGTATTGCTGCTTTGGACAAAGTTTTGTGGATAGCCAGAAAGTGAATTTGGAAACTTAGCAGCTATGGAAGATGATGAAATTAAGTGCTCAGAGTATGCACTCCCATTGCTCGTTGCTGGCATCTTACTCCGAGCTGCTAATTGTTGTTGATGTTGCTGCTGATTGTGAAGCTGTATAATCGGTTGTTGCTGATGTTGCAATTGAGCTTGTAAATGAGAATTGGGAGCACCAACAGTACCCATTGCACTGGGCATGCGAGTGGGACCAGATGCAAGGTTCAGAGTTCGAGCTGAGGTATCAACAACACTGTTTCCAGGAAGACCAGATTCAGATGCATCTGTCAAGTCTGGTCTAGAAAAGGCAATGGACTGTCCCCCACTTGATGCTGGAGCCTTTCCGGCTATTACCTGCCTTTTTTCATCTGCATTAGATGAATCACCACCTCCACTTTTACCATCTTCTGACATTCTGGAATTCTTCTTCTGCTGAGCAACTTGGGCAGCCGTTGCAGCATGCATACTCTGATGATAGCTTTGCCTTGCAGCCTCTGGGAGGCTCTGAAGAATAGCATGATTTTGTGCCATGGAAGATATGCCAATACCAGAAGTAGAAGTGGATCCATTAATGTGACCAAATGACATGGCAAAAGCTTGAGGTGGAAGAGATTCAACTCCAGCTTTGAACACCTGATGGTGGTGGTGGTGCTTCTTGTCACTCTGACTTGCACCAGCCAAAGCATCAGAAGAGGTCATCAACCCAAAATTCTGCGGACGAATGGGCATTGCAAAATTGTGACCGTATATATTCATTGTGGCACGAGATAATCGACTATCAGCAGTTGATGGGGTATCTTCACCAACCATCTCACTCTCGAGCCGGCGTTCTTGTGGTGGGGTTATATGCTGATTTTGATGCTGCTGTGTGTGCTGAGATGATCGGTTTTTAGGGGCAGGAAAGTTCTGCAAGTTTCCAATCACAGTTCCCCCACCATTAATGGCACTACCCTGTGGCCTCTGCTGTTGGTTCTGTAAATGCTTCTGGGATGATGTGGAACCACTGCTTGTGTTCTGGTGAGCTTGTTGTATTTGTTGCTGCTGAGAGGGCAGTGGTTGCTGTTGTTGGAGTTGCGAAGGATGGATCATCTGAGAAGGATAAAACGATCCTTTGAACATCGGCATCGGTTGAGCATGGATTCCTCCGAAATTCGGTGGTGCTCCCACAGCTGGTATTGGGAACGAGTATGGCATATTTGGGTAGTTGAAGCTCAATCCAGTGGCAGCAGCAGGTGCTTGTGCTGAGGTAATCACAGTGGCAGAAGCAGGAGCACCGGAAGAACCTAAACTCCCTGTGTTGGTTGGAGATTTTGCTGAAGTAGGTCGAACAGAAACAGCAGCCACTGCCGCCTGTTGCTGATTACAAGGGAATATGAAAGCAGGTCCATGCTGGAATTCAATGGAACAAAGTTACACCACCTTCCGTAAATCAAGTCATACAGATGAAGTTCAACAGAAAATGAAGTAATTTATTCGAGGGAGAGTAGATGTACCAATATATTGCTGGGTGCAACTGGAGGCAGAGCTTGCTGAAGTAAAATCTGCTGCTTTCTTTGTGCAGCAGAGTCAGGGACGTTGACAGGCTGGGGAACTTTATCTTTTCCCGCATGACCTGGGAAAATAGCAAGACCCTGCCCCTTGTCCTGCACAGAGTTTACACTTCTTCCAGGAATGTTACCATGCAGTTCTGAAGAGGGTATAACATTGAGATTGCAGGGCTTGGCCCCAAACATCGATGGAGAGCCAGCAACCGCTGGCCAGAAAGGATTCATCTTCATGAGTTGCTGGTAATAGTGAATATTCCGAGCAATATGGAAATGTGTCGCGCACCTTTTAGGTCGCGATTGAGAGAAAAGTGGCTGAAAATGTTCAAATTTCAAAAATTAAAAGGGAAGATGTAGAAAATGAAGTACCAGCCCATTTAGGGACTTGAATAAAAGAAAAATATAACTAGTTAGAAAGTAATGAGATTCACAATGTGATACCTGTATTGGTGCAGAAGACATAGCACTCCCGTCCATAGATACAACTCCTTGTAGTGGTGCCATGTATCTGCTCATGAGAAAATTGTTATATTTGCAAGGGGGGAAATTTAAGTATTTAAACCATTACCACGCACCAATACTAACATAATAATCATATTGTGGAATTTTAGGCAACATATCAAACCGAACATACCCAAGAGGAGGAGGAAGACCTCCAGGCCAGCTAGCAACAGACATTGGCAAAGGCAACGAGCTAGGTTGAGCTGAAAATAAGAAAATGTATTGCAAGAAAAATTTACAAGTTGAAGCCCAATTTTCAAGAGAACAACCAGTTTTGTCCTTATATAAAGAATTCAAAGGATAACTCACCAACTTTATCCGTGCGTGGTTGCTCTTCTCTTAATGTAGCCTTGGGGGACAGCAATTGTGATTTCGGAACCTGATGAGGTAGCAATTTGTTGACTTCTCTATCAGGCTTTTCCATATCAAACTGGAGATCAATATTCCTATCCTTGTTTATTGATAATTTCTGCGATCCAACTTCAGTTATTACCTTTGCCCTTTTCTCATCCGATTGTATTACTGTTTCTTCCTTGCTAGTCTTGCCCAATTTGTTGTCTTCCTTGTCTTTAATCATCTCCCCCATCTTTTCCTGCAAAAATTAAAAGAATATATTCATGGGCTCAATCGCAAAACACAAAGAACTAAGGAAAAGCCTGCTCCTTTATATTTACTCACCATATAAACAACCATCCTCTCTCGATCAGCCGCAAAATCTATAGCTCCATCTCGTTCTGGGGATGCTCTCAATTGAGGAGGTGGAGCCTACAAAGGAAGATAACATTATGTAATTATTAAACAATTTATCCCCTGAAAAGAAAGGCCCAATCTTGAACTTCATCTTGGTATACTCACCATCAGATCTATCTGGATTTTTTCTTCCCTTTTGCTCTCAATCTGGGAAACTGCCGTACTCCTAAAAATCCATCGAACCAGAAGAAGAAAAGAGAGAATTAGATCCAACATCGAAATCATCCCCAAAAAATGCAAATATCAATAGTAGCAAAAAATTATCTATCATTCAAGTACTTACACTTTGGTTGCTGTCACTGTCGATGTCACTGTCACATCTTCGCTACTATCAATTAATTTAACTGCAGTGGATTCCTTCTTCAGAGAGTTTACCTCTTCCTTTGTTAAGACCACATCTCGGCTTTCCCCTGCTTCTTCAGTCAAAGCCCCCTTTGACTCTGACAGCACGGTGGCTTCCAGCTTCATATCCTTCAGCGGCTGCAGCTGAGACTGATTTTTAGCTTCAGCTAGAGAATCCCCGTTTTCAGCTGCAGATCCCGAATTCCTTTCTAAGTTGGGAGAAGAAATTTCGTTTCTTGGTGTCTGATCAATCTCTACCTTCATCACTGGACTACTCCGTGTGCTAGAACTGCCCATCAGATTATTATCTGCCACTTGTCGCGGTTTCTTTTTCTTCAGAGCTACGGATTTAAAATTTTAAAACAAATTAACACATTTTAGATCTCTCATATATCAAAGAAAAAGATGAAAAAACTTGAGCTATAAACCGCTCAACTGACCAGCAGCTGATAAAGGAGCTGCTGAAGAACTAGAGTTTTGTGGCAAAATCGACGTTGGAGGAGAGGAGCTGGAAGCAGGAGAAGAAACTCTGGATTTGGCATCACTGCTGGATTTGTTGTTCAATTCGAGCTTCGATGATGTATCGTTCTTAGGAGGAGCTTGAGATTGAGTCATGAGCCCATACAAAACCTCAGCGATTTCGATCTCCAGCTCTTCTGGATTATTATTCGATGACGAAGATTTCGAAGTTGTTGCCGACTTAGGTGGTGGTCTAGATTTTGCTCCTCCCCCATTAGGCTTCTAAAAAAAATTGAAGAAAACATGTCACAAAAATGGAGCAATTAGATTAAAAAAAATCACGGTACAACCAAAAAAAATGGAAATAGAGTACTGACAATTTTCTTCCTAACTGAAGCATTGGAAGACAACGGCGGTGATAGAGGAGCATCCCTCCCAGCCGCCGGAGATGGTGTTGACGAAACGAGCCCATGTCTCACAGGCGAAGTTGAAGCTTGCCCGTGAATCATTTGCTCTCCTCCACCATCAGAAATCCAATCGTGTGACCTCTTCGTCGATACTGGAGAAAAATTCAAAAAAAATATATTAAAAAAAAACACATTTCCCAAATCTATTAAATAGGCGCCGTCTCTTGGTTAGTGCTATACCAGACCGGGCTTTTCTGGGGACGGAGACGCCGATCATTTCATCGGCAGCTTTCCAAGCCGGGACTGCAGCTGCTTTAAAAACTTTTGCAGCAGTCGGCAGGGGGAAGGTCTTCCGATGCTGGTGGTGATGATGACTATGATTATGATTTGTTGAAATCGACGGAGCTGGTTGTGGTGGAGCTGATACCACCGGATTAGGCAGCGGTGGCAACATCCTGGTAAAAGCTCCTGCCACGTCAACATCTTCTTCATCGTCTTGCTCATCATTCACACTCTCCTCCTCCTCCGAGCTATCATCTCCACCATTCATCAACCTCTCTCCTCTCCACCTCGTACTACTCCTACTCGTCCGCTCCCTCTCCCGTTCCCGGACACGATCTCGCTCCCGCCCTTTCTTTAATCCCCGGTCTCGTAATCTCGCCGTCTCTTGTAACTCC
Source organism: Hedera helix (assembly GCA_947179155.2). Taxonomy (NCBI): domain Eukaryota; kingdom Viridiplantae; phylum Streptophyta; class Magnoliopsida; order Apiales; family Araliaceae; genus Hedera; species Hedera helix. The sequence continues at coordinate 33,056,450 of OX359281.1, forward strand.
ACTGGTCCATCTTCCTCTGTAATTAATCAAAAATCCCCAAAACTGTTAAAAATCAATACAAATACACATCAAAAAAGAAAAAACAAGCATTGAATTAGATCTGAACAAACCTGGTGAATTTCTCAAACTATTACTCCTATGTCTCCGTCTCGATAATCCGTTTGGCGCTGCCGCCATACTAGCAGCAGCTCGTCTAGCTTCTCTGTTTCTGTCCATCACTTTTTCGATCTATTTCAAAACACAAATTACGAACAATCCGATGAGAAGAATGATAATATCTCATCAGAATCTTAGCATAATTCACCGGGCCTAACCCGCCGGAAATGGCAAGAGTTACAGTCGTCTTCGACGAATTCCAATACTAAAGATCCTTTTGATAAAGATCCGTTCTTAATTTCTTACTCTATTTTGAGAGAGATCCCTATCTCTTTCTCTGCTCCTCTCCACCTCCAGTTCTTCTCTCTTTCTTTCTCTCTCTAAAATTTCCCTCTCCTCTTTTTCTGCTCTCTATCTGATCATCTTTCGGTATTTCACTCTCCACGAAACCCACCCCTAACCCTTGTGGAGGGCTCAATCCAAGCCCTTTATTTCGCGAGACATCCCATGGCTGACGTCGACCCTTTCCAGCTTGGCATTATCTCATCCGTCCGATAATATCATTAGCTATTAAGTACTCGTCACCGACACGTGTCCGTTTCGATTCCCCAAACAAGCTTCCACGTTATATATGAGATTAAAAAATTCGTTATTCTAAAAGATATTTAAATAACACACCTACCGGTCACCACTGAGTGCCACTTTTCACGATCAAACAAAGAAATCCCCCGTCTCTCCGTTGTACTGTTTGACCGGCTACAGCCGGTTGCTGGGTGAGACCTTGTTAAGAGCAACGTGACGATTACAAGGAATCCAGGTGACCGCAGAAAATATCGTTCCAGCCGGTCAAATTTATTGTTTGTGAATTAAGTTTACAAACACAACCACAAAACACAATATTAAATATAATATTAATCTTAATTATTGAAAAATATAATTTAATATAAAAATTTATGTCAAATTCTATTTTTTAATAATTAAAATAAAATTAATATTTTATAATATATTTAATTATTGTGTATGTAATTTTGTCCTTATTTATGCGGTGGCATTTTTATTGTGGTTAAAATAAATTAATAATTCGCATTGCTAAACTGGGACCCACCTCATAAATGGGTTTTATGTAAAATAAATGAACGGTCCGGATATAAAGATATGACATGGCCAACTAGATAGAAAAAACTATTACTTTTCAATCTGGCATAAAAGATTGAATAAATAACGTTAAAAATTAATAAATTTTAACAATTTTTATTTTTATTTTTTACAACTAAGTAAAAAAAAACTCATCTTAAATTATAAACTCAGGAGTGAGTTTCTGTTTTTCTCTCAAAATTGAACAGACGTTCGTCAAACACACAGTTTAAAATAGATTATGTGCCATTTATATATATATATATATATGGCTACATTATTTAATCTCTCTAATTTAATCCTGATCCCCAATAATTCTTTAAAACCTATGGGTTTGAACTTTGATGGCGAGTCTAGTGGTTGGATGAATTTGAATATACAGACATGGTGGTTTCAGACGAGATCGTTCCCTTGTTCTTTTTCTGTAATGACAACATCCAATAATCAGAATTGGGGTTTTTGTTATAGGTTATGGTTACGAGATCTGAAGCTGGTGGTGGTTTGATAGTAGCAAAAAATTGCCAGTGATGACCGGAGGAGGAAAGAATTGCAAAACTTTCATCCTTCTTTCTCATTTCTTCGTACCAAACGGCCCACGGCCTGCTTTTTATATTTTTGGGTATCAGCTAAAAACCCAAGTTGGTGAAGACGAATAGAAAAAGGATTTGAATATGGGTAAGAAAAGGATTTTACATGGAAGAGATGAAGAAGAAGAAGAGATACAGCGTGGAGGAGGAGGAGTTTAAGATATACAAGATAGAAATTATTAGACACCAAGGAGCTAGAGACAGAGGAGTGGGAGCGTGGCGCGGTTGAAATAAGATTGTTGGCTGTTGCTATTGGGGTTCTCTTGAGTCTTGATTGTGTTTTCAGACCGGGCATGACTTGTTTGGGTTCCTTTCCCTTCTTCCTTTTCCCCTGTTTTGTGTCCTTGCTGGACTTTGGGCTGAGCCTAATGGGGTATCTGGTTGCTTGGGTTGTATGTTCTGTCTCTGCCGTGGTATTGGGTGGGTCCTTCACCCATGATATAGAATCCAAAATTGGAATTGGATTAGGAATAATTTCATTAAAGTCAGTAAAGGCAACAGTCATTAAGACACATGGAAAATGAATCCGTGTGGGGCAAAGGTGATATAGAGTTAATGGCATCCAAAATCAAATTGGATATGTATGGAAACTTTGGTTTTCTAAAGCCAATTCGAAACACCGAGTATATTAATTTATATATAATGTTTAAAAAATTAGACCGGACCAACGGTCGGACCGCAGTTCGATCAGAATCGATCGACTTTTCGGTCCAGTCTAGCCAAAAAATTGAAAATCAACAACCCAGTCAAAAATCGGTTGACCACCGGTTCAATCGGTAAAATCGGTAGTTGAACTGGTTGACCCGGTTTTTAAATTATTTTTTTTTAATTTTATTTTACAAAATTTTTTTTAATAATATTATTTTACTATATTTTAGCTTATAAAAATTTAGATATTTTAAAATCTTAATAATTATTAATAATATATTTTTTTATGTATTTATGATGTTACTGGTTCAATAACGGTTCGACCAATGGTTGAACCAGTGACTCATCCACCCGATAATTTTTTTGGTTCGATCACTGGTCCGATTTTCTAAACATTGCTTATATATACTTGTGGCGTGAATCACATAAGGAAGATCAGAGGTCTACATTCGGGTTTTATGCAGCCAAAGGGAATACATATCTTGGTAGCATATTTTATCGAAAGACAAATAGAGAGAGACAATTGATTGTGAATATCTATCCTCGTTTTAATTAATTAAAGCTTGAAGACTTTATTATTTGGACTATTTTGGATGATAAAATTAATTAGATTTCTTAATTTAATTAAAGATAAATATGTACTCTCAATTTATTGTGTAACCTCAAGTTTTAAGGCGTAAAACTTGAAAGGATTATTATAAGTCTATTATTTTGATATAGTAGATATTTAGAGTTTGGTCCGTGATTTTTTCCTTTAAGGGTTTTTCACGTTAAATATTGTGTATTGCTTGTAAATGTTTATTTGTCATTTTTGTTCTTATTATTGGGTTTATTGATTTTCTATTTAATTGCACAAAGATGGAAAAATAGTTCCTGAGATTAAGATTATTTTTAGGTTCACTTTTCCTAACAGTGGTAACAGAACTTGGTTGTTTTGTGATTTTTTTGTGCGAATTAAATGGAGGACTAGACATGAGGTTGCATGATTAAACTCAATGCTTCAAATTGTGCAATTTGAAAGCCAAGAATAAAGAATTTACTTTAAGACAAGGATTTGTACGAACCACTTGAGAACGATGGAGTTAAGCCCACAAACAAGAGTGATGTACAGTGGAACAAGATGAACAGAAAGACTATTAGTCTAATCAGATCGTGGATTGATCAAAGTGTGTTTCATCATGTTGTCATGAAAACTAAAACTTATGATCTCTGACATAAATTGGAGTCCATATATGAAAGGAAGATAGTGCAAAATAAAGCTTTCTTTATCAAGAAGCTTGTGAATTCTAAGTTCAATGATGAAAACTTCGTTGCAGAACACTTGAGTGATTTTCAGAGTTTGATAAATCAGTTAAGTACGATGAAAATGATCATTGACGATGAGATACAGACTTTGTTGTTGTTAAGCTCTTTGCCTGATAGTTGGGAGACGCTGATTGTATCATTGAGTAACTCCGCTCCCAATGATACATTGACTATTGATACAGTTAAGGATAAGTTCAATGAGGAACAGAGGCGAAGAAATATTGTAGTAACTGGTGCAACGACACAAGTTTTTGTCACGTAGAGTAAGGGCATAAACAAAAAGAAAAGGCTCTCTTGAAGATGACAAATCCAGGAGAATGCTAGAGATAGAAAAGAAATAATTTGTTTTATTGCTAGAAGATAGGTCGCATAAAGCGAGAGTGCAGATTTTTTAAGGAGCAGCTTAAGGAAAAAGATGAGGATAAAGACTCGGTTGTGTATCTATCCGACATTGATGCAACCATTGTTTGTGATGGAAAACCCAAGTGTCTGAAACTTACCTTGCTTATTGGTATTAAAAGGAAACATACTTAAAAGCATACACACACATGTTAGAAGTTATGAGCAATTTTTGGGGTGAGACACCTTATCAGAAGATGCTGCCTCCAGCAATATGCAAGAAATTTGAGGGAATACCTAAGAAAATGAGAAGAAAAAAAGGATGGGAGAATCCAAATGATCCTACAAAGATTACAAAGAAGGGAAGGAAAATGCACTGCTCGAAATGTAGACATACATGGCACAATAAGAGTAACTGTCCTACCATCACAGACCAAACAGATCAACCTCATTCAAGCAATGTAAGTATGATAATGTGAAATTTTGAATTAACAGTTTTTGTAACCTGACTTAAAAATGTGTGTTTTTCTATTTCAGGCAAGTAGGCAAATCAAAAGGAAGGTGCCTGCATCAGGAGGTTCAAAAAAGAAATAGAACAATGACATGAAAATATCAAATTCTAATAAGGTATATAACATCAAACATTTACAGCTAGCTTACATAATTAATGGTTAAATGATAAATTATTTAAGTTTTACAGGAGCATATAAGGACCAATAATAAACCAAAACTACCGGTTAAGAAGAGGAAAAAAAATATAAAGTACCAATAGAATTTGGTGTTTATGTGAGTCCTGATGGAGCTATAGTAAACAATATGAATGTAAACAACTATGACTTAGTTTTTGTGAGTTACCCTTTTTTTAACTCATTTATTATTTAACTTATTTTAGATGTTCATGTGTAACCTTAGATTTCTACTTGTACATGTAGATGCCTACTCGAGGAGAATCCAGGCATTAAGATGGATCAACTAGAAAAAATACACCTCATGCTATAAGAATGTATAGCACTCCATCAACATCAAGTAACAACGAACCAACTTCAAGCACCTAATAAGTCAACTACATTAGGGAATAGAAGAGGCCAAGTTGGAAGCTAGTAGGAAAAAGACATATTTATGACTTTTGTTTAATATCATATTATATCTTTTGTGTAATGTTTGTAGTACTATTTTAAATGGTAATTAAAGGTTGGACAGTATGTTAATTAGTCATAATGGTTGTAATCGACAGTGGGTTATTTTCTTTTATGAAATGTTGAATGGTATATGGATTCTCTTGGGATGTCATCTATTTTGGGTTGACATATTCACAATATTTTTTATTTTTAATTTTTATGGTTGGATTGAATGATGACAGGGTTATAGTTAAATTGAGTTATAATTGTTAGGGTTTCGATACAGAGAAGGCAGCGGAATTTCAAAAAATTTTCGAAATCCTAAGATAGGATCCATGCAAAATCATATCAATTCAGAGGTTTACATTATTTACCGATTATTCGAGATGGACAGGAGACGATGAAATTCTGAAACGACTTCGAATATTCAACGCAATCCAGCGACTGTGTCTTTACAGTATCCACATGAACGCTCCGCGAACCGTCACACAATCTGCAGCAAAAGGGATCTGCGGTACTAGCAACCAAGATCAGGATTTCTGAACTATTTTTCTCTCTAGCCTCTTTGTGACGACCCCAAATCTGGGTTCCATAACCTCGAGTTTGGTTCTCACTATTCAACATATTACTAACAATTAAATACATACATTGCATTTAAATATCGCGGAATAATACATATTGGCTCCCTTTAAAAGGTTACAATACCAGGGTCTATCAACCTTAACATAAAAACAGTCCCTATCATAAGGAATTACAAAAGGTTTAACAACCGTAAATACATAATTAAATATCTAATTAGCATGCATAAGCTAACTTAAGCTCTGGCTTTTCCTTTTCCCTTATCCTTCTTTGAGCAATCGGGTATATCTGAAAAATAGTTCATGATATAGCAAGAATGAGCAACTAGTTTGTTCAGCAAGTTTAGAACAATCATAGAGATTTAATATATCATGAATGAATGGGAAATGTCATCAATGGTTCAACAATAGATATAACAATTGTGAATGAAACAGGATTCAAATTTTAATAAACAGAAGATTTGAATCTTAAAATGCTGAGTGGTCACTAAGGACCCTGAACTAACGAGGGTATAATAGAGTTTCCTCTAACCCTTTGAGTTGTTTGGTTTTCAAGGGGATCAGCCTATTCAACCCGCTGTATATGCATTACATTTAGTCACTGGCGCCCAAAGTCGGTTTCCCGACACAAAATCCCCTAATTTAGGGTTGTTCAATTCTCAGACTTAATATAAAAAATCTGCACCCAACAATGGTTTGGATAAGCTTTTAAAAGTATTCAAGTATTGAATTTATAAACGTAATGTCTAGCTGAACTATTAGCTTTTGACATTTTTAGTACAGTTCATGAATCAAGAACTAATAAGCTTCAAGTGCACTAAGTGCGATTTTTATAAACAATATGGATGTGGGATAATTTTAAATAATTAAACCACTTCAAGCTTTGACAATAAATACAAGTATAGAAACTTGTTCAACAATAAATGAGTAGGGTTAGAGAACTTGTCTGTCTGCTCAGCTACAATAAATGTCTAGCTTTAACTAACTTGCTTTGAAAGACCTAACATTAATAAAGTCGGTCTAATAATTAGTACGACGTATTTGCATAACTATACGCTTAATAATGAATTTATTTACCACACATAAGTACTAACACATAATTTACATTAGTCAAAACAATATTATTAACCATATAGACCCTTAATCATTTTAGGTTAATAATTTAATAAGTTAGAAAATATTTTTCTTAAGTGTTGGACACTTATTAAACCCTTAAACAACTTATTACAATTGTTTAATTAAATCATAATTAAATTCAATTTATTTTATTAACTCAATCTCTATTTAATTACTATTTAATCTTGATTAAATAGTAATTAATTAATTAACTCTAGTTATTATTTAAAATAAATAATAACTAATTGTACTTACTTATTATTTAATTATAATTAAATAATAAATAATTATTGACTTAATTTTAACCTTCTTTAATTTAATATTAATAAACCAATAATTAACTAAGTAATTAACCTTACTTATTATTTAATTTAAGGAAATTAAATAATAGTTTACTAATCTTAATCCTCTTTAATTTTTATTTAATGTCAATTAAATAAAAATTAATTATTTAATTAGTTTTAATTATTATTTAAGGTTAAATAATAATCAAATCATTCTTATTTATTATTTAAATTAAATAATAAATTATTACTCTAATAACTTAATTTCCATTAATCGTTATTTAATGCTAATTAAATAATAATTAATTACTTAATTATCCTTATTTATTATTTAATAATATTTAAATAATAAATAATTAATTTATAAATTTTATCTCTCTTTAAGTATTATTTAATAGGAATTAAATAATAATTGCTAATTTATCACCTTTATTTATTATTAACATTTAAAATAATAAATTTATTTAACTTAACCATGATTAGCTAACTAGATTAATATTTAAAATATTTAAATATTAAACTTAATGAAAAATATCCTCCCCAATATTATTTTTGTATTATTATTATTTTTGTTATAATTTTAAATTAATTTTCAAATATTAAAATTAACCCGAATGGCATTTCCGTAAATAAGTTGAAACTGATCCGAGGGCAAAATGGTCATTTCGCCGAAAAAAAAACACGGAGGGGCAAACTTGTAATTTCCCTGAAATTTTCTTCCGCTCATGGCGCGCGTAATAAAACGAACAGCCCCAAAACGGTGCCGTTTTGAAGTCTCGTCTGCTGGCTTCCGCACGAATGCGCGGAGTAATTTTTTTCTTATGCCAAACGACGTCGTTTGGCTACGCGTTTTCAGTGAACAGTGGCTGCGCGCATTGCGCGGAAACCCTTAAAAATTTTCTTCTTCGCAGAATGTGAACAGTGTTCCGGCAATACCCATTTTAAATAAAAATATACCATCAAGTAAGCTTTAAATCCTCAATAAAAATTCAAAAAAATTACCAATCACCTTATATTAATTTATAACATGAAAAATTAATTTTTCATGATTTAATATCATTATTTTTTTATAAAAATCTTTACATCACATAAACTACCATATATCATAACTTTTTGTGTATAACTCCATTTTGAGTGATTCAAACTTTGTTTTTCTCATGATTTAATGTTCTATAATATTAGAACATCAAATCTAAGTTTTATAAAAATATTTTTGGTCATAAATTTCAAGACTTGATTATACACTATTAAACACATATTTTAGCATACAAATGATACCAAAATACAAACCAAGCATATTAAACTCAAGCATGGCATAAATATTACAACTACACATTAATAACTATATTAACATGTTTATACTAACATGATGATTTATTTAGTTTAAAAAACAAAACTTCATTTAAAATAACCATTACCTTGATTTAATGGTTATTCTTTTTCTTTCAAAATAAATGGTGAATCTTGAAGACATAAACCAATAACTCATTCTCTTGATAATTTTGCTCTCAAAATATTTTTCTCACACTCTTAAATGCTCTCTAGCTCTCTCTCTTTTGGACTTGGAGAAAATAATGAAATACAATCTACCAATTTCAAGTATACTTGCAAAATTATTAGATACACAAATTATATCTATAAGTCATGATACTCCTACTTGGATACTTGCACAAGAAAGTTAGCCCATGACTTAGTTGGTGAGGATTTTGTGGGAAAAGACTTTCCCAAAAATTAAAACAAGCAACCTAATATTAAATAAATAAAAATAAAACAAATTAAAAATAAAAACTCATTTTTTCTCTCTCCTTCCATGTTGCTCGGCTGACCACTTTTCTTGTCCAAAATTGATAGTCACTTTTCACTTTTTAAATAATTAATAGTTTAATTTAAGTATTTTCCAAGTGGGCCAATCATTGGGTTTTAATTTAAAATACCAATTGGGCTTCTATTAAATTGTTTGGGCTACTAAATCGTCAAATTTTATTATTCTCCACTTGGGCTACTGATTGACCCATGTTGGGCTAATTTAATAATTTACACATTAATTATTCAATCAATGATTAAATAAATAATTAGATTGAATAAATAATTAAATATTTTAACCCATAAGTATTAAATTACTAAATGGACTAGTAAATATTATTATTAATATTTCACATTATTTACATTAATTAATAATCATATTAATTAATTTATTATATTTAATTAACTCATTATATTCAATTTAATTGAATATTTAATTAATAGGAAACTTATCAATTATTTTGATATTAAAACTTTAGGGTTTGTTCACTAATTTAATAACATATTAGTGGCCCCCTTTAAATAATTCTAGTAATTAATTACATAATTATTTAATCACATAATTAATTAATCACATAAAAAAATTTAAATAATCTCGTAAAACTAACTCGTTGGAAATTAAATTAATAATTTAATTAATAAAGACGTGGAAATTCTAGGACATTACAGCTCCTACTTGGATACTTGCACAAGAAAGTTAGCCCATGACTTAGTTGGTGAGGATTTTGTGGGAAAAGACTTTCCCAAAAATCAAAACAAGCAACCTAATATTAAATAAATAAAAATAAAATAAAATAAAAACAAAACTCATTTTTTTTCTCTCTCCTTCCATGCATGGTCGGCTGATAGCTCTTCTTATTGTCCCAAAATGATAGTCATTTTGCTTACTTTAATAAATAAATAGTTTAATTAAGTATTTTTCAAGTGGGCCAATCATTGGACTTTAATTTAAAATACCAATTGGGCTTCTATTAAATTGTTTGGGCTACTAATTTGTCAAATTTTATTATTCTCCACTTGGGCTACTAATTGACCCATGTTGGGCTAATTTAATAATTTACACATTAATTATTAAATCCATAATTAAATAAATAATTAGATTGAATAAATAATTAAATACTCTAACTCCTTAGTATTAAATTACTAAATGGACTAGTAAATATTATTATTAATATTTCACATTATTTACATTAATTAATAATCATATTAATTAATTTATTATATTTAATTAACTCATTATATTCAATTTAATTGAATATTTAATTAATAGGAAACTTATCAATTATTTTGATATTAAAACTTTAGGGTTTGTTCACTAATTTAATAACATATTAGTGACCCCCTTTAATTAATTCTAGTAATTAATTACATAATTATTTAATCACATAATTAATTAATCACATAAAAAGATTTAAATAATCTCGTAAAACTAACTCGTTGGAAATTAAATTAATAATTTAATTAATAAAGACGTGGAAATTCTAGGACATTACATTCTCCCCTCCTTATAAAAAATCCGTCCTCGGAATTGTAAAAATAAGGTTACTCAAATAAAAATGGGTAATTTGCCTCATTTCCTCCTCTAATTCCCACGTAGCTTCTTCAATGGCGTGATTCCTCCAAAGTACTTTGACAGAATGAATTATCTTATTTCTCAGTTTCTGTTCCTTCCTATCGAGTATCTGAACAGGAACTTCTTTATATGATAAGTCCTTCCCGACTTGAATTGGTTCATAGGAGATAACGTGCTTGTAGTCTGGTTTGTATGACCGCAATACTGACACGTGAAACACATTGTGAATATGTTCCAATTCAGGAGGTAAAGCTACCTCGTATGCTACTTCACCCACTCTCCTCAATATTTCGAACGGTCCTATGAACCTTGGACTCAGTTTCCCCTTCTTTCCAAATCTGATATTCTCTTTCCAGGGAGATACCTTCATGAACACAAAACTTCCCACTTCGAAGTCTCGTTTCTGTCAATGTAAATCGGCGTATTTCTTTTGACGGTCTTGAGCTGCTACTAGCCGAGCTCTTATTACCTTGATAATTCCTACCGTCTGTTGAACCAATTCTGGCCCCAACAGTCGGCGTTCTCCTACCTCATCCCAACATAGAGGTGTTCTGCATTTTCTGCCATATAAAGCTTCGTAAGGCGGCATACCTATGCTTGCATGATAACTGTTGTTGTATGCAAACTCAACTAGTGGTAGATGGATTTCCCAACTGCCCTTGAAATCCATCACGCAGACCCTGAGCATATCTTCCAATGTCTGAATTGTTCTCTCACTTTGCCCATCGGTCTGCGGATGATACGTTGTACTCATTCTCAACTGTGTCCCCAATCTCTCCTGAAGACTTCTCCAAAATTTTGACGTGAAGCGCAGATCTCTGTCTGACACAATCGATACCGGCACCCCATGTCTTGAAACTATCTCTTTGATGTACAATTTGGCCAACTGATCCAAACTGAACCTAATCTTGATCGGCAAAAAATGCGCTGACTTTGTTAATCGATCCACAATCACCCAAATTGCGTCATATCCCTTCTGTGTTGCTGGAAGTCCTACCACAAAATCCATTGTGATATGCTCCCATTTTCACTCAGGAATTTCTAATGGCTGTAACAATCCACTTGGTCTCTGATGTTCGGCCTTTACCTTTTGACAAGTTAGGCATCGGCTGACACATTCTGCAACCTCCCTCTTTAAATTCGGCCACCAAAAATGCTGACGTAGATCGTGATACATCTTTGTACTTCCCGGATGTATCGAGTATCTCGTACTGTGGGCCTCTTGCAAAATTTCCTCTCGTAATTCAGGCACTAGCGGTACCCAAACACGATTTTCAAATCTCAGCAATCCAATGCTATCAATTTTAAACTTGACCTCTTCTCCATCGGTCATCCTCTTCCGGATTCTGTCACATTCCTCATCTTTGTCTTGAGCCTCTTTCACCCTATCTAACAAAGCTCGCCTCGACTTCTATTGACTCGTTTGAATTTCTCACCTCCAACTCCATTCGAGCCATTTCTTGAACCAATTGTTCTTAATCTGTCAATATGAACAATTTCTCCCTGCTCTTTCTACTCAGAGCATCCGCTACTACGTTGGCCTTGCCGGGATGATATAGAATTTCAAAATCATAATCTTTGATCAATTTCAACCATCTCCGTTGCCTCATATTCAACTCCTTCTGTGTGAAGATATACTTTAGACTCTTATAGTCTGTGAATATCTCACATTTCTCTCCATATAAGTAATGCCTCCAAATTTTAAGGGCAAACACTACCGCTGCCAATTCCAAGTCGTGGGTAGGATATCCCTTCTCATAATCTTTTAATTGTTTGGACGCATACGCAACGACTTTGCCGTTTTGCATAAGCACACAGCCAAGCCCCTTGTGCGATGCATCACTGTAGACCGTAAAACCTCATATATCGTCTGGTAAGGTCAATACAGGTGCTTCACTAAGTCTTTTCTTTAACTCCTGAAAACTTTCCTCACACTTCTCCGTTCACACGTATTTTACCGTCTTTCTTGTTAAGTTGGTCAACGGTGTTGCTATCTTTGAGAAGTCTTGAATGAACCTCCGATAGTAACCCGCTAACCCTAAGAAACTTCTTACTTCAATCGGCGTCCTTGGTTGTTCCCAATTCATTACCGATTCAACCTTCGCCGGATCAACCGAAACTCCCTCATTGTCAATAACATGACCTAAAAATTGAACTCTTTCCAACCAGAATTCACACTTTGAAAACTTAGCGTACAACTGCTCCTTCCGTAAAATCTCCAACACCAATCTTAGGTGTTCAGCATGCTCTTCCTCCGTTTTGGAATACACCAAAATATCGTCAATGAACACGACTACAAATTTATCCAAGTATTGCTTGAATATTCTGTTCATCATGTCCATAAATGTGGCTGGCGCATTCGTTAGTCCAAACGACATCACCAGAAACTCATAATGCCCATATCGAGTTCTGAATGACGTCTTGGGTACATCCTCCTTCCTGACTTTCAACTGATGATAACCAGTCCTTAAGTCAATCTTTGAAAAGTACTTCGCCCCTTTCAATTGATCGAAAAGATCGTCAATTCGTGGTAACGGGTACTTGTTCTTAATTGTTACTTTATTCAGCTCCCTATAATCCATACACAGTCTCATCGATCCATCCTTCTTCTTTACAAACAGCACCGGTGCTCCCCATGGAGAAACACTTGGCTAAATGTACTTATTATCTAACAACTCCTGCAATTGCACCATCAACTCTTTCATTTCTACCGGAGCCATTCTATATGGTGCCTTTGATATCGGCGCTGTCCCCGGTACTAAATCAATTGCAAATTCTATTTCTCTGTCCGGCGGTAAGCCTGGCAGTACATCTAGAAAAACATCCATAAACTCCCTAACTATTGATATTTGCTCCATCTCGGGACTCACCACTTGTGTATCAACCACATGAGCCAAATACCCTACACAACCTTTCTTCAATAATTTCTTGGCTTGCATCATCGTCAGACAAGAAGACTGTCTTGACGATTTGCTGCCATAAAATACGACCTTAGACTTATTTGGTGTCTTAAGGTATATGCACTTCTTCTGACAATCAATTATTGCCCCGTGGTTAAACAACCAATCCATCCCAAGTATTACATCGAATTCCCCCAGACGTATTGGAATTAGATTCACATTTAACTTCTGACCCCTGATTTCAGCACAACAATTTCTATGTATGTACTCTACCGGAATTACTTCTTTATTAGCAACTTCTATGTTCATTGTGTTTTCTAGTTTGTCTCTAGGCAATTCTAACCGTCTAGCGAAATCATCAGACACAAATGAACAGGTAGCATCCGAATCAAACAATACATATGCATTTATATTATTGATCGGAATAATACCTGACACCACGTCTTTTGACCCCACGACATCTTGCACCGTCATATTGAATGTCCGGGCTGTCGGCTTGTTCTGTGGCACCGGTCCCCCGATAGCCAATTTGCTATTATTGCCCTTGTAGCCGCTACCCCCATCATTCTTCCTTTTAGGGCAATCCTTTATCATGTGGTCAGATGCTCCGCAAGAAAAGCATCTTAGTTTCTTTGGGAGGGGACAATTTGGAGAAATATGTCCCACCTGACCACAATTGTAGCACGTGTTCTTGCCTTTCCTGCACTCCCCGAAATGATTCTTTCCACATATATTGCATGCTGGCCTTTTCTGACCACTTCCTTGTTGATTCCCCGAGCTCTTGTCGTTACTGTTGTTGTCCCATTTACGCTTGTTGTTGTTATTGTTATTATTATTGCTCCCACTGTTACTGTTCTTACTTCCCCCTTCACTCTTCTTCTTATTCCTCTCTTGATTAAATTTGGTTAACGCATCATTTCCCCCTTCCGCAATGATTGACTTCTCCAGCAAGGTTGAGAATGAGTCAATCTGCAGCACTGCTATCTTGTTGAATATCCAAGGTCTCAATCCATTTTCAAACCTTCTGGCCTTGCGTTCCTCCGTGTCCACCTGATGTGGAGCGAACCTGGTCAGCTCATTAAATCTTGCCGCGTACTCAGGTACCGACATGTTTTTCTGCTTCAGTTCTAGAAATTTCACTTCCATCCTACTTTTCATACTCTTCGGGAAATAATTCTCATCGAATATTTCCTTAAATCTTGTCCATGGCACCACCCCATCGCCAGCCCTATTCTAATTGGCTTCCCACCAGAAATTGGCTTCTCCCTTCATCATATAGGTAGCAAAGATTGTCTTTTGCTCCTCAGCTACTCTCGCGATAACGAACGCTTTCTCTATTTCCTTTATCCATGATTGGACCTTTATCGGGTCCGACGTTCCCCTAAACTCTGGCGGTCCCACCGCTTTAAAGTCTTTAAAATTCGCCAACTGATTTGGTGGTGGTGGCGGATTTGCTACTACTGGGTGGCGGTTTTGCATTGCCTCAGCTAGCATGTCGACGAAGTTTTGTATAGGGTCTACGTTGTGTCCCCCCTCGTCATTGTTAACTGACTCCTCTACCCCCTGGTTCCTTGGTGGTTGTCTACGCGGCGGCATTTTCTGTTATAAACAAAAATTTACATTATTATACTGGTTACATCTTTTTCATTTCATTATTTTGTATCTTAGGCAATGTTTAGCTAAAATACAAGTAATTATTTCAACACGCATATAACATAAATTCAACTGCATTTATATTCATATGCTAAAACAGTAGTGCATAGCACTTTACATCGAAAGCATACTGCTATAAATGCTTCTATCCCTGAGAAATTACAAAAGATGGGATCTGACATATCCTACAACTTCCTAGAGTTGGAATTTAGTGACATATTAACCCTCTAATAAAACAAAAGTTGGGTTCTACTGCATCTATTTACATACGAAATTAGAAAATAACTACTACTACTGAATGCGCATCCCCCTACGGATCGCGTCGTCATACTCCTCATCCCCGATGGCCATCACCACATTCCTGCTGATGGTGTGCATAGACTGACCCTCTTCAGCTGGGTAGTAGTGCACCCTGCTCTGAAGTCTACCATATGAAGATCGGTAGACATAGCTAAGTATATCCGTCCTCACCCGCTTCTCGCGGACCTCCTCCTCTAGCTCCATCATCTGACCATGAGCGGCATCCCGCTGTGTCTCCATCTCTATCCGGTCTTCTATCGCCTCCTGCCAGTATGCACGGATGGCGGCCTTCTCTGCCTGTACTTGCTGAACCTTCAGCTCAGCCTCTGCCAACCTAGTCTCAGCCACTGCCAATTTAGCCTGCAGCTCTACATCCTGATCTACCAGCTGATGTGTTAGCACTGCAAAGTGCTCCACCGAATCCTCGTACTCCTGTACCTGATCCTCTAGTCCTACGATCTTCTCCTTCAGCTCTGTGTTCTCGCCAGAGAACTGGTAAGCCGCATCCCTATATTGATCCTCCATGTGCTGGTGGGTCAGATTCTGCTCCTCTAAATGTTGGACCCTTGCCTCCAGCTCCTCGTTCCTAGTGGTTAGTCCCTCTATGATGTCAACGGCAGTGGTGCCCATGCCATCAGCTGACTCCTCCTCCTCAGACTCCTCTGACTCGGCCTCATCCTCACTGTAAGGCCTCATGACTCCGCCCCAAACGGGCTCCACACGATCCCCCTCCTCAAGATCCGACTCTGGCTCCTCTACGGGTGCAGCCACCAGCAGTTGTGCAGTATCCATGTGGATATCAATATAGTCCTCCTCAGCAGTGCGACTCGACTGTCCGATCTCTGACATCCTATATCATAAAAAAAAATAACACACATTAGTACAGCAATAAAATATATTCATTGATGAAATGAAATGATATTTTATCATGTACATCTCGGCTCGATGGATTTTCTCAATCCATCTCCAAAAATACACAACATGATGAATCTCCCCGATTCATCTCCTAACGCACTCGATATGAGTTTAATACTAAGGTTATAACTTAGGTTTCGCAAATCCTAACGTTTCTAACCTACAGCTCTGATACCAACCTGTGACGACTCCAAATCCGGGTTCCATAACCTCGAGTTTGGTTCTCACTATTCAACATATTACTAACAATTAAATATATACATTGCATTTAAATATCGCGGAATAATACATATTGGTTCCCTTCAAAAGGTTACAATACCAGGGTCTATCAACCTTAACATAAAAACAGTCCCTATCATAAGGAATTACAAAAGGTTTAACAACCGTAAATACATAATTAAAGATCTAATTAGCATGCATAAGCTAACTTAAGCTCTGGCTTTTCCTTTTCCCTTATCCTTCTTTGAGCAATCGGGTATATCTGAAAAATAGTTCATGATATAGCAAGAATGAGCAACTAGTTTGCTCAACAAGTTTAGAACAATCATAGAGATTTAATATATCATGAATGAATGGGAAATGTCATCAATGGTTCAACAATAGATATAACAATTGTGAATGAAACAGGATTCAAATTTTAATAAACAGAAGATTTGAATCTTAAAATGCTGAGTGGTCACTAAGGACCCTGAACTAACGAGGGTATAATAGAGTTTCCTCTGACCATTTGAGTTGTTTGGTTTTCAAAGGGATCAGCCTATTCAACCCGCTGTATATGCATTACATTTAGTCACTGGCGCCCAAAGTCGGTTTCCCGACACAAAATCCCCTAATTTAGGGTTGTTCAATTCTCAGACTTAATATAAGAAATCTGCACCCAACAATGGTTTGGATAAGCTTTTAAAAGTATTCAAGTATTGAATTTATAAACGTAATGTCTAGCTGAACTATTAGCTTTTGACATTTTTAGTACAGTTCATGAATCAAGAACTAATAAGCTTCAAGTGCACTAAGTGCGATTTTTATAAACAATATGGATGTGGGATAATTTTAAATAATTAAACCACTTCAAGCTTTGACAATAAATACAAGTATAGAAACTTGTTCAACAATAAATGAGTAGGGTTAGAGAACTTGTCTGTCTGCTCAGCTACAATAAATGTCTAGCTTTAACTAACTTGCTTTGAAAGACCTAACATTAATAAAGTCGGTCTAATAATTAGTACGGCGTATTTGCATAACTATACACTTAATAATGAATTTATTTACCACACATAAGTATTAACACATAATTTACATTAGTCAAAATAATATTATTAACCTTATAGATCCTTAATCATTTTAGGTTAATAATTTAATAAGTTAGAAAATATTTTTCTTAAGTGTTGGACACTTATTAAACCCTTAAACAACTTATTACAATTGTTTAATTAAATCATAATTAAATTCAATTTATTTTATTAACTCAATCACTATTTAATTACTATTTAATCTTGATTAAATAGAAATTAATTAATTAACTCTAGTTATTATTTAAAATAAATAATAACTAATTGTACTTACTTGTTATTTAATAATAATTAAATAATAAATAATTATTGACTTAATTTTAACCTTCTTTAATTTAATATTAATCAACCAATAATTAACTAAGTAATTAACCTTACTTATTATTTAATTTAAGGAAATTAAATAATAGTTTACTAATTTTAATCCTCTTTAATTATTATTTAATGTCAATTAAATAATAATTAATTATTTAATTAATTTTAATTATTATTTAAGGTTAAATAATAATCAATTCATTCTTATTTATTATTTAAATTAAATAATAAATTATTAAATCTAATAACTTAATTTCCATTAATCGTTATTTAATGCTAATTAAATAATAATTAATTACTTAATTATCCTTATTTATTATTTAATAATATTTAAATAATTAATAATTAATTTATAAATTTTATCTCTCTTTAATTATTATTTAATAGGAATTACATAATAATTGCTAATTTATCACCTTTATTTATTATTAACATTTAAAATAATAAATAAATAATAAATTTATTTACCTTAACCATGATTTAGCTAACTAGATTAATATTTAAAATATTTAAATATTAAACTTAATAAAAAATATCCTCCCCAATATTATTTTTGTATTATTATTATTTTTGTTATAATTTTAAATTAGTTTTTAAATATTTAAATTATTTAAATTTAACTCGAATGGCATTTCCGTAAATAAGTTGAAAACTGATCCGATGGCAGAATGGTAATTTTGCCAAGAAAAACACGGAGGGGCATTCTGGTAATTTCGCAGAAATTTTCCTACCGCCCAAAACGACCCAAAACGACGCCGTTTTTGGAAAGCCGGATACGGCTCCCGCGCGTAACGCGCGGAGTAAACTTCTACGGACGCCAAACGATGTCGTTTGGCTCCGCGTCCTCGGTGAACAGTGGCAGGCGCGCATTGCGCGACCAATGCTTTGTTTTTTTCCCCAGCAGAATTTGAACAGTGCATACATTAAATAAAATTATACCTTCAATAAATCTTTAACTCCTCAATAAAAATCCAAAAAAATTACCAATCACCTTATATTAATTTATAACATGAAAAAAATTAATTTGTCATGATTTAATATCATATTTTTTTATAAAAATTTTTACATCACATAAACTACCACAAATCATAACTTTTTATGTATAACTCCATTTTAAGTGATTCAAACTTTGTTTTTCTCATGATTTAATGTTCTATAATATTAGAACATCAAACTTAAGTTTTATAAAAATATTTTTGGACATAAATTCCAAAACTTGTTTACACACTATTAAACACATATTTTAGCATATAATTGATATCAAAATACAAACCAAGCATATTAACTCAAGTATGACATAAATATTACCACTACACATTATTAACTATATTAACATGTTTATACTCACATATTGTTTTATTTAATTTAAAAACAAACTACATTTAAAATAACCATTACCTTGTTTTAATGGATATCTTCCTTTTTTCTTCCAAAATAGGTTGTGAATGGCATGAACAAAACTAACTTCTCCTTCTTCCTCCTTAGTCTCTCAAATATTATGCTCTCACTAAAACTTTTCTCAAACTCTCTCTTCTGAACTTGGACAAAAATAATTAAGTGCAATATTTACCAATTTCAAATATACTTGCCAAATTCTTAGATACAAAAATTATATCTATAAGTCATGATGCTCCTACTTGGATACTTGCACAAGAAAGTTAGCCCATGACTTAGTTGGTGAGGATTTTGTGGGAAAAGACTTTCCCAAAAATCAAAACAAGCAACCTAATATTAAATAAATAAAAATAAAATAAAATAAAAACAAAACTCATTTTTTTTTCTCTCTCCTTCCATGCATGGTCGGCTGATAGCTCTTCTTATTGTCCCAAAATGATAGTCATTTTGCTTACTTTAATAAATAAATAGTTTAATTAAGTATTTTTTAAGTGGGCCAATCATTGGACTTTAATTTAAAATACCAATTGGCTTCTATTAAATTGTTTGGGCTACTAATTTGTCAAATTTTATTATTCTCCACTTGGGCTACTAATTGACCCATGTTGGGCTAATTTAATAATTTACACATTAATTATTAAATTCATAATTAAATAAATAATTAGATTGAATAAATAATTAAATACTCTAACTCCTTAGTATTAAATTACTAAATGGACTAGTAAATATTATTATTAATATTTCACATTATTTACATTAATTAATAATCATATTTGTGACGCCCCCAAATCTGGGCCCACACAGCCCAAACTTGAGTCGTCAAAAGACTACAACAAAATTATTACAACAAAGCACAACGTACAACAATACAGTGTATAATAATACACAACTAAGTCTTCACTATTATTGCCACACTATTTTACAAAACGTGAAGACTATGATAACTATTCCTCGGACCCTCACTCCATTCCCCGGCTAGACCCTGTTATGTTTTCATCTCCTGTTGAAAAACAATGCAACAAAAGAAAGGGTGAGCTCAAATAGCCCAGTAAAGAATATCATGACTAAGATAATGACGAATAAATTATCATTAGTCTTCAACAGTTGAGTTCTTGATAGAATACAATAGACTACAAGGTTTATATCAAAAACTGCAGTTAAATTCTTAAACAACGTTCAGATCAATAATAGCAGCGGAATGAGTAATCTATTAGAAGAATAATGCAGACTATAATGTCCACTCGGTTCTCTTTTTAGGAAAAACATCATCAACTTTTATCATCTGAAATATCATTAGTCAAGATAATACAAATTCACAGTTCCTGATCATAATCATGCAGATCAACAGTTCATCTTTGCACTACGGGCCAAAGACATTCAATATAACACCAACGGTCATGATTATACCAGATTCAGCCTTTGGTCATAATCATACCAAATAACAGTTCATCTTTGCACTACGGGCCAAAGAGAACATTCACCACGTGCCATAAAAGACACCGAACAGATGTATCGCCTTTAACCTATTATATCGCCTTTAACCTATCATATCGCCTTTAACCTATCATCTGTTCAACAAATATATCACATCTGTGCCCCCGGCCACAGATATTCACAACAGCTTGATTTTTGGATGATTAGAATGATATAAATGATGAACAGAAGAAATAGGATAACAATAAGTATCGGAAGTTTACTTTGTACAGATTCAAATAATGTCCAAATTGTCAACATGATGTGGAGTGAAATTTAAAAATGATATTCAAGATCCACAGTTCAGAATAACGGTTACAATTCAATAGAAATGTTCACGTAAATAGGAAGGTTCAGTTGAAATAATGAAGTTCAACTATTATGGAACATATAATATTTTCAGGAATTATAGAAGCAATAGTTCCATAATAAATTTCGATTTAGGAGTATGAAAGAAAATAATATCCCTTACCGTAGCAGGTTTGATTAACAAAAGGTGAAGGAAATTAATACAAAGGGTTATTCACCAACAGGCGGCAATCCGCTCCGTAAGGTTATTCCCACAATTTAATAGAATTTGAGTACAAAGAGTTATTCACCAAACAGGCGGCAATCCGCTCCGTAAGGTTATTCTCAGAGATTAATAATGAATGAATACGAAAGGTTATTCACCAACAGGCGGCAATCCGCTCCGTAAGGTTATTCCTACAATTTAATACATGGAAATAAAAGGCACGTCTTATGAGTAAGGAAGAAACAATATTATTATCGAGAATCAAATAATGATAATCCCTTACCATAGTACGTTTGAATAATGGAAGATGAAAAAGATGGTATCCCTTACCGTAACACGTGACTGGATATTGATTTAAATGAGGTTGATTAACTTGAACAGTACACGTATACTTATAGATCTTCACAAATACTCAAGATGACTTAAGCACACTTAGAGAGAACTTTCACAAGAAGTATTTAGAGAGAGAAAGAAAGAACAAGTAAGGAAGTTTATGAAAAATCCTTAAGTTAAGGCTTCTATTTATAGCCAAAAATCTTATCATTCATTTAATCTAAACCATTCATTTAAAGATCACCTTTTAATCTACACCATCCATTTCAAATATTATATTATCTTTAATCTACACCATTCATTTCATATCACCTAATAATCACCTAACTTTATATTATAAACAAATCAATTTAATTATTCAACAATAATTCACACTTTAATCTACACCATTCATTTCATATCACCTAATAATCACCTAACTTTATATTATAAACAAATCAATTCAATTATTCAACAATAATTCACACTTTAATCTACACCATTCATTTCATATCACCTAATAATCACCTAACTTTATATTATAAACAAATAACTTTATCAATTCAATTATTATGACTAATTGTTATAAATACAGTATAGTTAGCTCTTAGATATCAAGTCAATAAATTAATGAAATACAACTGTTTAAATAACATCATAATAGAGATAACAATAATGTAAAATAAAGCATACGTTACTGTGTAATGACAATTATTGATTCAATAATGTGAATTACTGTGCATATGTTACTGTGACAATTATTAGGTTCAATAATTTTAAAAACAGTGCAACAACAATTATTGACTCAATGATATAAAATACAGTGTAATGACAATTATTAAATCAATAATGCAAAATACTGTGTAACAACAATTATTGAATTGATAATATAAAATATTATGCAGTGACAATTATCGATGAAATGATGCGTAACAGTTACGGTGTCAATTATCAGACCAATAATATGAGACACTATGCAATACCGTGTGTTACTGTAGAGTACCGTGTGCTACAGAAAATACCATAAACTACCGTATGCTACTATTCTTTTATCACCGGTATTTTAACAGTTCCGTTGACTATTTTTATTTAAAAAGGTTACTTCTGTCGTTTTCTATATCCGACAAATATTCCGTTGTGGGGTCCACCAATAATTTGTTATTTCGGCGCCGTCGGACCAAACGAATATTCCCCGACCAAACGAATATTCCCCGACAAAGCGAATATTGTCCGACAAAATAAAATTTGCACATAACATCCTTAACTTTTAACTTTATCGATTTAACCACTTACTGTTTCAAAAAAATATATATATGAAGAAAAATTAAATTTTGTATTTCATAAAATTCGGGGTCTTACAACCTCCCCTCCTTATGAAATTTCGTCCCCGAAATTGACGTACCTGACATATCGAAGAGGTAAGGATACTTAGATTTCATCTCAGATTCTAGCTCCCAGGTCATTTCCTCAGTATCTTGGTTCCTCCATAAAACCTTAACTTGAGGTATAACCTTTGAGCGTAGGATCTGCTCCTTCTTATCCAGGATCTTAACAGGTACTTCCTCGTATGTTAAATCCTCTGCTATAACGTCTGGTTCTAACTCAATGACGTGGTTTGGGTCCTTCACATATTTACGTAACATAGATATGTGAAAAACGTTATGGATGCGAGACATACTTGGTGGTAGGGCTAGTCTGTAGGCTACGGTTCCTATTCGATCGAGGATTTCAAATGGGCCAATAAATCGAGGGTTGAGCTTTCCTCTTTTTCCGAATCTCGTAACCCCTTTCCATGGAGAAACACGTAAGAATACATGATCTCCGACGTTGAAACTTTCGTCTCTCCGATGAAGATCAGCATAACTCTTTTGTCGTTCTTGTGCGGTCTGTATTCGTTGTCGGATCATTTGGATCTTTTCGGTCGTCAAGCGTACCAACTCGGGTCCCAACAATTTTGCTTCTCCTACCTCATTCCAACATATTGGAGAGCGACACTTCCTTCCATACAAAGCCTCGAATGGAGCCATGCCTATGCTTGCTTGGTAACTGTTGTTGTAAGAAAATTCCACCAATGGCAAGTACTTATCCCAACTTCCTTTGAAGTCTAATACACAAAGTCTCAAAAGATCTTCGAGGGTCTGGATCGTCCTTTCCGATTGTCCGTCCGTTTGAGGATGGTATGCAGAACTAAAACGTAGTTCAGTGCCCATAGCTTTTTGTAGACTGATCCAAAAGCGTGAAGTGAATCTAGGATCTCGATCAGAAACTATGGAAACTGGCATGCCATGCAATCTCACGATCTCATTTATGTACATACCGGCAAGACGTTCAAGTGAAAAGTTTTCTCGTATAGGCAAGAAATGAGCAGATTTGGTCAATCTATCTACGATCACCCAAATTGCATCTAAGCCTTGAGAAACTTTTGGAAGACCCGTCACGAAGTCCATATTGATGTGTTCCCACTTCCATTCGGGAACTTCAAGTGATTGTAATGGACCTTTAGGAACTTGATGCTCTGCCTTGACACGTTGACAAGTTAGGCACCTTGAGATAAACTCTGCAATCTCTCTTTTCATATTGTTCCACCAAAATGTATGTCGAAGATCTCGATACATCTTGGTACCTCCTGGGTGGATTGCAAACGGCGTGTTGTGTGCCTCCATCATGATTTTATGCTTTAATTCAGGATCGTTAGGAACACAGAGTCGAGAGTTAACTCGAAGTATTCCTTTCTCGTCGATTCTTGCTTCGGGAATGGCACCTTCTTGTACTTTCTTTATCATGTTTATCAGTTCCGGATCGGTAGCTTGAGCAGCTTTAATTTTATCGATTAAAGTTGGTTCTACTCGCACGTGAGCAATCTTCGAGCGGGTCCCCGGTGTCTTTAGCTCTATCTCCATCTTTTGCAAGTCGTACAAAATACACTTTTGTGTTGTCAGCAGTGCACTTGTACTTGCATAAGATTTTCTGCTCAAAGTGTCAGCTACAACGTTCGCCTTTCCCGGGTGATACTGGATTGTGTGGTCATAATCCTTTAACAGCTCAAGCCAATGTCGTTGTCGCATGTTGAGTTCCTTCTGGGTGAAGAAATACTTGAGACTTTTATGATCCGTATAGATATCCACTTTTTCTCCGTACAAGTAGTGTCTCCAGATCTTCAACGCGAAAACGACTGCTGCCAACTCTAGATCATGAGTAGGATAATTTTTCTCATAATCTTTGAGTTGTCGAGAGGCATAGGCTATAACCTTTCCATGTTGCATAAGGACACAGCCTAGACCTTTGCCAGAAGCATCGCTGTAGATAACAAATTCTCCTGATCCTGATGGTATGGTCAGAACAGGAGCTGAAACAAGTCTCCTCTTGAGTTCTTGAAAACTCTTCTCGCATTCCTCGCTCGATATAAGTTTTGTACTAGAATGAATGATACCGATATCTAGTAATTAAACTTTCAACTCTTGGTGTTCTATGGGGGCCATTTGGTATGAGACTTTAAAAATGGGCTTAGTGCCGGGTTCAAGATCGATACAGAATTCAATTCCACGGTTTGGGGTAAGCCAGAAAGTTCCTCAGAAAAAAAACGTCAGGAAACTCATTAACAATGGGAATATCATTCAAGTTTGACGTGTTTTTGTTCAAATCAGTGACATGAGCTAAAAAGGCTTGACATCCGTTTTTCAATAAACGAATGGCTTTATGGCTAGAAATAACAGTTATAGATTTCAATGGTTTAGTTGCTTGAATTTGCATGACAGGTTGATTAGGAATATGAAAACTAATAATCTTATGAAAACAATCAATTTTAGCATGATGGGTAGTCAACCAATCAATTCCTAAAATCACATCAAATTCATGCATCTCTAAAGAAATAAGGTCAACAGGTAATGTGAGGTTGTTGATTTGAACTTAGGCAAGATTTATAGATAGTAAATGTAATAGGTATTTCTCCCAATGAGGTTTCAACTGATAAGACAAGATTTAAGTTTTCAATAGTCAAATTTAAACGTTGAGTACATATAGGTGAGATAAAGGAGTGGATAGAGCCAGTATCTAATATGGCATAGACTTCACGAGAATTTATGAATAACTTACCGGTTATCACCTCATTCGGTTTCTTGACTGTTATCGTCAAATCGAATCCCGAATACTTCATTCGGATCTTCACGTATTTCAACCATGGGAATACCACTGAATAATTTTCTAGCAAACTGTTTCTCGGGTTCATCAACTTCATCAGTAGTAAGGTACCAATGATTTCCATTAAAATAGTATTTTCGATAGACTGATAGTGACTAACTTAACCTGAATTCCTCTAAATTGTAACGCCCAAAAGTATAGAAACATCATTTTTAAATAATCTTGAAAATCATAGCTGGAACACCATAAATCCCAAAGACTAATATGAAAAGTCCATATATTCTGATCCTTTGTTATAGAGCATAACCAGGTGATATCACTCTCCCAATTAGTGAGTAAATTAAAGGCAATAATTTCCGCAAGTTCGTTACTTCCTTTAATTGCTTCTAAGAATGGATCTGGAACGACTGTAGCAGAGCTTTCACCTTCATCCTTACTGGATAGAACACGCATAATTTTTGCCTTAGGCAAATGATTCAACTCTGAGTTTGTAAGAAGATTATTCGTCGCCTCTTGTTTTGCAGCTACATTTGTTTCGGTAATTTCATAGTTAACCTCCTGATTTCCAGATGCCATAATTAACTGTGGTCACAAAATAAATGTTAGTTCAAATAAACTGACTCATCTCTTCATGTTCCTACATTCAAATTGACTCATTAGATAATAAAATCTATTTTAGGTAGGACACACTAGTGACTGATTCTATTCGTCTCTCCCCTCCTAGTTCTACCCCAGATCTCCATTAAAGACCATATCCCTAAGCTCTGATGCCAACTGTGACGCCCCCAAATCTGGGCCCACACAGCCCAAACTTGAGTTGTCAAAAGACTACAACAAAATTATTACAACAAAGCACAACGTACAACAATACAGTGTATAATAATACACAACTAAGTCTTCACTATTATTGCCACACTATTTTACAAAACGTGAAGACTATGATAACTATTCCTCGGACCCTCACTCCATTCCCCGGCTAGACCCTGTTATGTTTTCATCTCCTGTTGAAAAACAATGGAACAAAAGAAAGGGTGAGCTCAAATAGCCCAGTAAAGAATATCATGACTAAGATAATGACGAATAAATTATCATTAGTCTTCAACAGTTGAGTTCTTGATAGAATACAATAGACTACAAGGTTTATATCAAAAACTGCAGTTAAATTCTTAAACAACGTTCAGATCAATAATAGCAGCGGAATGAGTAATCTATTAGAAGAATAATGCAGACTATAATGTCCACTCGGTTCTCTTTTTAGGAAAAACATCATCAACTTTTATCATCTGAAATATCATTAGTCAAGATAATACAAATTCACAGTTCCTGATCATAATCATGCAGATCAACAGTTCATCTTTGCACTACGGGCCAAAGACATTCAATATAACACCAACGGTCATGATTATACCAGATTCAGCCTTTGGTCATAATCATACCAAATAACAGTTCATCTTTGCACTACGGGCCAAAGAGAACATTCACCACGTGCCATAAAAGACACCGAACAGATGTATCGCCTTTAACCTATTATATCGCCTTTAACCTATCATATCGCCTTTAACCTATCATCTGTTCAACAAATATATCACATCTGTGCCCCCGGCCACAGATATTCACAACAGCTTGATTTTTGGATGATTAGAATGATATAAATGATGAACAGAAGAAATAGGATAACAATAAGTATCGGAAGTTTACTTTGTACAGATTCAAATAATGTCCAAATTGTCAACATGATGTGGAGTGAAATTTAAAAATGATATTCAAGATCCACAGTTCAGAATAACGGTTACAATTCAATAGAAAGGTTCACGTAAATAGGAAGGTTCAGTTGAAATAATGAAGTTCAACTATTATGGAACATATAATATTTTCAGGAATTATAGAAGCAATAGTTCCATAATAAATTTCGATTTAGGAGTATGAAAGAAAATAATATCCCTTACCGTAGCAGGTTTGATTAACAAAAGGTGAAGGAAATTAATACAAAGGGTTATTCACCAACAGGCGGCAATCCGCTCCGTAAGGTTATTCCCACAATTTAATAGAATTTGAGTACAAAGAGTTATTCACCAAACAGGCGGCAATCCGCTCCGTAAGGTTATTCTCAGAGATTAATAATGAATGAATACGAAAGGTTATTCACCAACAGGCGGCAATCCGCTCCGTAAGGTTATTCCTACAATTTAATACATGGAAATAAAAGGCACGTCTTATGAGTAAGGAAGAAACAATATTATTATCGAGAATCAAATAATGATAATCCCTTACCATAGTACGTTTGAATAATGGAAGATGAAAAAGATGGTATCCCTTACCGTAACACGTGACTGGATATTGATTTAAATGAGGTTGATTAACTTGAACAGTACACGTATACTTATAGATCTTCACAAATACTCAAGATGACTTAAGCACACTTAGAGAGAACTTTCACAAGAAGTATTTAGAGAGAGAAAGAAAGAACAAGTAAGGAAGTTTATGAAAAATCCTTAAGTTAAGGCTTCTATTTATAGCCAAAAATCTTATCATTCATTTAATCTAAACCATTCATTTAAAGATCACCTTTTAATCTACACCATCCATTTCAAATATTATATTATCTTTAATCTACACCATTCATTTCATATCACCTAATAATCACCTAACTTTATATTATAAACAAATCAATTTAATTATTCAACAATAATTCACACTTTAATCTACACCATTCATTTCATATCACCTAATAATCACCTAACTTTATATTATAAACAAATCAATTCAATTATTCAACAATAATTCACACTTTAATCTACACCATTCATTTCATATCACCTAATAATCACCTAACTTTATATTATAAACAAATAACTTTATCAATTCAATTATTATGACTAATTGTTATAAATACAGTATAGTTAGCTCTTAGATATCAAGTCAATAAATTAATGAAATACAACTGTTTAAATAACATCATAATAGAGATAACAATAATGTAAAATAAAGCATACGTTACTGTGTAATGACAATTATTGATTCAATAATGTGAATTACTGTGCATATGTTACTGTGACAATTATTAGGTTCAATAATTTTAAAAACAGTGCAACAACAATTATTGACTCAATGATATAAAATACAGTGTAATGACAATTATTAAATCAATAATGCAAAATACTGTGTAACAACAATTATTGAATTGATAATATAAAATATTATGCAGTGACAATTATCGATGAAATGATGCGTAACAGTTACGGTGTCAATTATCAGACCAATAATATGAGACACTATGCAATACCGTGTGTTACTGTAGAGTACCGTGTGCTACAGAAAATACCATAAACTACCGTATGCTACTATTCTTTTATCACCGGTATTTTAACAGTTCCGTTGACTATTTTTATTTAAAAAGGTTACTTCTGTCGTTTTCTATATCCGACAAATATTCCGTTGTGGGGTCCACCAATAATTTGTTATTTCGGCGCCGTCGGACCAAACGAATATTCCCCGACCAAACGAATATTCCCCGACAAAGCGAATATTGTCCGACAAAATAAAATTTGCACATAACATCCTTAACTTTTAACTTTATCGATTTAACCACTTACTGTTTCAAAAAAATATATATATGAAGAAAAATTAAATTTTGTATTTCATAAAATTCGGGGTCTTACAATATTAATTAATTTATTATATTTAATTAACTCATTATATTCAATTTAATTGAATATTTAATTAATAGGAAACTTATCAATTATTTTGATATTAAAACTTTAGGGTTTGTTCACTAATTTAATAACATATTAGTGACCCCCTTTAATTAATTCTAGTAATTAATTACATAATTATTTAATCACATAATTAATTAATCACATAAAAAGATTTAAATAATCTCGTAAAACTAACTCGTTGGAAATTAAATTAATAATTTAATTAATAAAGACGTGGAAATTCTAGGACATTACATTCTCCCCTCCTTATAAAAAATCCGTCCTCGGAATTGTAAAAATAAGGTTACTCAAATAAAAATGGGTAATTTGCCCTCATTTCCTCCTCTAATTCCCACGTAGCTTCTTCAATGGCGTGATTTCTCCAAAGTACTTTGACAGAATGAATTATCTTATTTCTCAGTTTCTGTTCCTTCCTATCGAGTATCTGAACAGGAACTTCTTTATATGATAAGTCCTTCCCGACTTGAATTGGTTCATATAGGAGATAACGTGCTTGTAATCTGGTTTGTATGGCCGCAATACTGACACGTGAAACACATTGTGAATATGTTCCAATTCAGGAGATAAAGCTACCTCGTATGAGAATTTCTTATGACACTTTGCATAATGCTTCACGTAGAATTCTCACGGTGGGTCAGTCCAGTACATTGTTCTCTAACATGTACCTATGCATTGACTCAAATATCTCATATATTTATGACCAATGATATTTGGCCATCAGTCAATCTACATACTAGTCTCAATGCATCATTGTTGTCCCATTAACAATGATATTCGACTAGGGACATTTAAGAGTAATGATACTAACTGTAATTATATGATCTCATGTTCAAGTCACATACTTGAAGCTATATAATTTGTATCACTATTCTAAGGACTTTATTGTGTTAATATTTATATAATGCAGTAAATAAAAACATAATAAAATAATATTATTTATTCAATCAAATATAATATCAAGAAAAGTTAAACAATTACATCAAATAATTGGCCTCTAGAGCATAAACTCTAACAATAATAGTGGCAGGATTGTTAGCTGAAACAGGCATGCCATTTTCTCTAATGTATTGTCGTTGCCATTTAAATATCAAACATAACATTACCAAAATGCAAGCTTCAAACACCAAACAGAACATCACACTACAAAATCCATTTAAACATAATAATCTCATTCATTCATTTATATCCATGACCAAAATATAACCTTCAAATCCTAACTTAAGATAAGATAAACTTACAATTATATTTCTAAAACAACAAACACTAACGCCAACATCCATGAGCAAATTAAAGGAAATCAATTTTTTTTCCTTCCGTACAAGTTTCGTATTCATCTTTTTCACCTCCTTCTCCAAAGTCTTCATTGAATCAAGTTCTGCAATCTCAGTTGCTAACCAATTTTTAGCCTTATCACTTTTTTCATTCTTCATTTTATCTACCACCTCTCTGCTCAACTTCAATTTTAATGTTAAATCTTTAATAACATCTTTAGCTCTATCAGGAAATGGTGGATAATACCATTTAAAGAAACCGCAGTAAGCTCTCTTGTCCAATTACACACAAACCATTAACATAAGCAATAATATGGAAACAAATTAAAAAAAAAATTCTAAACAATCATACCCGATAATTAATACACCCAAGAAATTGCTTTCGTGGATGTTTTGTACCACCTTTCCTTGCCTCCCATATTTGCGTCATTGCACCACAGTAGCAACGACTAGGAAACTCTGGTTGAATCCATTTATTTAAGTTGCATGAACTACAATCTTCCTTTGCGATTTCATTCATGATTCCATTTCAAGACCAGCTCATCCTTTAATTACACACTGAAATGCCTTTAATATATATATATGTGTGTGCGTGTGCGCGCGCGCGAACCAGTAATCTTCAGTTTAAGCAATTATTGTTCTCTTTCGTGAAGAATTGAGAAAAGAAGTAGATGAAGCCCTAGTTTTTTCCTCAAAACGAGCATCCGTTCCTTTATAGATGGAGAAAGGCACATCACTAAAGCTACCTCGCCCAGTCATCATCATGTCATCATTTCCCCTCTGACGTGTCAAATGTTTAAACAGAATAAGGATGGAACCCTACTATTTAACGGATTATAAGTTTTTTTGAGTACAAGCATTAGTTTGTGACTTATTTTTTAAAATTTTAGGTATCAACTCGTAAGTCGTGTCCCAATACATGTATTAAAAGTTAATTTATCCCATTTATAATATGTTAATATGTATCTATTGTAGTGGTAATTTTGTAATTAGCTTTAGCTTATCATGTAAGTTATTGTCATCTATAAATAAGAACTTCTAAACTGAATATCTTTCCTTTCCTCTCTCATCATTTGTTATAACATGGTCCAAAAGTTAGGATATTTGTGATCAGAAATGGTGCATTTTTACAGGGTCTTGGAAAGGGAGATTCATCAGAGGGAGGATAAAAATTATATTAGAAAATTAAAAAAAAAAGTAGAATCTTTTTGTGGGTTTGAACAATGAGAAGTTCGGGTATTCGGACTCATTTTGGCGAGCTTTATTATATGTAATGACTCATGCAATGAATGATACAATGACCCAATATAAAAATGATGGGACCCACCATTTTTATATTATGAGTTTCATTATTTTTACATTGAGTCATTGTATCCATCATTACATGCGACATTACTCATAGCAAAATTGCATTTTTACCATCGTATCCGAGCTCTCAATGTCTCTCACAGTAAAGCTTAGACACTGGGGTACGATAACCAAAGTTAACAAACAGATTTGAGTAGGTCCAACGTCTTTTTGAAAAAACATAAAATGTTAAATGATAATGATAATGATAATAATAATAATAATAATAATAATAATAATAATAATAATAATTTAAAAAAAAATCAAATCAAATAACAACAAAACCGTGAGTGTGCAAAACGAAATGTTTTAGACAGTTGAAACGAGAGTCATAAGAGGCAGATACATGGTTGGTGATTCTGCATTTTTCCCATTTTCAAAAACCTTTCTAAAAATAAAATTATTGCTAATTTTTTGAAATATTTAAATTCAAATTTGATTTAAAATATTGAATTGACTATAATTAAATAAATTTGTATTAGTTTTAAATTTAAAATATCTCAATCACTTTTTAAAAACTTAGTTTAATATTATATTTTAAATTCAAATAACTTTGAGCGGGAAGCAATCTGTCGCGCAATATTAAATAAAGATTCTAATGATTTGACACAATTATTTGCACATTATGTGTTTATGCCACTTAAATTTATTGGAGGACACAATAACAAGGACAGTTGGACTTTTTTCCTTTTAACTATATATCCATACTCCATATAAGTTCATCAAGTATTTTTTGGAAGCCAATTTGAAAATATTTAATTTAAAATTTATAAATTTAATTAATTTTAATTTTTGTATGAATATAATCATAATTAATATTGTAATGCTTTTCCTGGTAGCTCGAATGTGTTTCATGTGTGCAGATTTTACTCCAAATGGTGGAATTTGACGACATTCTGTTAACGAAAATGGGCATCAACACTAACTAAATGATTTTGAAGTCGATGCTCACTTGAATAAAAAGGTGCAACATCATTTGCTGTATTTTGTTGACTAATTAAATACTTAATTTTATGATTAAAATCCTGTTACTTTTATATTCCAATTTCCTCACAATTAAACACTATTAATGATTTCATTGATATATTTGTAAAAATGATGATTTGAATAAAAAATAAATTATTTTTTCTAAATTTATTCTTAATATTAGTCAAAAATATAATAATTTAACGATGACAGGACAAAACTCAATCAATTAATATATTTTTTTTCAAATATTAGTTTAAAATATAATAATGTCATCCCCCAATATTTTAGCTAGCTCCATGGAGAGTTATTTTTGTATTCTCTGAGGCCGTGTCAGTGAGGTTAGAGAGTGATGGATGGGGAGAGGAGAGGGATGTAAAGAATTGGTGGAGAAGGGGTAGAAAAGGATGGAAAAAGATTTTAACTTATCATGCTTATGAGTTTAGTAACGGAGGTGGAAAGGGGCCGGGTGAGAATTAAAGGATGGAAAAGAATTTTAACCTATTCTTGACATTCTTGTTGTCATGTTTGTGGGCTTAGGTAGGAAGGGAATGAATTTTATTTGTATTTTCTTCATGTGTGGGTCTAAAAGGGAGAAGGGAAAGGATTTTAATTGTAAAAGTGCGTATTACTAAATTATCCTTAATACAAATGGAATGAACTAAATATAATTTCTTTTTAAAAGGTTATTTTTGGAATTTCAAACTCTTTAACTTTTCCATTAATTAATTCCTCCTTTTTTTTAGAACAAATTAAGTCCCTCCTCCTCTTCCCTTATTAAAAAGAAAAACTCGAAAACATAAAATTTAAAAACTCAAAGTTCATGTTGCGAGAGTTATTTTATGTTTCTAGAGCATGGTTACTGTTTGTTTCATTCTCTCACATGAGGGTGAGTTTTACACGGGTCTCATCATGTGAAGACCTTATTCTCGTATAAAAGAATGGAACAAACTGTAGCTGTGTTTTAAAAAGATGGCATAATTTTTCCCATGTTGCACGGTGTTGATGGGATAGCAGCCATTTTGGTTAATTATGATTTCTTGGCTACATATTGTAAAGATGAGCACATGACAACAAATGATAAGCACTTTCTTATATATGTATATAGTGCGCATTAATTACATATATTGTTAAATTGTCCAATATCTTCCTAATTTACTTTGGAGGACCGGAAGGCATAGACATGATGCTACCAACCAAATTAAATACTTCAACCAACTCATAGGATCACAATTAATCTCAATTTTTAAGGAGAAATTAATGTGAAACTTTGGGCATGCACTAATGTTAAACTTCATAATGGACGATTAATTAAATGTTTACCTTATTACCTAATAAGTGATCAAATCTAACTAGCAAGTACATACATACATAATGGCCAATATTTTTCATTCAATTTCCCAATTGACGCATCAGTTTGATAGTTTAAAATATACGAATTTTAAGTTTTAGATTTGATTCATACACACATTTATATAATTTTAATCATATTGTAATTGAAAACGCGCGTCTTAGTCATTAAATCATATTATAATTTTTCATCTACATATATATAACATCTAATTATTATAATTTCCGATCAGTAGTGTGAGTTTAATCATATTGTAATCGTAAACGCGTATTTTAGTCATTATATTATATTGTAATTTCCCGTCTGCATATGTATAACATAAGCTTCTTGTTTAGTACTAGTATATTTTTCAGTCAATTTATGCATGGTCAATGTTGGTGCCTAGCTAGCATCTCTATCCCTCTCTCTTGTCGTATAAATGTACTATTAGCTAGCTAGTACTCCTATATATGATTATTAGGAAAATGCTATCTATGCTAGCTTGGATTTTTTTTCTCTTTTAATACTAAAAAACAAATCAAAACTTGGAATACTTCTCTAAGCAATAAATATCCAAAAACTTAAAAACATTTAAATCATAATTAATATTCGTGTTTACTCCACAGGGTTACACTAAAAATTAGAGTGAATAGACTAATGAGCTGTACTAGACACCTTTTCACAGAAGCATAACACAAATTAAAGAATCTAAAATTCAAGTACAGCTTAAAAAGAAATATTTTTTTTTAAAATTTATTCAAAGAAATTATTCTTTAATTTTACTCGAAAAAAAATGAAAAAATATGATCTTATTTTATTTGTATTTTATAAATAAAATGAAATTATATTCTTTTATTTTTTATAAAAATAAAGTTTACGAATAATTTTTTTGAATAAAAGTAAAAATATTTAAAAATAAATAAATAAATAAATAAGAATTTCATCTATGACAAGGTTTAAAATGATTTTGTTAGCACTCAGAAATATGGGCCCCTTACACAGGACTAGCTTCTCTTCCATACTGGTCTTCAAATTCCCTAAATTGGATGACTACCACGTGACAGATCCAACCAAAACGTTCCATGAAAATGATCGATGAACTCATTATGTTGCGGTTGTGAGTCGGAGGGATGAGATAGAAAGAAAAAGTACAGGAGATGAAGGAATGGGAAGACTTATATTTATTTATTTATTTTGTCATGTTTGTCATTTTTAGAAGTAAAGGGATGAGATTGGACGAGATTTTAATTAATTATTTTTTTAATTTATAGATTTAGAAATAAAGAAAAAAAAAGAAATGATTCTTATTTTTAAATAATACTATTATTATATTATTCTTACATATATAAATATAAAAAATAATATAATTTAATAATGTCTATCTATTAAAATTATTTTACTTAATCTTTTTTTTTTTTTTTGTTTTGTTACGCGCGCACACATATATATTAATTTACTTATACTATATTTATTTTTGTTAAAAAAATAATTTATGTTATAAATCATTGTAATAATTGAAATTAAATAGATTTATATTGATTTTGAAATTTATGATTTAATCAATTGACTAGGAAAAAAGATTATTTTATACTTTTTTGTTTTTATTTTTGTTTTTGTGTACTAAAATAATAAGAGAATTTACCTCTAAATGAAAAAAATGGTGGGAACCACTTGTGCGTAGTTCCGCACTTCTAGAATCTCCCACTTCTTCTACCGTATTCACGTTACTTGCAAGAATGTCTACCCTATTCACGTAACCCTCTTAGCATGAATGATGAATCGCACAAAGATTATAAGGTCATCCTTTCTCATTCTTTTAAATTCTTTCACTTTTGAGATAAAAATTTGAACAAAAAATTGAATCAATTTTACCGTTAAATTCTTTTCATTCCTCCTTACAAAAACTTACAAGAAATTTGATTTTTTTTATAAATATTTTCTCTTCCCTTTTTTAACTTTCAAATAAAAACTTACGAACGCAAAGTATTCGAGGGTTGATTAGTCTTCCCCGGATAATGCTGCGCTTTCAAATATTAACAATATATTATTGCTTTATAACTTCGGGGGTGGTAAAAGTACATTCTACTTCAAGAAGTCAAAGAGTACATGCAACTCTGGGAAATTGTTGTTTCCACTTTATGATACCTAACTTGAAAGCTAAGAGTAATATATACTCATATTTACAGTATAATTAGCTCAGTGATAAAGATAGTTTGTTGCTGTAACATCTGGTGAAAATTTTGATATTGCATTATCAGTCTCATGTAGGCAAATACCATTAGCTACTAGCAGTCTAAGTCGTAAAATCTGTCCTTATACTCGCTTCATTTTCAAACAGATGAATGGAAAGAAAGCGCGCTATAGGTTATTACACACCAGAAAACTGTATAAAGTAAAATAGCGCAAGCAGAGATAGCCGATGGAGTCATCAGTATCAGCATCAAGGTCTCAAGCTTTAGTCTTTTAGATGATGCTACAATTGTAATAGATAGACCAAAAGAGGTTCTTTGCCTTCCATTTAGGCTATTTTTGCAACTTGGAAACTATAAGAAAAGGAAATGAAATCTAAAAATTTATTGGAGCACTATTAATCTTTCATCAAAGTTCACATTAACAATTATTCATTTTAGATTTTATTAAAGTATAAATGATGAAACTTAATTAACATTGAGATAATTTTTCCTTTTATAACATCTAGTTTTGCTTTCCTTTTCCTTTCATTTTTCCTTTTACAAGTTCCATATATCTCTTAGGGCAATTGTTTGTCAAATACTAGTATATGAAGCATTATCAATTCACATGCTGGATATAATCACAAAATTTGCTACGTGGTAGACTGATAGAGGAGCAAATATAGCCTAAACTTTTACCTAGACAAAATCAAAAGAAAGACCTGCCGCATAAGTTGATCCTCCACCTTCAGTAGTGAAAGAAGATTACATAGTGATGAAGAGATGATGTTCAAAAGGGGAGCTCTTGATGTGATGAATTCATTTGTTAGGAAATCACAAGTGAGTTGGAGTCCCACATCAGATAAATAATGAAAGAGTGAATGATTAATATACATGATTATGCCCAAGACCTATTGGTGATCCGCGGTGTGATTGAAGAGGAGATCTTCAAAAGAGGAGCTTGGATCATGAGACAATGAATCTTCAAAATTCTGAAGAGAAAGGGAGAAAATGAGACAATTCTCAATGAAGTACTATTTTACTACACTACTAAAGAAAGGGAGAAGAGAAAGGGAGAAAATGAGACAATGAATCTTCAAAATTCTCAATGAAGTACTTTACTACACTACTAAAGAAAGGGAGAAGAGAAAGGGAGAAAATGATGAAGGTACTTTACTACACTACTAGAAAGAAAGGGGGGAGAAGAGACAATTCTCAATGAAGTACTACTTTACTACACTACTACTAAAGAAAGGGAGAAGAGAAAGGGAGAAAATGAGACAATGAATCTTCAAAATTCTCAATGAAGTACTTTACTACGCTACTAAAGAAAGGGAGAAAAGAAAGGGAGAAAATGATGAAGTACTTTACTACACTACTAAAGAAAGGGAGAAGAGAATGGGAGAAAATGATGAAGTACTTTACTACACTACTAAAGAAAGGGAGAAGAGAATGGGAGAAAATGATGAAAAGTACTTTACTACACTACTAGAAAGAAAGGGGGGAGAAGAGAAAGGGAGAAAATGATCTCTCACTTCATCCACAGGTGCAACAAAGGGAGAAAGACAACAAGTGAACAAGTGAGGGAGAAAGGGAGAAAGTGAGCAACAAAGGGAGAAAGACAACAAGTGAACAAGTGAGAGAAAGAAAGGGAACGAACAAGTGAGAGAAAGGGTCTCTCACTTCATCCACAGGTGCAACAAAGGGAGAAAACAAGTGAGAAGGGTCTCTCACTTCATCCACAGGTGATGGCACCCCCATACCCATATGCTTTAAGCTACAAAAACAAAACCCTTCCAACCAGGTGAAGTACTACTTTACTACACTACTAAAGAAAGGGAGAAGAGAAAGGGAGGGGGGAGAAGAGAAAGGGAGAAAATGATCTCTCACTTCATCCACAGGTGCAACAAAGGGAGAAAGACAACAAGTGAACAAGTGTGTGCAACAAAGGGAGAAAGACAACAAGTGAACAAGTGAGGGAGAAAGGGAGAAAGTGAGCAACAAAGGGAGAAAGACAACAAGTGAACAAGTGAGAGAAAGAAAGGGAACGAACAAGTGAGAGAAAGGGTCTCTCACTTCATCCACAGGTGCAACAAAGGGAGAAAACAAGTGAGAAGGGTCTCTCACTACAAAGAAAGGGGGGAGAAGAGAAAGGGAGAAAATGATCTCTCACTTCATCCACAGGTGCAACAAAGGGAGAAAGACAACAAGTGAACAAGTGTGTGCAACAAAGGGAGAAAGACAACAAGTGAACAAGTGAGGGAGAAAGGGAGAAAGTGAGCAACAAAGGTCGAAAGACAACAAGTGAACAAGTGAGAGAAAGAAAGGGAACGAACAAGTGAGAGAAAGGGTCTCTCACTTCATCCACAGGTGCAACAAAGGGAGAAAACAAGTGAGAAGGGTCTCTCACTACAAAGAAAGGGGGGAGAAGAGAAAGGGAGAAAATGATCTCTCACTTCATCCACAGGTGCAACAAAGGGAGAAAGACAACAAGTGAACAAGTGTGTGCAACAAAGGGAGAAAGACAACAAGTGAACAAGTGAGGGAGAAAGGGAGAAAGTGAGCAACAAAGGGAGAAAGACAACAAGTGAACAAGTGAGAGAAAGAAAGGGAACGAACAAGTGAGAGAAAGGGTCTCTCACTTCATCCACAGGTGCAACAAAGGGAGAAAACAAGTGAGAAGGGTCTCTCACTACATCCACAGGTGATGGCACCCCCATACCCATATGCTTTAAGCTACAAAAACAAAACCCTTCCAACCAGAGATGGATTTCCATTGACATATGTTGCAACATGGAGGTGGTCTCCCACATTTGTCCTAAAGGAAAGGGATAATTTTCGATTCGGTAAAAAAATTCAAGAAACAGTACCAAACAGGTTCACCTACCACATCATTGCACCAGCATTTGGAGGAAGGTACAGGAAATCAACCGCAGAAGAAGAAGAAGAAGAGGCTGGTGATATCAATTTGAAAGAGGTACTTAATTACTCCATTAATTAATATATAAATAGTATATATATATATATATATATATATATATATATATATATATATATATATATATTCGTGGGTGTGTATGATAAACTTGCTGCTATTTAGTATTTTCATAATTTCACTTTGTAAATCTACAAAGATTATCTCCACTCTGTACTTAACTCTTTTTCTTGGTTATGTATCTATTGTCTATATATATAATTCATGATGTAAACAAGCTACACATTCAGTACATCAAGAAATTTGCTCCTGCAGATCTCATTTTTTGAGTACTGCAAAAGATATTGTGTATAACCAAATTTTGGCCTTCTTCAAAATAATCATCATATATATGTGTGGGTCACTATATATATATATATATATATATATATATATATATATATATATATATATATATATATTATGCATTTTTGACAAAGAAAAGAAATATTGCAGTTGTCAGATACATTATACGAGCAACTTATACATAATTGGCCGGACTTGTACGAGGGTCGGCATGCACAATTTATAAATTATGAGTGGAAAAAACATGGCATACAATCGGAGCTTAACCCATTGGACTACTTAAAGATGGCTACATTCATTGCAGAGCACTACGACATTGAGCAGGCTCTCCATAAGCATGGTAGTTTTTACTAATTAAAGTTTTTAATAATGTACGAAAATATTTGTACTGATTCACCTCCTTTATGTTTATGCTTATAGGAATTGTTCCTGGTGGTGGTCCCTATTATCCATCAGATATATATAAGTGTCTGCAGAGTACATTTAGAGCTGCACCAGCGTTGATAAATTACTTTGAGAACGGCCGTCAGTTCCTGTATGAGATACAAATCGGCTTTGACGCCGATTTACACCCCATAGACGTTGTTCAAATAAACGCTATTGGGCAGCCGCCTCCAATCACTCCAAATCAAGAGAGGCACAAGCAAAACAGTGGTCTGTTTTTGAAAGCAATAGGTGACTTGAAAGGGAGCCAAGAAACGCATAAAAAAAGAAGTCTGCCTCACACCGCTGTTTCTACTACACCCTGTCGCACGTCTCTTGCTCAAACTGCTGCCCGTCTGACTAGTACGGCTTCTGCTCCTGCTCCTGTTCCGGGACCTTCCACACATGTTGCTGCTACACCTCCAGTTCATACTGCTGCTTCTACTACATCCCATCTGACTCGTACAATCCGTGCTCCTGGTCAGGGACCTTCCACACGTGTTAATCTAAGTGATCCGATTATCTATGAGCACATGGAAATAATAGCACAAAAATACATGTAATTTTAATTGTTTCCTTAATTTCTTGTTTGTTTCATTGGATTATCTTTTCCTTGAATCTTTAAATTGCCTTGGTTGAGATGATTTTAATTGTTTTCTTAATTTCTATGTTTGTCTCGTTGGTATTTCTATTCCTTGGATCTTAGTTTAGGTATAGACATATTTCAGCATTACAAATGGATTGATGTATACTAACTACATATTTCCGCATTACAAAGGTATACAACCTCTTTGGAAAGGAAGATTCATCAGAGCGAGGATAAAAATGATATCTGAAATAAAAAAGTAGAATCTTTTTGTTGGTTTCAACAATGAGAAGCTCGGGTATTTGCAGTGATACAGAAATTGATGAGAGAGAAACTCATTTTGACCATCGTATCCCAGCTCTCACAGTAACGCTTAGACACCGAGGAAGAGGTTGAAATGTAAAATAATAATAATAATAATAATAATTTTTTATAAGAAATCAAATCAAATAACGACAAAACCCTGATTGTGTAAACCGAAACGTTTTGGGCAGTTGAAATCTCCTACATTTTAAAATTTTAGACTGGGCTGGTCCAATATTATACACATAGTGCTGAACGAGAGGGACAAGAGGCCCATACTTGGTTGGTGATATTGCATTTTTTCCATTTTCAGAAACGTTTCAAAAAATAAAATTATTGCTAATTTTTTGAAATATTTAAATTCAAATTTGATTTAAAATATTGAATTGACTATAATTACATAAATTTGTATTAGCTCTTATTTTTTATTATAATATGTATTAAAAATTAATATTATAGGAAAAGAGACGCAAGTTTTGTCTAATTAATTAAATAAAGGAAAAGAAAAAGAACACATAAGAAAAGAGAGCGTAAAAGTAGTTTATGGTCATTGAGAGGCCATTCCGTGACTAGTTTTTGTTTTGCTAGCTAGATACTAGTATGATTTTTTATTTTTTTTTGTTGCTAATTTTGGGGAGGGGGATTAAACTCACACCCTTTGCTTTTGCCGAGTGGTGATACCATCCGTCGAAATGGCTCCGTGGTCTAGTATGACTTTTCTCTCTCTCTTTGCCGGGAGAAATGAAATAGGAAGAATGCCTAATTAATAAAGGCTAAAAGCACGCAGGCAGGCAGGCCTTGAGAATTAAACTTGTGATCTTATAGATCTCCTATTATTTTTCTTATCCTTTGAATTTATTG
The DNA here is from genome assembly GCA_947179155.2 of Hedera helix. Classification (NCBI taxonomy): domain Eukaryota; kingdom Viridiplantae; phylum Streptophyta; class Magnoliopsida; order Apiales; family Araliaceae; genus Hedera; species Hedera helix. The sequence goes on from OX359281.1 coordinate 33,098,488, forward strand.
TGTTCCCCCTCCCTCCATCTGCATGTAACACATGCTTCTCGTTTGGTACTGCTATATTTTTCAGTCAATTTATGCATGGTCAATATATGTTGGTGCCTAGCATCTCTCTTCCTCTCTCTTGTCGCATAAATGTTAGCTAGGTCATCACTTTTAAACATATACTATTAGCTAGCTAGTACTCCTATATATGATTATTAGGAATATGCTATCTATGCTAGCTTTTGGAATTTTTATTTCTTTTAATACTAAAAAGATTATTTTTTTTTTGGCATACTTCTCTAAGCAATAAATATCCACAAACTTAAAAACATTTAAATCATAATAAATATTCGTGTTTACTCAACAGTATTAATTTTGCTCTAAATATTTATAAATCATCTGATTCCTTGACATGCATTGTTTCCAGTAACACTTGAAAGATCCAAGCTCATTTCTCTGATATATCTATGAAAATCTCCTCTGAAATATTAGTAATGTTTTAGTATTTGTGAAGTTTCACTCTAATATGGTAATCAGTGAAGATAAAGAACATTCAAATTAACATATACTATGCGTTGTGCATGTACTTGTGGTAAAAGAAAGATAATCATATATATATATATATATATATATATATATATATATTGAAGCAATCTGCCGGCTTGTATGGTAGACATATTTAAACATTCTAAAACAATCAACATTAATTTTCCAAATAAAAAAGAGAGTAAAAACTAGAAAACGGTTTGTTTTCCATGCAGTTTTTTCATGGGAGTGTAAACCATATTTTTCTTGTTAGTCCTCAAATTAAAATTTAAGATACTTGTGGAGAAGAATGGTACACATAAAAATCCTTGAGTAAGTGTTTCATTTATGTTTTTAACAAAGTTATGTAGCGGTTTGATAAACATGTCTTCTTTGAATTAATTCACCATCCTTTAACATGTGTTGCTTATCATTCATTTTGTTTTATATGGGCATCCCATTGTAGTGAATATCA